>CM038636.1:3152042-3472042 GCA_021554675.1 Leuciscus idus | reverse complement strand
AGATCTCATCTGAGAAGCGGTAAATTGAGCGGTAAATTACCTGCGCACTAACGCCTGTAAAAGCATCCCGTAATGACAAACTGAAGGAAATGGAGTCATTATAGGCCAGCAGGAAATGGAGTTATTATTCCCATCATATTCCTCTCCTCTGATTCATACGATTGTGGAGTTAATAGAATCAGCGAGAGCTCTGTCGAGTCACGGCGGCGAAACATCACATTCACAGCAGACCTTCCCACAACGCCAGACGCTTTTCATTCACACACATGAATAATGGATAGAACATTCATAGATATGAGCTTCACGGGTTCTTGTTGTCGAGTCGTGTGAAGGTCTACTTCAGGAATCATCTAATCTTTCCTTTTAAGACTGTCCTATTTGGCAGATATTTTTCATTGACCTGCCATAGAGACTCTTTTCACCATCCCATCAATTTCCCAATTGAATAATTAGTTTTTCAGTGGGTTGCATATAATCATGACGTTAAAAGATTATGTGAGTCAAATCTAGCGCATAATTCAGTTGAAAATCTCAAGCACTTGTGATGCATTTAATGCTTTTCTATCAATTTTGAGCCAGTTAACTTCCACTTATCCTCCGTTTTCACTGATGATGCACAGGATATTAAATATTAATTCTTGAAAACATAACTATATTAAACAAGCACAACTATCAGAACTGATCTCTGCCATATTCGAAGGATAAACCACATCTGCATGAAGCTCTGAAACTGATCTTATTCCCTGGAAGAGTTCCTGATGCTTCACAGATGTGTCGCATGGCCTCTGTCTGACTGAGCTGATGTGATTTTCAAGAAAATATCACTTTTACCCCCAAACCTCGTTTCCTCTTGTAGTGGAAGTCGGTCATGTTGTGGCTTGAGGTCTGTTTCCGTCTCTTCCACTTCCCCGCTCTAGTCTCCTGTCACAAACATCACAACGCCTCACTGGAGATCCTGCTGTTGATCAAGTGAGGTTGAAAACTACACCTTCTGCAAACGAAATTGCCGTAATAATGGCTTTTCAATCACAGATGATGAAAAAGATGACCCTAAAGTGCTCTTATTTTCCCCGAAGAGAAAAACGCACAAAGTTTTATCAACTTTCCTGAACTCCCTGAAACGCCTCCATTGTAGTCTTGAGTTTCTTCCTGGGAACGAGCACGTCACAATATTCCTCATTTAAATAATTCATACGCAGAATAAAGGGGCGGGGCCTGGTTGAGTTAGTAAGTAGTGTGTTGAAACTGGTGGTTATGGTAAGGGGCGGGACATTTCCCAAACACACTCGAAGCGCTCGACCAATCACAACACACTGCTCCAGCCAGAGTCCTGCACGGGTCCATTTTTGGAGACCCGCCCCCGCCCGTACCCGCAAAGTTCAGCACCAGATCCGACCCGTCACCCGTGATAATATCAAAATTAAATCCGCACCCGCCCAGACCCGTTAATATTTTGCCCGTTACCCGACCCGTGCCCGCGATAAACCACACAGGTGACGCGTTCATGTAACATGTAAGGGTGCGCTGCCAATAACGCACCTAAAAGCTGTCACAAAGAACTGGGAAAAGTAATGATTATTAATATGTCAAATATATCAAGGAGACATTTCAATTGTTTATTAATAAACAAGTGTTTTCTGTGTCAAAGATGACGATAGTGACTCGCGATCTTCGCAGTAGTGAACGCGCCAGAGAGAAATGCACATTTCATACGGATTATAAGCAGAGAACAGTCTGTTTTCTTTCGTTTTGAATTGTTTTGTTTAAAAGTACACATTTCATGCTTTCTATTCCTCAGGTCTGTGAGGCAAGTAGCTTATACGATGAGTTTCGGTTCATTTAAGAGACGATCAGTTCACGCGCGGGCGCCTCCGTGTCCTGATTATATTGCCTGCCTGCTATATTTACTTCTTATTTATTAAATCCAGGAAATTGGTTGATGAAAAATTTATTAAAATTAAGATACAATTAATACAAAACGAAATTTACTTTAAAGAGGCTTTCTACAAAAACAAACTTAATGAAGTGGTTAAAATCATGTCTGCCCACTCCATTTGTCTCACGATATTCGGGATCATCTTATCTTATTCATGCTTTTCACTTTTCATATAATCAACATGAAATTTAAAAAAAGTATATTATTTTATTTAAACATGAATATGAAACTAAATCGTTTTTTAATGACTGGGCTACAACACATAGGCCTATTAGCCTACAGTACAGAGAAATTTAATGTCGCAACTCTGTCGGACTAAAAGGGGAGAAAAAAATGTATTGGGTCGGTCCTAAATTGACAGGGTCGGTCGGGTTACGGCAAACAAGAATATTTTTAAGGATGGCCTGACTAAAACACATATTTGTGTATGTGTAATGGTAATTTAGACATACAAATATTGCACATATTTTTCATCCGCTACCTGCCCACAAGGAGTTCATTATCCGCCCGCGTCCCCGCCCGTGAATTTTAGGAATGTCACAATCCACCCGTTTTAGCCACTTTTATGCGGGTACCCGCGGGTACCTGCGGGTACCCGACCCGTTGCAGGACTCTGGCTCCAGCCGACCAATCAGAGCACAGTCGTCTTTTCAAAAGGAGGGGCTTCATAGAGACAGGAACTAAACAGAGCGTTACTGACAGACTGGGAAGAGAGGAGTCGCAACAATGGAGAATATGAGGAAAAGAATCAACATTCAAGCAGGAAAACCTGTTCTAGTCAAACCTAAGCTAGTTCTTTCATATTGGTTTGGTGTGTCAGCCTTAAAGGGATAGTTCACCCAAAAATGAAAATTACCCCATGATTTACTCGCCTGTTCTAGTAGAGACAAAAACAAAAAGGACCCTATCTTACACCTGGCGCAAATGCAGCGCAAATGCAGCGCCAAGCCCGACGCAAGTGTTTTTTGCTAGTTTAAGCCCGACGCAGTTATCATTTTCACGTCCTGGCCACGTTGTTTAAATAGCAAATGCATTTGCACCCATCTGTGCACCCATGGGCTGCTGGTCTGAAAACCAGGTGTGTGTTCTGGTGCATTGTTGGCGCGTTGCTTTTTTGAGGCAACAGAAATAGACTGAGCCATTGACCGACTGAAACCTGGTCTAAAGTCAATGGCACAATATATATTTTTTTGTTATTTAAAGAGCACGTTAGTAATGTGCGCCTATAGGCGGGTCCACAACGCGCGTACACTCTGATTATTAAACACACAGGGACACACAGCAGCACACAAACATGATGCTTGACAATGCAAAAGATGATTATTGTGCACATAAAGATATGGTGGAATCCGGCTTGTCCCGTAGATGTTCTGCTTGGGCACTTTTACATCGCGCACGAGCAGATCCGTTCGGTCTTTCCACTATCAAATTCCGTCATGTAAATAGCGAATCTGCCATTTAAAGGGAATTGGAGATGAGACTCTGATTGGTTTAACGCATGTAAATCCCAAAACACACCCATTACTCATTAAGAGAATAGGAACAACCCTTTTAGACCATGCGCCGGGAGCGCCGACCATTTTTCCCGTCGTTAACCTAGCAAAAGTGGATTCGGACACGACCTAAGTGCACTTGCGCCCTGCGCTTTAGACCATGCGCTTAGATCGTTAAAATAGGGCCCAAAGACTTAAAAGGGCATAATAGGTCCTCTTTATGCTAGTATTCTATCAGCCGTAGTGTTATACGCTCTTACATGTCACTACATGTTCTGTCCAGGTCTCGCTGCCCTGAAATGACCGTTTCCCCCTGAAACAAAGGCTCAGTCGTATCTGAGCACGACACTGGGAATCAGTTTTAGAGTGTGTGTGTTCGCTAAGAGCTCATGCAGGAGAACACGACACCTGCTCAGGGCTTTCCATCACATCCCTGTCTACTTCTTTACGCCACAGGCTAATGTTCTCCTGAAAGTCACAGCAGGATCTTGGTCAAAACACATTAGAGAGGATAACAGGTTTGAGGTTTAAACTCATATACACGAGGCAGAACTAATATACATACTCCTTAAGTAAAGTCATGATGCAACATATACAGTGGCCACTTGAGTCACTCTTAAACACTTTCTTTGATATATTTTTCTAATACATTCAGACATTAAATGTGACTTCAGTGTCCACATACTTTTCGGGGCTGCTGTATTTTCCACTCGAGTAATTCAGTACAAAAGTAGGTCAATTATATTGGAAAAGCTCATTAGCATGATGGAGAGCTGAATGGTGTGTGGATTTAATTCACATTAAGAGCTGAATAGTGACGGCACCTCTGAAATAAATGCATTTTTCATTCGGCTGTAATGAGGCTTTTGTTCAAAGCTCTTTCCACTGCCGTTTGTCCGTCGTGTGCAAGTTACATTTCTATTCCAGCTTAAATATTGAAATTACATTATAAAACTGTGAGTGGGTGTGTTTTATAAAGAACAGGTTTTAATGTTGAATCTCCATCTCTATGTCTTACAATTGTGCATGAATAAAATATTGTTAGTTTTATTAATAATGCATGCTTAAAAAGAAAACACATTAGTTTGTAATTTAGCAAAAGTTTTTTTTTAATGCTTTTAGTTAACAATAATTAACTGTTCCTATGAAATACACAAATCCATAGTAATTTGTATAGAAATATAAGCTTCAGACAGTCACATTTGAAATTTCCATACAAATACATATAAAATATACGTAAATACTTGTTGATTTTTCTCAAGTACTACTCACACAACTTTCTTAATGGTTAGTTCATCCATAAATAAACATTCTGTCATAATTTATTCACCTTCGAATAATTTATTATTTACACATTTTAACCTCACCAGCTACCGTCCTTCACGAGCAAAGCGATAGTGGTTTGGATTTATTTACTCATGCATTTATTGATCGTCTGGTAGAATCAATAAAGTACAGACAGTGCCGTGAGCAGCGAGGTGAACGTTCACGTCCACTGTGAGGTGTAAACACAGAAGCGCCTCAACATTAACATGAGACAAATGAGCAGAGTTGGTGTATCGCTCATCAAAACTACACTTCTACAGTCTGACCTTTCAAAATAACAGAGTGCTTTTTCACCAGCGCTGGTTCTGAAACTATTTTTTTCATTCATTTTTCCCATAGAGCTTTTTAAAAAGCTTTTTTTTTTAAGCGTTTAAAACCGTGAACCAAACCAACCAGATACAAGGTGAATCACAACATTACAAACGTGATTTAAAGGCACACTATGCAAGATTTGTACCTTAATATAACAGCTTCGAAATAATTTTGATGGTAAACGAACTCGTAGTAGAGCGAATCATCCCGATAGCAAAGCAGGGGAGGGACGTCGCTGGCAAAAACAGCATTGCAGGTTTGAGAGGTGGCGCCCTGACAAATCTCGCGAGAATCACGACTTGCTTTATGGCACGAGGTCACATACATCTACAACATATGAAGCAGCCTCTATGGAAGACACTAGCATGCATTTCAGACGTGAAACATGACAGAGTCGACGAAGAAAACGAAGTCGGAAGAGTCCAGAGACGGCTCTGCGTGAGTGCTATTTACGACAGTAACGTTTTATACAAGTACTCCACAGCGACTCTAGGGGGCGCTGTTTGAGAAAAATGGAAACTGCATAGTGTGCCTTTAAAGCACAAAAGTATTTGAAAATCGGACAAAAAAAACAAGACAGCATTAATGAGGAAAAGAACTACAATCCCATGAAGAATGACAAATAAAAAAAGTTAATTTGTTGGTTATAGAAACTATATTTTAAGTTTATTGCAATATATGCAGCAGGGCCGGCCCGAGGCATAAGCGAACTAAGCGGCTGCTTGGGGCCCCCTCGCCACCAGGCAGGGGTGTTAAAAATGTTAAAATTAACATTTTAATTAACTTAAACAAGTGACATAAATGAATGAAAGGATTAATAATTCAAGACAAGAAAATTCTGATTTCATGATCAATATACCTGCCTACAACTGCTGCTGTGTCTGCCAGTGTTTGAGTCATGCGCATAACCTCGCGTGCATAGACAATTTGTGCGCAAAATCACGGTAATGTTAAGCCATGTCACAAAAATTTGATTTGATCAATGATTTATCCTTTAAATGTAACGATATTCAGAACAGAACAAGAATAAAAAAATAACTATAAACAAGCCAAAACGAAATAATTTAAAGCGAAAGTGAAAGTAAGCGGCGTTGGGCTCACGTATCTCTCTCATTAGAATCAAAATGTTTCAACATTCGCGATGGATTTGGATGGTAAACTATTCTTTATCATAGGCTTTGTACTTCACTCACGTTCCAATATCGACGGAAAAAAATCATCCTCTTCACACGCGCAAAAATGTGCTTGGAAACATCACAGTGGAAGATTACAAAGCTGGAATATGTTGTGTGTGTGTGTGTGTGTGTGTGTGTGTGTGTGTGTGTGTGTGTGTGTGTGTGTGTGTGTGAGAGAGAGTCGCGGGGGCGATCGAACAGTGGAAACATAAAAACATACTCCGTCATGTTCATACAAGACATCATTCAAACTGCAAAGTGTTTCAAAACGTTGGAGGATATTTTGCAAATAATTTTTTTTATATGTTTTGTGACAGTTTGTTTTCAGAAGTTTCCAAGAGTTAGTAAAAGAGTAAAGAAAGAGTTAAAACTTTTTTAAGTATCTATTTTTTATTAAGTATTTATTTTGTATTAATACATAACCTCATTGTATTAATTTATAATGTAACATTATAGCGTGACATTGTGTCAATAATCGTCAAGCACAGGTGACTCTGCGTGGTGGGAGGGGGGCCCCAAATCAAATTCTGCTTAGGGCCCCCAAAAGGCTCGGCCGGCACTGATATGCAGATAGACAGCTCTTTAGGAGAGATTTCCTTGCCACCACTCTGATTGGTGGAATTTCCTGTACTGCATCATGGGTAATGTAATTTTCACCAGGAATTCCTCTGTTAAACAGGAATATATAAAAAATAAAATAATCTGATATAATGCAAACAGACAGCTTTAACAAAGGCAAATACCATCGATTAACAACCTCAGTAAGGCTGTCTTTAAAGGTTTATAAGTTATCGACTGTTGCACTCTATAGTATTGTGAGGTTTTAAGTTACATTTAATGTTGACTTGCTTTGCAAATGAAATGAATATTACTTTTCAAAAATGCATTTAAATATTGAAGCACATGGCGTAGTTACAGCTATCTACCAGCAGGAGACATAATAACCAGTCAAACCTCCTCTCTGTCTACAGGATGAAGCACCTGTGGTTATTACGTGTGTGGTATTTATTTAGCCAAGGTGGAAAGGCTTTTACATTTACATTTATGTTTATGCATTTGGCAGACGCTTTTATCCAAAGCGACTTACATTGCATTCAAGGTACACATTTACATTTTATAAGATCTTGCTTTCTCAGAGGCATCATACTGTACGTACAGTAGGGAAAGAAGCTTTTTATCACTCCAGCAACCTGTGCGGTTGGGCTTTGATTGTCTCAACCAATAAATCACTCTAACTTCTCTCTTCCTAAATATTTATGGCACATTAAGCCCCAGTTCCCTCTGCAGGCCTCGCGTGTGTGTGTGTGTGTGTGTGTGTGTGTGTGTGTGTGTGTGTGTGTGTGTGTGTGTGTGTGTGTGTGTGTGTGTGTGTGTGTGTGTGAAAACACACTCGAGGCCACAGACACGCTTCTCATGTGCAACAGTTGTCATGAGACAGCTCTCCCTAACGGTGCCATTCAAAACAGACATGAAGATGCTCTGGGAAACATTGTCTGACAGAACAACTACATTCTGCTCAAATTTGTACATTTTCATGTTGATGTGCTTTGATGGTTCAACACATGGTTTTACTCCTCAGCGTGAGGCTGTATAATATGGAAGCTTGTTTCCGCCACAGAATAAAAAATAAAAAAGGTAATTGCGATTTTTACCTCACAAGTTTACGACTCAGGATTGCATGATATAAAGTCGCAATTGCAAGTTATAAAGTCAGAATTGCATGCTATAAAGTTGCAATTGTGAGAAATAAAGTCAGAATTGCGAGACTTAAACTCTCAATTGTGAGATAAAATGTTGCAATTTAGTTATCTGCCACAGCCAGAAACCAGCTCCCATAGTATAAATATATTCCTCACATGCAATACATAAAAAAAAATTACAAACCCAACAATAGCCGCATTTCCATACCCTTCAAATTGCGCAAATTGAAATTGCGAATTGAAAATACGGCCAATGGAAACACGTAAATTTCGCAAAAACTCCCATTTATCGCAAAAACGGAGGTTTTTCAGGCAATTCGAAAAAGGAATATTTCGCAAAACTGCACTGGAAACAGTTTTTGCGCATTTACAGGTCAGCTGACGTAGATGAGGCGGTGTGTTTGGACAGAATACGAGACAGAGTTCTTTATTAAATTCATAAAAGACAAAAGAAAAGAATGACAGAAATACTGGATTCTAAACCTCAAAGAAATGCCACAATCAAGACCTCGAAGCAGATCTGAGGGAGAAACACCCTGAAACACCTCATATGTGCCGCTCACAAGTATAAGGGTCTTTCCTTGCCACTAATGATTGGATAACACACATACGTCTCCTTTCATTAATAATAATAATGTCTAGTGCGGTATAGGCTATGTGGCTGTGATATATATAAACTTACCAACGTCCGTTGCCATGATTTTTGGAATGACTTATCGCGAGATGAAAAAATTTTGCGCAAATCTTTAATGGAAACACGCCTAATGTTATTTGTGGTGTTTGCTAAGGCAAGTATCACCATCAATAAATAATAATTGCATTTAACAGCCACAGAATAAAACATTTTACAAGATAATTGCGACTTTTTATCTCACAATTGAGTTTAAATCTCGCAATTCTGACTTTATAACTCGCAATTGCGACTTTATATCATGCAATTCTGAGATGTAAACTCACAAATGTGAGAAAAAAAAGAGTCAGAATTGTATGGTAAAAAAAACGCAATTACCAAGGTTTAGTGATGTGATCAAAGTAAAGATGCATCCGATGCTAAATTTCTCTGCAGATACCGATAACCGATTATTCAGAATGATATCAAGCGATAGTTAGATTTGCTTAAAGAATAAAAACTCTACAAAATAATGCTGTAAACTATACTAGGAACCCTCTCATTTGGTGCATTACTATAATATTACTATTAGAGGTTAAAATTAACACTAAAACAGAGCTATTATATTCGACTGGTCTTTAGTTTCAGACATAAAAATGACTCAAATAACTGTTTTTCCATCCCGTTTTGATTGACAGGATCTAATCAGGCCTGATCATTGGTTGTTTTTAAACAATCGGCCGATGGTGAAAATAATTGCTTTTATTGGCCGATGCCGATTATTGGCCGATATATCGGTGCATCTCTAGATCAAACTTCAGCAAAACAGGTGAAAAAATCATATTCCTTGCATTAAAGGAACGCCCACATAGGAACACCCTAGCAACTGCATAGCAACCACCCAAGCAACCGCAGTCACCCAACATAGTTGAAAAATCTATGTAAAAACCTTTGAAAACCTTACGCATACCTTAAAAAAAAATATTGATTTAGTTTATTTATATTTATAGCAGCTCTGGATAAAACAGTGATGTCATCGTCCAGCTCAGTTCAGGTCTCATGTAAAGCGTGACATTGCTCAACTCTCTGTCTTTCAGATTCCGATGATGAGCGGCGCTTTCATGGATGCGTCTCCGGTGAACGACTGCAGCACCGAGCACTCGCTCTTCAACTCGACCGCGAGTGTGAACGCAGCGCCGGCGCCCTCCGCGCCGACACCACAGGAGGAGCAGCGCGTGTCCAGCGACGCCGTCTGGCTCTGGATCGCCATCATCGCCACCATCGGCAACATCGTAGTGGTTGGAGTCGTTTATGCCTTTACCTTCTAAGGATCAATAGAAGACTTTTTGTTTTCTTTCTCTCCACCATCCGGAGACCTGCAGCCTCATATGCACGTGTGGGACGAACAGTAGCGGCCTTCGCTATTTTGAACTCGTTTCACTTGAAACGGGACTCACAACTGAAGGGAAAAAGCCTCGTCCCCCGCAGCGCACACACACCAGGGTCTGAAATTAACGTGGGATTGGGACAAAAATGCCACCAAAGTTCATTCAAATTAGAGATGCACGATATATCGGCCACCATATCGGTATCGGCTGATATCGGTTCTTTTTTTTTTCCGTTATCGGCCCCATAAGAAAATTTGGCCGATATATTAAAGCCGATAAATAATGGATTATGTCCTTCAGCTGAGACACTTCAGATGCGCACTGTTCATCATGATGATTATGAATTGCTTGAAATATGATTGGAATCACTTCAAAAAAGGAAAATACAGTTCAGTGCAACATGTGCAGCGCAAGTTTGTCATATAGGCTACATAACATTATAATGACAACATCATAGTTGTGTGTTCAGAACATGGATTTTAATGGTGAAACTTATATGTTTTTGTAATCAGGCTCTCAAAAATTACATAAAAATGTGGATTTAGATTTATCGGCCAATATATCGGTTATCGGCTTTTTAAATATAAAGAATTATCGGTTATCGGTATCGGTCAAAGTTTTTATATCAGTGCATCCCTAATAAAAATGAATCCATAAACCAAGACATGGTGCAAAAAAAAATTCTCCACAAAAGTTATTGTTTTATAAGCAGTACCAAACAAGCAAAAGTGCATTTTTTTCCCGAATATCAGCACATTTGCAAATGTGATATTGATTTTATACAACAATAAACAAAAAGTTAATAGGCTATTAGGCGACTTGCATTTTGGACACAATATTATCTGTTTTTCCTCTATTTTGCCAACGAAAATAGTTAGAACACAGTTTCGGTTTTGTTACTGAATGAATCCGTGCTTTTGAACTAATCGTTCTAATGAATGACTCAACGACTCACTCACTTCTACTTTGTCCCTGAATTAATCAACGAATCGTTTCACTGAATGATTCAGTAGCTAACTCGTTAAGACAATGATTTGCCGCCACCTACTGGCGGTTTTTGTATCATTTCATTTTAGCTGAGGGACGAAGACTGAATGCTGTTTTTGTTTTTGTTTGTCATTGTAACAACAGTTCTGGTTAAAGAGATAGAATGAGTTTATAAATATGGACAATGAAGAGCAAAATATGAGTTACATTGTAAATATAAAAGAGTAGGGCTGTCAAAATGGCTGAAAAACTAAATTCGAATCTTATATTTAAATATTAGTAATATTTGAATTGTATTAGAATTTAAAAAGCCATAATTTCAGTTAGGGGGAAAAATCTTTTGGCTTGTCTCCTGAGACCAATGAGCATTAAATTGTTTATTCAAATGTTTATTCTCCGACTGTTTCTTTGAAACGGGCATAAAAAATGCAAAAGGGCGCGTGTGGGGACGAATCAAAGAATCAAACTCTGCTGGTCAATGAATCGAATGCAGTGAGCGTCATTTTTAAACAATAAAAGAAGTGGCATTTCTGTGCAACACCAACCAGGGTTATTTTAGTCAACTAAAACTAAAAACATAACACTTTAGTTACTTAAAATCAGTGTTAAGTGAAAAAAACGTCTATAATTTCATATAATAATTTCATTTTTGCCAGTTTCCAAAGAAATATTTCTTATTTTAATTTACTTTAACATGAACAATTTTTTTTTAACACAACCAAATGTGAAATTTTGTAATAGAAAGACTGAAATAGTATGTTCTAGTAAAACGTTGACCGAAAATGTGTAACTTTTATTTCATTATTTTGTCTTACAAGGTTTTGTTGGACTTTGTTTATTTGTAAAGCCTGTCTGTATTCATGGTGTAAAATGAATCAGGCTGGAAATGATAGAAAGTCTGTAGAAAGTGGAAGCTCAGTTTGTTGTGTATAGTATTTAAGAGAACCGTCTTTATTTTTCAAAATGAGAGTTGAATGATGCCGTTTCTGTAGTAACCTGAAAAATGCCATTTACTATTAAAATTTTAATAGCTAATATCCTTCAATTTCTCTGTCATCTATTTCCCACTCCAGAAACGATGCACAGATGATTATGTCTACATCAGTGGCGTCTGATGGAGTCAGTGATGATTGCAGACCTCGGCTGGATGAAATATTAACCTGATATCCTCATTATGAGCTCGTATGAATATGATGTTTTTCTTTTTAACAAGCTCTTTTTATACACAACAGTGGCATCTGGATCAATTTGAGCTGTCACTCAAATTACATGATATCACTGTCCACATGCATTATATATCATTTAGATTAACATCACTTCCAAACCTCCCAGGATGCATCTGTGCTGACAGCTCGTATGTTAAATGAGTCCATAAGTACCAAACTTTACCAATACACACCGTCAAACTCCGAGCAAATCCGGTCAGCAAGTTTCTGTGCATAAAACAACATCTAAAACCATCTGTTATCCTTCCCCGTTTAGCTTGAATAATCTAAAACCCTGTCGTATCATCAGTTTGATGATAATGATGACAGTGGTTGATTTGCCATATTGCAGAAACATTTCATCAGTTGTAGTCGTGAAACTTCTGCTAGAAATAGTACTGAAAAAAGAAACTCTGAATGTGTCCATCTCTAGGTTCATACATACGGATGATTCATTAAAGCTGTCAGTTTCATGTGCTGATGCTACCAATTCATCTCAGTCCGTTGGGTTTAATTATATCCAGAAAAATACAGGAAAACCTGACGAAACAAGACATGAAAACTAACAGCCAAAACACACATAATCAGCTCATTAGAGGAATGAACATGTCAAACTAAACAACAAGAGAGTTTGGTTGTGCTTTTGAGAGAAACAAAAGAGAAGTTAGTGTTTCTTACAGAGGCAGAGGTAGGTAAGTAAATCAATAAAAACTAATAATCATTAAAAATGATTAATAAGTAACTGTACTGTTCAGACAGAAGATCTGTGGACTGTTACTTACAACACTTGATGTCATCCAGCAGGTGGCGCTGATGCTTAAAGAATGAACTTTAATCACCATAACCTAAAGTCTGAATGACTGATACTGATCATAACGATTTCAATGATTGACAGTGATAACAATGATAATGGTTAATGATGGAAATAACTATTGCAAACAAATGCTGAATTAAGATGTAATTATACTAATAACAGTAATGATGATTTGAAGAAGTAAAAGCACTTCAAGGAACAGTTTATCCAATAGTAATAAAAAATGCCATTAAATATTATTTGTATTATTTTAATATTATTTGTAATGAAATATAATGTCATTATATATTTCTGTCATGTTTTAAACAGAAAACACAATAGAATACGATTAAGGAACAGCATGACATATAAAATAACTCATGTCGTTTCAAACACGTTTTTCTTACCAACAGAGAATGTTGAAAAATGTTCATGTGGCTCTTTCTCATATGAAAGGACAAAAACACCATAAAATCATCATAACAGTGGACCATTAAAGTAATTCACTATATTTCAAGTCTTCTGAAGTCGTATGATGCTTTGAGTGATAAAATTAATCTTTAAAGAGGATCTATTATTCCCTTTTACAAAGTCTTGATGTTGTTTTTGTCTCTAAAAGGTTTTCCTGCTTGAATGTTGATTATTTTCCTCATATTCTCCATTGTTGCGGCTCCTCTCTTCCCAGTCTGTCAGTAACGCTGTTTACTTCCTGTCTCTATGAAGCCCCTCCTTCTGAAAAGCACACTGCGCTCTGATTGGTCGCCGGATCAGTGTGTTGTGATTGGTCGAGCGCTTCGAGTGTGTTTGGAAAATGTCCCGCCCCTTACCATAACCGCCAGTTTTAACACACTACTAACTAACTCAACCAGGCCCCGCCCCTTTATTCTGCGTATGAATTATTTAAATCAGGAATATTGTGACGTGTTCGTTCCCGGAAGAAACTCAAGACTACAATGGAGGCGTTTCAGGGAGTTCAGAAACACTGACACTGATATAGAGAAGAACTGGAGCTTGTTCATGATCAAACAGCAACATTACACACTAAAGAAAGAGGAACATGGAGAATAGCATGATGGGACCCCTTTAAATATGCAAAACAACCGCACACGGGTTTAGAAAGACATGAGGGTGAACAAATAATGACAGAATCTTCATTTTTGGCCGAGTTTCAATCATGACATTAGACAGTTTGTTTATGTCCACTTACATAACGGTGAGCTGAGCGTGATGAGTGTGTCTGTGTAAACTGAATTGACATTACAACCATTACAAACTCTTCCGGACGACCATATGCAGATTACCAAATCAGCAGAGGAAAACTGATTACAACATCTGATCCGCTCACACACACAGAAGAGACTCCGTTACTATATGAAGAACTACCATGGTACATGTCCACAACAACTACACAGTCTTAAGCCCTATTCGGACGGGATTAACTTTACAAGGGTAGATGGAGTAATGTAATTTTACCACAGGACGTCTGTAATATTAATGGACAATTCGAACACTGGATAAGAGATCTCAGTAAAACTAGCAGAAGTGGGAGAGTAACTCGATTTACACACCGCCGTCACTCCTGTCGTCATGTGTGTGTTACACTGCTTCCTGATATCACGTGCGCAAACACATATAACCTATATTTATATATATAAAACAGTTATGTCCGGTGGAACGATGTATTAAAGAACTTCAGATTGGATTGTGTTGGTAATAGGCACTAACGCTAAAAGATGTTTCGTGCCTCTAACAAGTGCTGTCGATCTTCTCTCTGATCTGATGGTGTGTGTGAAACACTTGAGTTTTGCCACAGACTCGTCCCAGCGTCTAGAACACAACTGATGCTTTATCAAGCGTCTCCATATTTGAAAAAAACATGGAAAACTACTTTTAAACAGGAAATGGCAAAATATTTACGTAGATATTTACAGCGGGTCTATTCGCACGGGATTAGTATTTCCTGAGGTCATTTTTACAGACCTTTTTACTGAAGGTAGAAGTCGCTGTAATCTTCACTGACATTGTCCGACATGATCACTGAGATGCACATTCAGACGGGACTAAAATCACAGAGAAGCTCTGGTAATAATTACTTTACCCCTCCTCTCCATGTTACACTAGTCCCGTCCGAATAGGGCTTTAAGCTCTACAGGACTAGTTTAACATGGAGAGGTGGGGTAAAGTAAAGTAAAAAATCATTCAACTCTCGTTTTTTTCAAGTATGGAGACGCTTGATAAAGCATCAGTTGTGTTCTAGACGCTGGAACGAGTCTGTGGCAAAACTCAAGTGTTTCACACACACCATCAGATCAGAGAGAAGATCGACAGCACTTGTTAGAGCCACGAAACATCTTTTAGCGTTAGTGTCTATTACCAACACAATCCAATCTGAAGTTCATTAATACATCGTTCCACCAGACATAACTGTTTTATATATATAAATATAGGTTAGCCTATATGTGTTTGCGCACGTGATAAACGATGCGCAAATCGAGTTACTCTCCCACTTCTGCTAGTTTTACTGAGATATCTTATCCAGTGCGAATTGATATCATATTACATTAATATTATTAATATGATACCATTAATATTACAGACGTCCTGTGGTAAAACTGCATTACTCCATCTGCCCTTGTAAAGTGAATCCCGTCCCAATAGGGCTTTAGTTAAATGGTAACCCTACTGAACCCGGATAAAACTCAGAATGAATCTTTTTTACATTGCAAATGTGAGTGCATATAATGCTACTTGTCCCAAAAAAATAAAAATAAATAACATGGTATTACCATCCTACTCTTCCACAAATATTATATATATCATATGTGGTTTTGAAAAACATAGGATTTTAGAACCATAGGTTTTACTTATGCATTACCAAAAATAATAACATAAAAATAAAAGCACCATAGGTTTTGCTTATGCATCACCATGCTACATGCCAAAAAGAATACAATTTTAAAAATACACCATAGTAATACCATGGTAGCATGTAACAAAAACAAGGTAATGGGTTGCATAAGTTGGTTAGTTTGAGATGTTCATGAGTGTGCTGTGGAAACTTCTCCTGGAGGTTTGGTTGATTGTGCTGAGGTCTGGAGAGCTGGCAGACTCTTATTGTGTTAGCAGGAGTTCAGCCAGAGACAGACGGCATCATAAATCATTACGCTGAAGAAAGCAGCTTCACATCAGACTCCATGCCATCCAGACATGAGCACGTTCAGCGGTCACACCCATATAATGCATTTCAAACAAGTTCCTGGACTTTAAATGTGACTCTGTGGCTTTGAGTGATGGGGAACGTCTCAGAAAACTAAAGCAGATGCAGTTACTGTTTCATTCGTCTGGACAATATTTCAATTCTGAATGCATTTTATTTTTATTTCCTTCCAGTTCCATGGATTATGAAAAGCAGAGCGTCGTCATTGTTAAAGTCCGGTGAAAATCTAGTTTTTAATGTTTATATGTTTATGTGGTGTTTTTAATATGCTTTACAGTTTTTTACAATCGCTATGACAATTTTTTCAATACTTTTAACAAATTTCCTAAACTCCTAACGCACCAACACACCTACAACACACAACTGGCAAAACAGTTAATTTCATGCTCAAAATCACACATTGTAAACTAAACTCCAACACTAATTTTCAAAATACAATAATACACTAGCAACAATACACACTGTCTACCAGAACACTGCAAACATGTCTCAAAATCAAATCATTTTTCAAAACACTAACACATGTTCTCGTCCAACAGGAAGATTTAGTCACTCATAAAAACACTAACATCAGATGGAATTACAGAAACTGCATTATTTTATATGTGTCAGGTCTGCCCTTATACAACAGACAGTATGATTGTATTGATCATAGATTGTGTTTTGCACTGCAGTTTCTTTTGAAGCCTCTCTACGTTTTTGTTTTGTTGGGTTTAGGTCTTTTGCTGCAGAAATTCAATAAAAAAAGAGCCATCTCAGAGTGCTTTATAGAATGTACGGTTAATGAAAAAATGAAGACAGAGACAGAATTGCTGCAATGAAGACTTTATTTGCAAAAGGACATTACTGCAAGATAACAAAAATATGCAATATAGCTGCCATTTATTATGTGAAAATACAAAATATACGAACAGAAAAAGCACCAGAAGAATTAAAAAAAGAAAAAAAAGTCATCTTCTAATTATCTATTTGCATAATTCAATCAGCTGTTTCTCAGTAACAATAGAATAAAATACAGGGGATATATGTGTGTTTCAGTTCACAGTATAAGCAGCGGTTTACCTTGACTTTAGCCTGTAGGGTTAGGTGTAGAACAGGGTGTTATCTGTTCTGACACACAGGGTTAAAGCATTGGGAAATTTGGCAGTAAAAGTCCATTGTTTTGGTCTTGTTTGAGCTTGTGTGTAAAAGAAGTTCAAGCATTTTAAATTTGTGTTAACTGTATGCATTTTGTGTTAAAGCAACAAGAAATGTGTTAATAGTACAGCTCACACAGACGGATGTAGTGCTAACTGTGTTAAGAGTTTTGGAAAATTGTTAAAAGTATTGAAAAATCTGTCATAGCAATCGTAAAAAACTGTAAGACAAACCATGTGCAAATTCATAAGTTATTGCCGAGTATTTTCTCCTTAAAACTGCAGTGGACCAAAGACAGTCTCAAAAACACGGTTTGAAATCGCTGGTGTTTCTGACGTCACAAACATGTGACCAATCCCGTCGCGTGTGGGCGGGGCTTTTCCACAGTGACTTTCTATGATGTTCAAAGTGTTTATACGGATGCTGACTGTTAGAAGGAGATGGCGAACGGGAACATGGTTTGTGTAACACTACTAACACATCATTAGCTGTTTGATAATATCGTCAAGCAAAAGGCTAATCATATTAATTACCGTTATGTGTCCGACTTTGTAGAGAGCGATACATAAAACGCATTACCATTCTGATAGATTGACTTGTAGACGAGCCTGTATAATCCACTCTTCTTCTTCTTCTTCTTCTTCTGAATCAGGTTCTGCTTCAAACATATATGGCTGAATTACAGGCCGAATATTACAGTTTTGATTGAGTGGAGATGGGACTCATTTGCATATTCATTAGTCCGCGTATACTAAATGAAGCAAGAGTGTCGAGTTACATTCAAGCTATTTTAAAGGCATTAAGACATTATTTTCACATTTTGATTATCAAAGAGGAGTTTTAAAGTCCCCATGAACTCAAACTTGAAGTTTTTTTTTTTTTTTGTATGAATATGTCAAGTCAAGTCAAGTCAAGTTTATTTGTATAGCGCTTTTCACAATACAGATTGTATCAAAGCAGCTTCACAGTATTAAATTAAAATAATACAACAAAGTTTGTTTCAAGAGGAATTTATTGATTGATAAAATTAAATTAAATATCCCCAAAATATCCCCAACTGAGCAAGCCAAAGGCAACAGTGGCAAGGAACCGAAAAACTCCATCAAGTGACCTAATGGTGTCCTAAAACTCCATCAGGTGACCTAATGGAGAAAAAAAAAACCTTGGGAGAACCCAGGCTCAGTCGGGGGCCAGTTCTCCTCTGGCATTTATGAGCTAGAGGCCGGATTGTAGTTTGAACTGTAGGATTATATGAATGCCTGGCTGAAGAGATGCGACTTTAATCTAGTTTTAAACTGGGAGAGCGAGTCTGAGCAACGAACAGTATCAGGAAGACTATTCCAGAGTTTTGGAGCCAAATGTGAAAATGCTCTCCCTCCTTTGGTGGTTCTGGATATCCTAGGTATGACCAAAAGCCTTGAATTTAGTGATCTTAAAGAGCGCGATGGATTATAGGGCAATAGAAGATCCGTTAAATAGACTGGAGCTAAGCCGTTTAGGGCTTTATAAGTCAGTAGCAATACCTTGTAATTAATACGGAACTTTATAGGTAACCAATGCAGTGATGATAAAATCGGTGTTATATGATCATATTTTCTTGATCTCGTAAGAACTCTAGCGGCGGCATTTTGGACTAACTGTAGCTTGTTTACTGAGGATGCAGGACAACCAGCTAATAAAGCATTACAGTAATCCAGTCTCGAGGTCATGAATGCATGAACTAACTTTTCTGCATCAGAAACTGATAGCATATTACGTAGCTTAGCAATGTTTCTAAGGTGGAAAAAGGCTGTTTTTGTAACATATGAAATATGATTTTCAAAAGACAGGTTGCAATCGAGTATAACACCCAGGTCTTTTACTGTAGAGGATAAAGTAACAGGACATCCTATGATGTTAAAGTTGTATTGTGCGAGGTTTTGTGGGCGGTTTTTTGAACCGATAAGTATTACCTCTGTCTTGTCTGGATTTAATAAAAGAAAATTACGCGTCATCCAATCTTTTATATCTTTAACACACTCTGTCAATTTGGAAAATTTTGCGTTTTCATCCGGCCGTGATGAAATATATATTTGAGTGTCATCAGCATAACAATGGAAACTAATTCCATGTTTCCTTATAATATTTCCAAGTGGCATCATATATATTGAGAATAACAGAGGGCCTAATACAGATCCCTGCGGCACTCCATAGTTTACTGGAGTTATGATCTCCATTTAAATAGACAAAATGGTAGCGGTCAGATAGGTATGATTTGAACCAGCTTAGTGCTTGTCCTTGAACACCAGTATAATTTTGTAGTCGATCTAAGAGTATTGTGTGATCTATAGTGTCGAACGCAGCACTAAGATCAAGTAAAACTAGTATTGAGATACAGCCTTGGTCAGAAGCTAAAAGTAAATCATTTGTGATTTTAACGAGCGCAGTTTCAGTGCTATGATGCGGTCTGAATCCAGACTGAAACTTTTCATAGATCTCATTTTGTTGCAAGAAAGAGCCCAGTTGAGCGGACACCACTTTTTCTAATATTTTAGACATAAATGGAAGATTTGAAATGGGTCTATAATTTGCTAGATTATTATGATCTAGTTGTGGTTTCTTAATGAGAGGTTTTATAACTGCCAGTTTAAATGTTCTTGGAACATGACCTAAAGATAAAGACGAGTTAATAATATTGAGGAGAGGCTCTTCCACTACAGGTAACACTTCTTTCAGTAGTTTAGTTGGTATAGGATCTAATAAACATGTTGTTGTTTTAGATGAAGTGATAAGTTTATTTAACTCTTTTTGTTCTATAGTTGTAAAGCACTGTAATTGTTCTTTAACTGTAATATGTTAGTCTTACTGTTATCTATAAGCTAGTGTACACCAAAACAGTGACAAAATTCACATTTAGAAGATTTAAAACTCTCACTTCTGCCAATATGGATCAATGATTTTGATGACATCACTCTGCACATCAGCTTGATCAGATTTTCTATCCAATCAAATGCTCTCTAGAATCTGAAGCCCCGCCCCCTACATTATAAATAGACTAAAATCGGTCACTTGTTCACACATTTACTATTGTCTACCTGGTGAATGGCACATAGTGCACTATATAGGAGATAGGGAACGATTCAAACGGCGTAAAGATGCTTTCCATTGGGGCGAATTAAGTCTCCTCTTCGGTCCAGAGACCCGACACACAGAGCCGATCATATGATCGAGTCGCTCAGACCAGAAAACGTATCGGATCCATTTGAATTCTGCCCAGAATGCTGTATTTTAAAGCGATACTGAGGAGATGAGGAGGAGAAAGGTTAGAGATTAGAAGGAAACTGCAGATTTAAGGAGCTCAACGGCTCTGGCCAAGCTGTGATATAAACTAAACCCTATTGGCTATTTTTAAAAGGGGAGGAGCTGATTGATATGCCCCGCCCTCTCTTCCTGTTTCAGTGGAAATTATGTCAACACTTTGAATAATGCTGTGCGTTTCAAGGCACTTCAGTGGGACTTTAAGGGATAAATTATTCATTGCAGGGGAACTTTAAGTGATAGTATACTTCATATTTTCTGTTTTACTTCAAGTTTTAGCCAAATTTTTTTTTTTATATATATCTATATAGTTAACGATAATAACCTTGGTACTTGTGTTTGTCTAAGTGTGGACATCTAACGTTTCGACATGACATGTTTTGAAAGCCGTGACGTGCCCTAAAACTTTCCACAGCTGAAGACAATTTGAAAACCACACTTTAAAAATATATCCCTGAACAATCCAGACACCAAATAAACACATTAAAATGTTCCATTCTGTTCGGTAATATAAATAGAGCTACATTATAAATCAGCACAATTATAAAGATTAGGCTATTGTGTGCAGTGTTCCCTTGTTTCTCATTTTATTTGTCGTTATCAATTAATTTTCATTAACAGAACAGAACAAATAATCATCATTTATTACACGTTTTAATGATTTTTCTCAGCTGCATTATACATCAACTGAAAATAAAATATCAAACAGTGCAGAGCTCATTATTGACTCATTAGAGAGTTTTTATTTCTGTCTTTGTTTGATAATTATTTGTTTAAAATGATAGTTCAGCAAGAAAATTTTAATCTGTCATCATTTGCTCACCCTCATATCATTCAAAACCAGTATGACTTTTTTCTTTACACTGTAAACATTTTTTTTTTTTTTTTATTCAACTTAAAAAAGCTAAAATCAGTTGCTGCCTTAAAATAAGTATAATCCAGTTGGTTGTACAAGTTTTTGTTTTGTTTTTAATTTTGCCTACTTGAATTACGCATTACATAAAAGTTAAATTGGTTAAATTATATTGTTGAGTTAATGGGAAAACATACGTTGCCATGACTTATTAAATCATATATTTTACAGTGTTTGCTGGAGCACATAAAGAAACATCAGTCTGAACCTTCTGCTCTTTTCCGTTTATTAAAAGCAGATTAGAGGCTGTCGAGATGTAAAAACGATTAAAAAACGTACAACAAAAGAACCAGCGAAAAGCCAATGACAGAATTTCTGTGTTTGGGTTCATTTTCCTTTTAAATGTCCGGAAGCTTTTGTTATGTCTGAACTACATCCGTTTAATCGTCTATCTTTCTCATCTCCATTGTTTCATCACTGATGTACAAATATTCATGCAAGAACAACAAACTCCCTCTATTAGCAGCACTAGCACTCATGTCGACTCGCTACAGAAAGCGACTCTCACCGCGGACACAAGATCTTTTAATCAAATGCATTTAAACAAAAAATTTACAGTATATTAACCATTATTCAGCGTTTCATATTAAACTGCTTCATGCAACTTTGATCAGGTTTGTAAACTGTCACTGTCATCCCCCTTTTTGAGCATAGATGTGAAAATCCTAAATTAAATGGTTGTAATTCATGAATGCTTTGGACAGTCCTAAGATTGGTCACTCAGCATATTATTGCTGAAGCAAAATCAAAGTGTAAAAGTTATAAAGTTATAGTTTACTGTAAAACAAATACTAAAAGTTTTTTTTTTATTTGATACAAAAAATATATATTTGACAAAATATTATTTCCTCTAAAATTGCTAAAAAAAAAATCAAAGCCATTTGTGTCCCTGGAACACAAAACCAGTCATAAGTCGCACGGGTTTATTTGTGGCAATAGCCAACAATACATTGTATGGGTCAAAATCATCAATTTTTATTTTATGCCAAAAATCATTAGGATATTAAGTAAAGATCATGTTCCATTAAGATATTTTGTAAATTTCCTACCGTAAATATATAAAACATTTATTTTTGTGAGTGAATGCAGCACAATCGTGAACATAAATGAACAACTTTTAAAGGAGATTTTCTCAATGTTTCGATTTTTTTGCATCCTCAGATTCCAGATTTTCAATAGTTTGTCCTATATATATATTATATATATTCCAAATATTGTCCTATTCTAACAAACCATACATCAATGGAAAGCTTATTTATTCAGCTTCCAGATGATATATAAATCTCAATTTTAAAAAATGTACCCGTTGGACTGTTTTTGTGGTCCAGGGTCACATATGTCTAAACAAGTTGTGTTCCAAAATTTGAGGTTGATATCAGAAAAATGTAAGCCTTTTTTAGGCACTATCCCAAAAACAGACACCGGGCGACGCCCACATTTCATTACACTTTTTTAATGCATTCTCTAATTACAAATTAATATTATTAAATATATTAAAATTACATTTCTGTCACAATATCATTTCTATCACAAAACAGTCGCCAAATATGAGTCGCATACCTTTCCGATGATATGAAATTTGTCAAGATTAGGGATATGTTAGGATGATACCTAATTTATGATGATTACTAAAATATGTGATGGGGGAAAAAAGGCACAAAAAAAAAAAAAGGAGTGCCATTCATAGTAACACATTTGGTATGTGTGAAGTTTCCAGCCTGAGCAGTGAAAGTGACCCAACAGTCCCTAGTGACCCAACAGGAAGTTTACTTTTGAGCAAAACATCTCGGAATTTCCTACTGACATAATACAACTTTAGCATTTTAACATGTTAACTCAGATAAACATTTACACAGCATGTTCACTGTGGTCAAGCAGCGATCCAAAGCACTTGTGATTCAAGCTTGAAAATATGATTTCACTTTGGAATCTGCTCAATTTGCCAGATATGTCCAGTATTTCCTGGACTTTCTTCTCTTATTGTTTTTGATGAAAGCACGTAGCTCTGAGATGATGTCCAATCCTCTGAATGTCACTGATACGGACTCACACATCTAGCTTAAATATCCGTTCAGTGGTCTTACTGAAAGTGACCCTTCAGTGCCATAAAAATGCCTTCATCTTTCAATCAAAATGCAGTAACCCACTTTCCTTTTCCACTAGCATGATGATGACGGTACGTTGCACACCGTAAAACTAAAGCAAACACTGAAGCCCTACTTTTTAATACGTTCCTGGCTTCATTTCAATACAATGCTGTGTGTGCATGAAAATCTTTTAAATGACTCCATTCCAGTAAGTAACAGACACTTTTCATGATCCAACCAATTCCCAGTGGATAATTAAGTCCGGACATACATATTCTTCTCGATGAACATCCTTTTTAACTCATAAATAAATCAGACTACGGAAGCAAAAAGTGATTTTGAACTGTGTTTCAATTTGACTAAGTATCTTTCTAAGGGAACAATGATGGAAGATCATAAATACTGATTATTGGAGTTTGAGTAGCAAAAAAAAAAAGAAAGAAAAAAGAATCTGCCTCACTTAAACCAAACATTGTCCTATAATCAGGAAAAACCTGACACGATTTACAAAACAACACATTTATAAAAAGATTTCTATTAGAGCTGTCACAATTTATCTTGTGTCGTGTCGATTTAACGGTAAAATAACAGAAGTGGTGCATTCCCAGTTCATCTATGAACTGCAATATTAAAGTGTTTTATAAGTTTGCAAATCCATTTGAAACCATTTAAAAATCATGATATAGAATAGTGCGATTGTGAAATCACAACGTCTGCAATTCAATTAAATAAATATATGCACTACGGGTTTAATTGTTCACATGTGTGCAGGTTACATGTTTCTCAGTAAATGCTGTTGTTTGGGTTTTAAATAAAGTGCATTTGGGAACGCATATAAAGTCTGATGCGCTTTGTGTTTCATAGAGAAGTGTTGCGCTGTTATCATTTACATGATGCGCTGTTATAACATTAATCTGGGAACGCAACATACGCCATTTCATCAGATTTGTAGCGTAAATCCTTCTGTCAACTCACGTACCCCAGTTTGAGAACCACTGCCTTTACATATATTTGTAAAGCGACCTTGGGCGTTGGAAAGGCGCTATATAAATAAAAATAATTATTATTATTAACCACAAAAACACAATTTAACACAAACGGCATGATACCAGTGCTCTGTGAAAAAGTCAGTAATAATTTAATGCCATATTACAAAGCTGAGGCATTCTTACACAAAAACAAACAAATTGCACAAACTTTCCATTTGCATTTGAAATTGAACTCTCACTTCCCTCACTCCGGTAACTGTCCATGCCGGATCTGTCCCCGTTGTTTTAAAACGTAATCACGGAAAGCAAAACAAGGCATTAGCATGACGCATCCACGCATGAGTGCGCGCGCAGCTTGGGGCGCTAAATAGAAGCGCCCATAGCTGACTAGATTTGAGCTCGCTGATTGGCTACAGTTTATGTCAAACATTTATATCTTAAAGCTGCCGTCGGCAAGTCTGGCAGATTGGGTGATTAGCCAAAATTTTGAATGTTTACAACTCTCATGCCCCTCCCCACTACCAGCGAGCACCCTCCCATCGAGGTCGTGCTCGTCAGTGCGTCACTGTGCGTGTGTACCTGATTTTCTGTGAACGCGTCCGTCTCTTCAGCATCTATCAACACCATGGACTCGGAGGTAGGCTGCCCTGGCTAATCTATCCATAGATAGCAATAACCGAGGAATTGGAAGCTTGTTAGTAGATTTTCTCTCCGCCATCACGCTTCATGCAATCTCCAGGCGAACTTCAGGCGTGGCGTGTGCATGTGATATTAACGTGCGCGAGTGAGGGGGGATCTGTGGCGTGTGCACGACCTGTGATTGACAGTCAGATCTCACACCCCCCTGCGCTGATTGGACCCGATGATCCGGGAGCGGTGGATTTTTGCAAAACAAATAACACGCTCTAGGTGGAGTTAGAAGCTCGGGTTTTTTTCTAAAACCACCTTATTTATGTTGTTCTGTCGGATTATAGTGCCGATTACACTGAATATGATCAAACATTTTTTGCCGACGGCAGCTTTAAATCAGCAATTGGCTAAGCTGCTCCACAGACCCGCCTCTTTGTGGCGATTTCTCTAGCGCCCCAGAGCTGATGAGACGTGCACGCAGGTGGAGGAGACGTGTTGAAAAAGCAGACATTTTTCATTTCTATCATATTTTTCACATATACTGGGCGCATTTAATATCTCAAACACACAAATACTGACAATTTGTATGTATGATTTATGTATATATTTACTTATTTATTTAATGAGTGTGGCTCATAAACTGTGGTCTGGCTCATGGGGGGACGGCGCCCTAGCGCCCTCTATTGGCCAGCCGCCCCTGTTGGCCAGTATTAAACAAGGATTTGATCTGCTGTAATGTGTAACAACAACAATCACATAATACATTATGTACATAAGTTGATTGTTTATATTATGTTATGTATTTTAACAGTCAATAAAACCATATGATTACTTGTTTTTGATACTTTATTTGAACCAATTATTGCGCCATTGTTGCTATATATGTATTTTAAGTCATTTTAAAGGCTATTTTTTACTCGATTACTCGTCAAATTAATCAACAGATTACTCGATTACCAATATAATCATTAGTGACAGCCCTAATTTCTATTTCAAATAAATGCTGTTCTTTTGAACTTTGTTCATCAAAAAATCCCCCCCCCCAAAAAATGACCAGGGTTTCCACACAAAAGTGAAGCAGCTCAACTCTTTTCAACATTGATAATAATCATAATAACAATGTAAATCATCATATTAGAATGATTTCTGAAAGATCATGTGAAACTGAAGACTGGTGTAATGATGCTGAAAATTCAGCTTTGATCACAAGAATAAATTACACTTTACATTACACACACTCCCTCTCACACACACACTCACACACACTCACACAGGACCTGCGCCTGGACATGACGACGACACAGTCCTGAAGTGTCCACTAGTCTCTCCCCTGTGAAGGCCTCCTTCTCCTTCTCTTTACCTCTGTACAGATAAAACGTTGTCAAATAGTCCCGGTTCACATGGCTACTCAGAAGCGATAAATAATTCTGTATTCTACATTTTTAAGGCCAGACAAGTCATTTGTTGAGGTCAGTTTGTAAAGAAAGACTACACGCCTGCGCACATATATATATTCAAACACGCATATCTATAGACTAAACACGTAATACGCATGTGCACGCCGTCAGCGTTTTCACAGGTTTGCATTTTTAAAGCTTACGCAGAGATAATTATGTATTTTTTACACTACATCCTTATGCATCGCTTTCTGCCAGGACTTTTACAAGCTTTTCCCAAACCACTGAGGTCATGGTGCAAAGGACCCTAGGTTGATTTTACTCCGAACCTTCCCTTTAATTTCCTATTATCACTGTAAATCTGCTTTGAAACAATCTACATTGTTAAAAGCGCTATATAAATGAAGGTGACTTGACTTGACTTTCCAATATATTCATATAGAAAACCGATATTTTAAAATGGTAATAAAATGTCACTGTTTTTACTTTGTTTTTCATCTAATAAATGCTGCTTTTGAAGAAACTTCTTTTAAAAACAGTAAATCTTTTAATCAAACATTGGCTTATACTACAGTTTGAATGTTTATCATTGCATTATGTATAGTAGGAACTATAGTACACACCACAGTCTGCAGTACTAGTACATCCTGAACACAGCTAATTTAATTTAATTTAAAAGCACAGTTTTGCTCACCTGATATTGACCCACTATCAGAGATACATTAGTGTGATTTGCATTAGTGCATATCCTCAACAGAGCAATTAAACCACTAACATCGTACAGTAAGTGTTCAGTAAGAGCTAAAAGACGCTCTCATGAGGGCCTACGAGACACTTTTGAGAAGTGATTTTAATCTTGAGGTTCATAAACTAACAGCTCGGCCTCGATGATCGTTTTGTGGTGTCCTCTTACCTCATTTTTTAAATGGAAATGTCTTGGAGTTGATTCAAATAAACACTGAATCTTATTGGATTCAGACCTCCACTCAAAGCAAACACAGAAACTCTTCCCATCAGAGCTGAGCTTTCATTTTTGAAGACAATAAAGTTCACATAGCAATGCTCTAGAAACCATTTTATGATTCTACTTAACCTTTTAAACATTTGTTGTATTTTGGATTGTTAATCACTGACACAGATTTAAATAACTGATATTAAGATGAACAGCTTTATTGTGCTCATCAGCAGGAAAATAAAACTAAATATTTACATGGTCTGTGATGGTGATGGTGTTTGTTTCGTAAAACTCAACAAAAAAAAGGAAAAAACTCCCCCATAATGATGTCAGCAGCAGCTGGGATGTTGTTGGATGTGTAAACACACTTTTTTTCTAACACGAAGCATTAAATCTGACAAATAAACATTAAAGAAAGAGTTGAGGGGTCACAGACACCCTAGGACCCTTCTGACAGTCTTGACCAATCCGCTTTATATATTTCCATCCAGACGGCTGTTGCTGAGGATTCCAGTAAAAGAACAGAAGGGGAAAAGCAGGAGGGTGGAGAGCAGGTCTGACATCAGAGTAATGTGAAGCTCCCACTCTTTTAAGAGTCAGGCCGTGCCGAGCGTTCGGCACAAAACACAGCGCGCGGAGAAACACACATCTGGATCTGCTTTCTGGAGGAGCTGAGGTACGTACTGCACTGATTCAATTACAAGAGCGTGTGTCTGCCAAACAACATGTCATTTTAAACTGAATGTGCATTAGACGTGATGTGTCCATTGCACTGTATATCTTAAATTCCATTGATTTTGAGCAGTTTTGAAAGAAATTAATAAAGCATGTTCGCTCAAAGGACTTTCCAGGAACAACATGTTCTGGTTCTACAGAAGTAAAGAACAGGAGGAACAAAACAAAACAAAGGCAAAAGAAATAGATGTTTTGGTATTTTTAATTGTGCTGTTTGAAGCTTCATTACATAATTGACTTTTAGGCTATATTTGGCATATTTGACATCAAACTTAGAAATTAAAACATGTACATTATTGTCAGGTTTATGTGTTGGTTGGTCTGAACGTCTGGAAAGTATCAATGCAAGGATATTTACAGCTCAATTCATGTACTTTTTCAAATGTTTTTTTCTCGTGATATATTTGCATCATGTAAATCAAGATTATGGTACTCAAGCGGGGGACTGTTAGTACGGTAGACTACTCACTTGATGAACACTAGCTTGTGTTTGTGAGGGTCTATATTATATTAAACACACACACACACACACAATTAAAAAAAAACATGTGTTAGCATATGCACTCTTGACTAGTTTTTGTTTTTCAAAATGTTGGAACCTTGAACTTCTTATTCATCAATGAATCCTTAATATGAAGCAGCACAAATGTTTTCAACATTGTTAATTATCATCATATTAGAATGATTTCTGAAGGATCATTTCTGAAGACTGGAGTAATGATGCTAAAAATTCAGCTTTGATCACAGGAATAAATTACATTTTACAATATATTCACCTAGAAAACTGCTATTTTAAATTGTAAAAAATATTTCACAAAATTACAGTTTTTACAGTGTTTTTTATTTATTTATTTTACTTTCAAAAACATAAAAAAAAAATCTTACCAACTCCAAACTTTTGAACGGTAGACAAGAGTATATCATCATGTATATCAGTCTTAATCATTAGGTTCAGACAGTCCCATAATTCACATCCTGGGATAAAAGACAAACAAAACACTGAAAAAAAAAAAAATTAAAATGTAAATACCTAAACAGCTTATCTAATCACAGACTATTCTTTGTTGCTTAGTCATCATGGTTAACAGCAATTAGTCAGACTAAAAAGGTTCAGTCTTCTGACTACTGATGCATGAAGAGAAAATCAATGTTTTAGCCTAAGTTTGTTCATTTCCTTCCCCTGCTGTTTTCCACCTCATCAGCCCCTGACAGACGCTTTCCCCTTAAAACACTGGAAATATTATGCAACTACACAACGCTTTCATACTGTAAGATGCCACTTCGTGGATTCCAGGATTTACTCATGTCGTTCCAAACCTCTATGACTCTCTTATTTTATTACGTGGATCAAAGCACTGCTTTTTTACATACAACGAAAGCAAGACATATGAGTTTGGAACGACATGAGGGTGAGAAAATGCTGACAGCCTTTTCAATTTTGGGTAAACTTTTCAAGTGAACTATTGCTTTACCAAACAGGAAAAACTCTAATCACCAAGGCTGCATTTATTAGATCAAAAACACACACAAAAATGTGAAATATTAAGTATGGAATAATTGACACACCCAAATAATAATGCAGACCCCGAGGTGGTAATGCAAATGCAATAATTCAACGGCCCGGAGTCAATTATTTCGCTTACACTACGGTTACCACACCTCAAAACATTGTTCAGATTATGTATTTCCAGACATCTGTCAGGTTTTTGTTCTTAAAACGCTCTTGTGTGTGGGACTAATTTCTTACACATCTCATTCAAAGCCTCCACCTCGTCATTTTAGAGCTTGTGACGGAGACTTGAACCACTGATAGCAGATTAATGCAGTTATTAATGCAGTTATGAGAGAGAGAGCGAGAGAGCGAGAGAGAGAGAGAGAGAGAGAGAGAGAGAGAGAGATTAAGTGTGTGTGAATTACCTGAATCTGTGTGTCTCTCAACAGTGTTCGACTGCAGTGTCTCTAATAGTTGATCTGCTTCAAGAACAGCGCCGTTATTCCTTCACTAGTGAGAAATATCATGTAGCTTTTAAGTTGCTGAACTATTTTACTGATAAAATCACCAGAGCAGCGCTGACAACACGTTCCTGTGCGAGTGTCTCCGTACTGTATGTGTGTGCGTTTGAGTGGGAGAGTGCGGGAGAAAGAGATTGCACTTTTCCATAATACATACATAATACATAAGTACATCAGTGACTTTTGTGGGAATTGGTTGTGTGGGCTGTAAAGAACATGTGGCGAAGTGATATAGAGCTGTAATGCGGTCAAGACCTGCTGGAACTACTTTAGTCGTGCGATTCCCTGAAAATAATCGAACACCTTAGAATGTTTGTCAGCCAATCAGATTCAAGCATTCAAAAGCCCCGTATTTTAATACAATTAAAAATAACTATTTTCTGTTTTAATATATTTTACATTACAAGCATTTATTATCATCAATATTGAAAACAACACATTTTTTGGGAAACCATGATAAAAAAAATTCCCAGGATTCTTTGATGAATAGAAAATATATATTTCAAATCTTTTGTAACATTATGAATGTCGCTTTTTCAATTTAATGCATTAAATGTCATATTTAAAAGCATTACTTTCTTAAAATCTTCCTTTAAATCCTCCTTTAAAACTTTTGAATGGTAGTGTATCACAGATTTCACAAAAAATATTGAGCAGCACAATCATTATTAACATCGATAATAATAAGAAAATATTATTATTCCAATGAAATTTAAAAACTGCCGCTAAACATCTCTTCTCTTCACAGAAACATGGAGCACGACATAAAAGCAACAACATTATCAATCCTTTCTACAATTCCTACGACCATCTCGAGGAACAACCTCACCAATGACACCCAGTGTCCGCATTGGGAAGTGTGGGACTGGTTGTACGTCATGCAGCCGGCTTACATGTTCATCATCTGCGTGCTGGGAATTCTGGGAAACGTCTTCGTCCTGCTGGTCTTCGGCCTGCATAAGAAAGCTTGTACAGTGGCGGAAATCTACCTGGGGAACTTGGCGGCCGCCGACCTCCTGTTGGTTTTGTGTCTGCCGTTCTGGGCGATCAACATCGCTAATGGTTTCGATTGGCGATTTGGGTCGGTTATGTGCCGTTTGGTCAACTCAGGAATCAGAATGAACATGTTTTGTAGTATTTACTTACTAGTGTTGGTCAGCGCAGATCGTTACGTTGCGCTCGTTCATGCCATGTCTCGCGGTAGAATGAGACGACCGCGATACGCCAAGCTCAACTGCATCGCCGTTTGGTGCTTCGGATTAATCCTCAACATCCCGACGCTTCATTTCCGGGATACTCAATTCATCCCGGAGCTGAACGTCACGGCTTGTATTCTGAACTATCCGAGTCCCGATGTCAGCCTCGTCTGCGACATCCTTCTCATTTTGCTGGGCTTCATCATCCCAGTTTTGGTGATCACCTACTGCACGCTGAAGATCATTCGAGCCCTGAGCGAGCAAGTCGTCGACCGCTTTAACGCGGAAAACACGGAAAGGAAAGCCACCATCCTGGTGCTGGTGGTGCTGTTGGTGTTTCTCTTGTGTTGGGTGCCGTTCCACCTCGTGACCCTCATAGATATCCTGGTGCGCTTCGGCCTCCTCGGCGGATGCGACTTTAACTCCGGTCTCGACGTCTCCAATCAGATATTCACCTACTTGGCTTTGAGCAACAGCGTGTTGAACCCGATACTCTACGTGATCGTGGGCAAGAACTTCCGGAAGAAAGTCAAAGAGCTGATAAAGCAACTTACCGAGAGAAAAACGGATTCAACAAACGGTTCTACAAGATCACAGCTCTCATCAACCTTAAAGACATTCACAACATTTTAAGACAATTATGTGTACAATGTTCATAGGTAATTATAATATATAATGTTTGTTCAATATGTCCGTTTTTATGTATACTGTAAAATATCTTTTGAAGTTGTAAATATTATTGGAGTATGTACTATTTTAGTTGTTCTACTTCAAAATTTCACATTTAATGCAACGCCGTTTCATCGTAATTACTTGTGAATTTTTGAGTGAAAATGTTTAAGTAAATCATACACCGTTTTTTTTTTTAAAGGTTATGTGATTACTCATTTTAAAATGTGTGTATTTTTCATTTTATGTTTTGAAATGGTGGTGTTTTTTGTTAAAAGACAATAAGCACTGAAATTAATGGAAGGACAATATTAAAATACTGCCGATTTGCAATCAAACTCACAATTACACATACAACTCCAGGTTGCATAGATGTTTGCATGTCACTTTGGATAAAAGCATCTGCGAAATGAACAGTAGTATTTAAAAGCAGTGTAATCATTACAAAATACATAAAACAATACAAAGGCACTGTGGTACTTCTTCAAAAAAACATGGTAATATCATGGCACTTAATTTTACAGTCCTGTTTCCCATGTAAGTACTACTATGTACTTACAGTTACTGTTGTCACGATACTAGAATTTCTAACTTCGATACGATACCTTGAAAAATATCGATATTCGATACCATTTTCGATACCAAGGAGAAAAAAACTGCCACAATATTAAGGGGGTATTTTTATTTTTTTTTAAAGCTAAATATAACAAGTCTAGAACATGACAATGAGGGATATTTTACATGAACAAAAATGTCCTGAGGTAGTGCACTGGTGCAAAAGCATAAATGCTGGTTAATACATTAACGTTATTTGATGAACAGATTTAAACGCAAACGTGCATCACATGCGAAACAATGCTCACTGGATTGACATCAAGTCAAGCACCTTTATTTATATAGTGCTTTTAACAATACAGATTGTGTCAAAGCACTTAACAGTATCAAATTGGAGGATAGCGTGTCAGTAATGTATAATAATAAGATTAAACATTCAATTTTCAGTTAAAGGCATTTCATTATTGAATTCAGAGATATCATTGTCTAGCTCAGTTTAGTTTAATTAGTATCTGTGTAATCAAATTGATGATGATGAAGGCAAATTGCAGAATCAAATAATTATTTTTTTGAATAAAGTTAAATAAGCACAAGTTAATTTACATTTGACCACAGTTAAAATATTTACTCGTCTAAGATTCCTCAGTCAGATTATATTAACTTTAAGAATTACGGTGAAAAAACGAGACAACACACACTCATATCAACAACAATACTAGGCCATCTTATCTGGTTAATGTTCCAGAAATGTTAAAATGAGAAGAGTTACCAAACTCTCGAAATCAGATCCGGGTGTCGGTCTTTCAGGTGCTTTGCTATCCGATTGTTAAGTCTGACGTCACGCGTGACGTTTTGGGTCCAAGCGCTCCTCTCGTCCAGAAATAACAACGGTGGAACCTGTAAATTTATTTACGATCACGTCCTTCTTAGTGAGGCACCCTTGGCGGTCAAAAAGGGTTTAAATTCCTTTAACACCAACAGAGTGGTTAGTGTAGCTCATCACTCAGGTGGCATAATTAAGGGTAGAGTCCAGGCATCAATGAAAAAGAAGATTTACGAGGTTGAAGTGAGTTAGCTCGGGACACGGGACACAGCACTGCGGCATTGTAAAAACACTCAATAATAACCAAAACACCAGCGAAAGCGGTAGGTAGGTAGAGAGGACCTGGACTTTGGACCCGGAAAGAGTATTGGTTACGTCACGACTTAACAACCGAATAAGGCCCCGATCACACTAACGCGTTTTTCAGGTTCGAAAACGCGAGGTCACACAGAACGAGCAGTGCGCTGCGTTGCTAGGCAACCACTGAAACAGCTGTCCTGTCAGTCAAGTAAACGTCAAATCAGCCTTTTATTAACTTTATTTACTTTCTGTTAACATTGTGGTAGTTGCAGTTCGTGAAGTCGTTAAGCTCCTGGTAACCCGCGAGAGCACCACAAGTTTATCCTCCATCATCGCACTCTCCGGGCGTTCAAGCAACTGTAGCTTTCATCACTAAAACGGAAGGCCCGCCTCTCCATTCAATCGATTGGCGCTTTTTCCGCTCGGAGTTGCTTTTTTTTCAACTTCAAAAACGCGAGGCGCAGCAGGCGCATAAACAGCGCGCAGAACGCTCGCTGCCATAGGAAACCAATTGAAAATAGACGCCTCTCACTGCAAAAAAAGGCGTCAAGTGTGATCGGCCCCATTCACTTCACTTTTGCTATTTAACCAGAGCGAATGAGACGAGTGCGCGTGTGGTGTCTGTCAACGCGCCTTTGGAGAGAAGTGAAAGTGACAGCTCGGCTAGTATCAATACTTCGGAAAATTAGTATTGGTACCGTTTAGATATTTCAGTATCGATATTTATCGAAATATCGATATTTTTGACAACACTACTTACAGTAATTACAATAGCTGGGTAATAACTAGGAACTAACCCTAAACCTACCCCTAAATCTAACCTTATCCCATGTAGTTACCCTAAATTATATTACCCAGTACTTTCTAAGGTAAGTATACTGTAAAATAAAGTGCAACCCACTTTTTGTCTGTAAATGCATGTTAAATATCAGACAAAAACAGACAGATGAAGAAGTCTGCAGACTGTCAGAGAAAGTCAAACAGCTGATAAAGCAACTTAAGGCTAGAATCCATTACACGCCTTCAAATCTGAACAGATTTTAAAACACTAGGCATCATAGACTTGCTGACTTTGTAAACGGTTACAGAGAAAAACTGGGCATCAAACACTAAACGACTGAGGAACACACTACCAGACTTTTAAATCGTTCTGAACGCAACAAACTCACACAGAAACACACGGCTCGCTGCGAGGAGACACATGACAGATGAAACGAACATGGATGTGCAGGAGATGAGCGCAGTGGCGACTCTGTGCTGAATCACAACAGAAAAAACTAGTCAAGCGCCCACAGTCTTGGGTGAATAGATGCGGTCAGTACATGGACTCCACAGATTACAACGTGAATTTACGAGTTGAGTGGTGCAGTCAGTGGTTTTATCTGAGCTGATGAGTCACATAATTTGTTACACGTGTTAATTTACTTTAGTATTGTTTTTTTATTGCAACACTGCTAGATGCGTCATACACTTCAATATGTGTTATAACTGGGGTTTTCAAAGTGGGGGCCGAGCCAGGGGGGCCGCAGCAAGTTGGAAGAAAAAAAAGTGAAAGCACACTTTTCATGGACAAAACAAATATGATTTCACACAAAAAGTGCCTAAAATGCACATAATTTGTATGTCTAGTGTGTTTTAACAAGAACTGGATTAGGCTATGTCAGAAAAGAAAATGACTCAAAGAAAAATGTATAGGCTAGAAAATTTACCCATTTAAACTTGTTTTTATTTTCAGTTTGGGTAAAAGTATATGGTGTTTTCTAAAAAAAAAAAAAATAGAGAGAGAGAGAGAGAGAGAAAATAAATTTGTGTGTGTGCTGTAAAGTGGTTAGAAAAAATGAAATCGGCAGAAAATCTGTATCGGCAGCTCAAACTCAATGAAGAATCGGCCTAGAAAACTGTAATCGGTGCATCTCTATAATCTTTCTGATTGGCTTGTATCAAACACCATCACATAATCTGATGTTCACCTAGATGTTTTATTTATTTATTCCTACATTTGCCATAGTATTGTCGATGGGTTCAATAACTTGGCCAGAACCTAGTGGTTTTTGGGGGGTCTTGTCATGGAAAAGTTTGGGAACCCCTGTGTTATAAAATAGGCTTCAAAAATAAAAAATAAAAATTGATATCCTCCGAAAGGATGGAATCATAGTCTCAAATCTGAAAACTGGCGGAGACTTTCAGCAACTAATTGTTGACTAATCTAGACTGCAAAAATCGTGTAGTGCATTCAGGCCTTTACAGAGAAGAAAACTGATTCGACAAGCGGTTCTACAAGATCACAGCTCTCATCAACCTTAAAGACATTCACAACATATTAAGACCATTATGTGTACAATATTCATTCATAGGCAAATGTTTGATAAATATGTCAGTTTTGATGTATGTGGTGTTACTTATTTTCAAACGGTGTACATTTCTTTAATGCTGTAGGATGCTAAAAATCTGGGTAACACTTTAGTTTAGGGGTCCAGTTCTCACCATTAACTAGTTGCTTTGCATGCATATTACTAGGATATTGGCTGTTTATTATAACTTATAAAGCACATATTATATTAAGCCTTATTCAGCATGAACATATTCTACATCCCTTAATCCTAAACTTAACAACTAGCCTATACCTTACTACTAATAATAATAATTAATAAGCAGTAATTAGGAGTTTATTGAGGTAAAAGTCGTAGTTACAGTTTTTCTCAGTCGCTTTGGTGCATTTCTCACATCACTATTTACATTTGCACAACAGTTAATGCAGTTCTCAAAACAATTAGTACAAACTGCAAAACCTAGTTGATAACCTGCAAAAGCGTGTCACTTGCTCAAAATGGAGATAGCTCAGTCCTCAAAAGCAAGTATTCATGTCAATGAAAGTGTCAGTGTCATCAAGATGAAAAGTCCTGACACCATTGTTTATGAACAAGATAGTCAAATGGCTTTTTCATGTTTTCATTATGACATTTTACTCTGTAAATGTTTTCCAATGCAAAAAAGTCAGATCTTGGTGACACTTCCTGAAAATGCTCAAGACAGCACTATATACTATTTGCATAGCCATTTGAAAAATACAGTAAAGTTACACATTACTGTATTTAGTGAGGTAACTGAGTACAAGATTTTTACTGCATATGCTCTTTGCTATTCTAATTTGTTCACAGCATTGTGCAAAAGAAAAAATACACCCTTATTTACAACAAACATAAACTGCCTTTGGATAGAGCTGTGCACAACTGGAAACAATATTGCAGGACATATTGGAACTGAACATTGGTTGCAACTAATGCTTCACACACCCCTTCTCATCAGTAAACGCTGAGATTCACCTGAGAGAAATTGTTCAATTTAGGAGACATTTTCAACAAAAACAAAAAAAACATTTAAAAAAATGTGTAAAATTTGCTTGACAGATTTTGACAACTAGTTCAACATTTTTGTATGTAATGACTCAAGCAATGAAATGAGGACTATTAGTTTTATATGGAATGACTATTCAGCATTCACAAGTATAGTTAATTTTGACTGACATGACATAAGCAAATGATAATGTTATAAAACAGCAGAGAGTTGTATGAAAGCAACTGATGCATGTCCAAAAGCATTTGCAATTTGTTGGAAGGAATGAGAAACTGCTACTATGATGTGCACAAATGACTAAATGTTGTGGAGGTTGAACTAACTGTTAAATGTAAATAGTGATGTGAAAAATGCACCAAAACGACTGAGAAAAACTGTAATACTGAGAATTGGACCCTAAACTAAAGTGTGACCAAAAAAAACTGAAAAATGTGGCAAAATGAGGCTATAGTTTTTAAAAGCAGTGTTATCCTTATGAAATAGTACTTGTTCAAAAGACATGGTACAACTCTTGGAACTTTTTGTCTGTGCAATGCCTGTAAAATATCAGACAGAAACTCCAGCAATGATGTTTCTGTTTCCAGCGTCTGTTTCCAGGGTCAGAAAATGACTGGTTGGTCAAATTAAAGAATGTGCGACAGACTTTTTCCAGTAATGACTCTTCATCCGTTTCTCTTTGTGTGTCTATGAATAACACCATCCTAAATAGTGTTTTCCCAGTGATACCTCAGACATGTTTTCAAGAAGACTGTGGTCGGTAACACAGCAGTGCGGGCGGGTGTCTGTACTGTAATCTGTCAGCATTCCCTCAAATAAAGCATATATTTTTGGTAAATGAGTGGTATAAATTCATCACAGTCTTTTAAACAAAAACCTCTGCCTTTAAAAAGAACATCTCTTGGCTGCATTTCCAGTGCTTGACAGCATTTGTATGCCCCCTGGAATTGATTTTAAAAGGCATTTTTACCTTTTTTGTGGGTATTTTACTTTTCTAAAAATATCAAACATGTCAAATACCTTCAGTTATTTTAAATAATTAAATAATTTCTCATTCTGGATCATTCTAACAGTTCCCCCCCCCCAACAAAATCCACTTGAGCTTCGCATTAAACAACACTCGCCTCTGGAACTGTAAACAAAATATTATCTTGAAAAATATGAAGCAACCAGATGCGAAACATTTCTAAGTTCACTCAACTTCAGTAGATGTGCTGCCAACTAGCTATAAGTTTTCTAAATTCATTCAAGCATCCTCAGAAAGAGCATCTTAGTCATGAAGAGTTTGTTAAATAGTTGTTGAATGAACTACCACTGTTGTCCTGAGGCTCCGTAAACTCAGGATCTTTCATCCAGACGCATGCATCGCGACATGTGTATTAATGTATAACGCTGTTATTATATCTAATAGGCCTATTCAGAGGACTTATGAAAAATAACCAAAAGCAACACTAACACATTTTAAAATAAAACTAAAATATGAATATTAATTACATATAATACAAAATAATAATAGCCTAATAATATTATTGAATAACAAAAAATAATCGACAAACCCTAAATACAAAACCTCCTAATGCTTTAACCAAACACACAAAAATAAATTGTTTCAGTGCTAGGAATTATGGGTATCACCTACATTTTGTTGTTCAGTGCATATACTCTGCAAAAGTAGGCTATTCAAACTGTCTGCATACATTTACTTCAGTCAGACTCAGTATATTTTACTTTAATCTGCTTGAAACATTTGTTTATTTACATGTTTGTGTATTGCTTTATATTGTATTTAAATGTTCAGTTTCTTTTAGTTACAAGAAAAAGTTATTAAACCATATAGTACAACAACACTTTTTTTTGCAACTTATTTCAATGTCGTGATAATACCGTATACTGTGATAAAAGCTACACTTTGATTTAAATGTGATACTGTCACATGCCTAGTTACAGTTACAGGTCACTACAGTGTCTGCAGAAGCGCTAAACCCCATCACACAGATTACAAGGAAAACATAACAGCTATATTTTGGCCATCACACTTTAAATATGTGAGCCATTTTGTCGCTGTCTGTAACATTTGTCTGCCAAGTTACAATTAATCTCTGAAGCCGTACATCAGCTTCCATACACTCCCTCTCTCACAGCAGAAACTGATCTCACATCGACCTCTACTGGTAGAAGAGTTGCATTACAAGAGTATTTTACAGGGTAGAATAGCTGAAACCTTATACCACTATCTCTCTATAAAACATAAAATCCGTCCATCTATCCTTCTATCTGTCCATCCATCCGTCTATCTATCTATCTATCCATCTGTCTGTCTGTCTGTCTGTCTAACACAAAATCATCCATCTATCCTTCTATCTGTCCATCCATCCGTCTATCTATCTATCCATCTGTCTATCTATCTAACACAAAATCCATCCATCTATCCTTCTATCTATCCATCCATCTATATAGTTATCTATCTGTCAGTTTGTCCGTCCGTCCGTCCGTCCGTCTGTCCGTCCGTCTGTCCATCCGTCTGTCCGTCCGTCTGTCCATCCGTCTGTCCATCCATCCATCTACCCGCTCATACCTCCATCTATCTATCCGTCCATCTATCTATCCGTCTATCTATTTGTCCGTCCATCCATCCATCCATCCATCCATCCATCCATCCATCCATCTATCCATCAATCCATGTATCTATCTGTCTATCCTTCTTTCTGTCTATCCATCCATCTGTAAGACTGGAAAAATTGGAAGAGAGGGCAACTCTCTGAGAGTACAAAGGAAATTAACATTTGAACTCTCTCTTGTGAAGTTAGCATCACCATTCGAGACGTAAGTCTCACCTCAGAATCATCCTAATCTACATCTCTTTCCCTCTTCCCCCACTCCTCCTCTCTCATGCTGAGATCACCAAAATTCCCCCAAGAATCTATATGGTTTAATGTGAATTATGATACAGTTTTATACATGTTTGGTATCATTTGAAATGTCTCAGTGCGACTGGTACTGGTCTAATTCCCAAATAAGTAAACCAAAAGGTAATAAAGTTTTTAAGAGTTTAGAGATAACTCACACACAGAGGAGGGTTTGTCTTCCAGGCAAATGGCATCCTGCCATTTAAAAGGTGTAAACTCTGAATGCAAATTCCCATTGTTAGCAAATGTTTCCATGTAAATTAACCTCTGTCCCTAGTAAGTCTGGGATGGTAATTCATGCAAATTCCCACTGTGAACTCATATTTACATTTGAAAAGAGGTTTCTACCTTGGTCTGAGTATTTAGGGAGATTTGAAGCTCAGATTAGCCTGTGATGTTGAGAGTGGCCGAGACTCTCCACATCATGTATTTTCTGATGTCCGGTTCGCATCTTTTCTCTTTATTCCAGAGCATTTGAGGTTTTGTATTTATTATCTTTGAACTGATCATGTAATTGGCATGATACATTTACCTGACATAATAAATTGTTACATTTGATTTTATTCCGACTGACTCTGAAATTGTTTTCCCAAATAGATTAAACGGATTCGTATGTTCCCGCAAGTTTTGCGTCAGATTAGTGACGACTTATATTTGGCACTAATTCAAGTGTACTTGGTTTTGTAAAGACAAGAAGTGAATTTCCGTTTAGGACAGCAAATGCTGCTTGACCAACCTAAATCTGTGTGTGTCTTATCTCTGTTTCAATGTAATGTTACTTTAGATAAGTGTATGTGGGAAACCACGGCATGGCCAATCCAAAGCTATTATAAGAGAAGTAAAGTTGGTTGACTTATATCTGTAATAGTGGCCATACCTCTACTGAAGTAAACATTACTTTAAATTCAAGTGTATGCAATTCCATGGGGGCTATACCAAAGTATCTTTGATTTGGTAAGCGTAAATGCGACCATCTCAGGAACACAGCATTTACCTCTGTTTAGTGACTGAAAACTGATGAGTTTGTTTACGTGAGACCCGTGTTAAACCTCTGAGCGACATAGCTCCCTAATCTGGAACGGGTAAAATATACTTTAAAGAGTTAAAAAGAATAATCAAACATTTGCTCACTTTTAATGATGCTCAGATATCATTCAAACCTTTTTCATTTATGGAGTCAGATGAAATAACGAGGTAATACATATGATAAAATGTATTTCATTTAATCTTGTTGTGTTGCGAAAAAGGAAAGACATAACGCGCAGAAACCTTCCCTGTATTATTGGAGACCGCCATTGGACCGATATACGGGCTTACACATCCATCTATCCTTCTATCTATCTAACTATTATTTATCTATCTGTCAGTCTACCCGCCCATACCTCCATCTATCCATCCGTCAATTCATTCATCCATCAGTCCATCCATCCATTCATTTACAGAAGTACAAATATATAATCTCTCAATTAATATGATCATTAAAAAACTGTGTGTATAATAAAAATAGATTAGAATAATGTAACGCTGCTTGACATCGCAACTGCCCAACTTGTGTCATTTTAGTGTTATATTTTCTATTAGTATTCTGTGAAGTACAGTATGTAATACTTTCTAATAAGGAAACAAACCAATCCGCAAATAAATCAAGCACAATATCCAGAGTTTTGGCCCACAGATGTTGTGTTTACATTTCTCTGAAGTCTTCATCTGTCTCTCTTCAGTGTGTTAATAGTGTTCGTGTGCTCAACTATGGAAGACGAAGTCTGAAGTATAAACAGATTCTGCCTCACCAGGAGCTCGACGACTGTGGAGGAATGTGTTCGTATAGACAGAGCTTTTCTCCGTCTCTTACTGAACATTCCTTCAACGAGAACAAGAAGATAAAGGAGGAAAAAGTGAGGAATATCAGTCCACTCACAAAGAAAACTACTCCAGGTGTAAAGGTAAGTAGTCATATATTATTTAGGATTCAAAGTGGCTTCAAAAAGTAGGCTACTGGGATGATTTTGTCACAATTAGGCTGTGAACATCATTCATTGCATTAGATCAGGCATAGACACAATGCTTTTCGTCTTCATTTCCAATGAAGATATTTTGTTTTATTTCAAACAAAAACAAACTTTCATGAAATGTTTTGCTTGTAAATTGTTTGTGCATTTTATTAAACAATAAATCAGTAATCCCAAATTGGGATTTAAGTGCTGATTTAAAAAAAATTTAAATAAAAAATAATAATTGACAAAATCAAACAAATGTCAAATTAAAATAAATCATTTAAAAATAAAAACAATAAAAATAAATCACTAGCTAAAAAAGATAAAATATTTTATGTGTATCTGAGAACATGCAAATATGAGTTTGAATGACAAAAATGGATAAGACACCAAATTTCTACACTGTGAAAATGATGAATAATGATTATTAGAGCATGTTTTACAAGAACATACTACTTCTGTCTTTCAACTTAACTTCATATTTAATTCAACGGGTTACTTGCCATTTCTTACCAATTATTTGTGAAATTTAATAGCAATTTCTGAGTGAAATAAGTAAATCCTACAATATTTTTCTATGTAATGTCTGTTCAGAACCACAGAAAGACACATTAAACTAGAACTTACACTAATGTACATCAGAAGTATGTTTTCCTTAATTTCCTTATATGAGATTCAACAATAAAGATTTTTTTCAAAATTGTTAAAATGACTTGTAGCCAATGCGATTACCTAAAATTAATTCAAAGCATAATATTAATAGATTTCAAATTTGAACCCACAGTAAACGAGATCTGTCTTGTGCAGTGACTTCAGCAGCTCTTTTATCTTCTAGGATGCAGCCAGAAAAGCTCGTGTCGATGGCGACACTTCAGCCTCCAAATGCATCCGTCACTCCATCATATATGGATTTTTTCAACTCAACAGAGTGGCAACTAGTCTACTCCATTATTCCACCGTACATCTTCATCGTGTGCTTGGTGGGAATTCTGGGGAATTCTTTCGTATTGCTAGTGTTCTTGCTCCAGGGAAGCCGATGGTCCGTCCCTGAGATCTACCTTGGTAATATGGCTCTGGCTGACCTTATTCTTCTAGTCTGTCTGCCTTTTTGGGCCATGAACATCCTTAACTATTTCATGTGGTCTTATGGGGAATTCATGTGCAAAGTCGTCAACCTCTCCATCAACGTCAACATGTACACCAGCATCTACATGCTGGTCATGGTGAACGTGGACCGCTACCTAGCGCTCGTCTTGACCATGAAGGCTCGATGGCTGCGGCGGAAACGCTACGCTAAGCTCATTTGTGTTGTTCTTTGGCTGTTTGGTGTGGGAATGGGTTTCCCGACTGCTTTGATGCGAAAACTGGTAGACATTCCAGCTCACCAAGCCGTCGAATGCATACTGGATTATCCCAGCAAAAGTTGGAGAATGGCTCATTTTATGCTACTAAACCTGGTGGGCTTTGCTCTGCCGTTCCTGATCATCACATTCTGCTGTTTCAATATCGTCCGAGCCTTGAATAGAAGGAGAGACAACGTTAATTGTGAAGACAAAAACGACAGAAAGGCTACAATCCTGGTGTGCGCCGTCACCCTGTTCTTCCTCGTCTGCTGGGGTCCGTTTCACCTCGTAACTTTCCTCGACCTACTCTGTGATCTAAAAGTTTTGGAAGAGGATAAGTGGGACCACTTTCTAAATATTGGACACCAATTTTCCGTATACTTGGCGTTCTCAAACAGCTGCCTCAATCCGGCGCTCTATGTTTGCTCTGGAAACTATTTCAGGAGGAAAGTCAGCAGCATCTATAACAGAAGAAAACACTCGTCGGATGTGACTGTTCTACAGAGGACGGTTTTAACATCTACGACAACTGCCAATCAAATCAAGCCTGTTGTGTTATATCAGAAAGACTAGTTCGGGATTTTTACAACACAGCCATGATCTATCAATGCTATCAATCAGTGGCTCCAATATTGTTGCAATTATGGTTTAGTTATTAAAACATTTTTTTTAGATATGGCATATATATATACTGTGCAACAGTCTTAGGCATGTTAATATTATACAGGCTCCAAAAATTAATTCTAAAGGAAAACAATGTGTCTTAACATTTAACACGAGGCAAAAATAACCCACGGTTAAATGCACAACATTATAGAGAGTCATTCTGGCTTGAATTTAGCTGAAATTTAGTTAAAGGGATACTAAGACCGATGGAAAATGTAAAGTTGCGATTTTCTAGGCTGATATGACTAGGAACTATACTCTCATTCCTGCGTAATAATCAAGAAACTTTGCTGCCGTACCATGAGTCCAGCAGACGTAATGATATGACGCAGCGCCTGAAAATAGTCCCCAGTTCGGTAACTTCCAACGTGACCGGGACTAAGTTTGTCTAACCTATTAGACCTATTATCAGGCGCTGCGTCATATCATTACGCCTGCTGGACTCATGGTACGGCAGCAAAGTTTCTTGATTATTACGCAGGAATGAGAGTTTAGTTCCTAGCCATATCAGCCTAGAAAATCGCAACTTTTCATTTTCCGTCGGTCTTAGTACACGATGTAACTACAGAAGAGTCAAGTTTTAAATAGGAAAAATATCGAAACTCTTTGGTCATTTTTTTTGAGAGAGATGCTAATGGTCCTGTCCGATTCAATGATCTATGCTAAGCTATGCTAAAAGTGGTACCGCCAGACCCGGAGATCGGCTGAATGGATTCGAAAATGGTAAAACTCAACTGTTTAACTCTGGGGGAGCTGTAAAATGAGCCTATTTCCAAAAAAAGTGGAGTATCCCTTTAAAAGCCTTTGCTGCATCTGTTCTCAACATTCTCCTTTCCAAAACACCCATGCACTGCCTTCATTAATGCCTGCTTCTAAGGGGACATTCACATTACACACGATGCACTTCCTTTTTTAACTTGACAAAAGCACAGCACTTACTGTATATGGTGAGGAAAAAAAACTGTGAAACATTCATTTACCACGTTTGCATAGACCAGCAAAAAAAAAAAAAAAAAATGCAATGCATTTCAACAATATATATTATTTTTAATCATAATTTTTATCTGCACTTTTCAGAATTGGAAAAAATAAATGTATTATCAAAATGTCTCGACTCATTCTGAGGTTGTTGCAATGCATTCTGGGATTGTCTTCCCCCAAGGATGCATAAAATTTTTGCCAAAGATGGTGTTCCTGTATTTGCTGTAGAGCTCATTTGCTGGTTTTACACATTTATACACATTTGCTGGTTTTGCTGTTCATATAAATGTTGTGCCGCGCAAAGTGAATTACTGTCATTCTGTATCAACACGTCAGCTTCAAACTGTTAGTGCTACACATTTTCACGTTTCTAAATATTTGATAAGGTTACGCTTACAAGTATTTACCTTTCAGCAATGATAAATACTTTTTTTCCAATAAACTATTTGGTAAATATTTTAATTTGGCTTTTCCCCTTGAGGTTAATGGGCAGAGCTGGTGATATAAACAGGAAGAGCTGGTTTAGAGGAAGTCGCTTTAGATAAGCAATGCTCAGCACAGATGCGCTTACTCAAACCATCTCTTCAGCTTTGGTGCAACTTTGAACAAAGAGCACTCAGAGGTGAACACCTTTATCTTATTAATCGAAACAGCAATGTCACCACATTCACACACATTTGATAAAACAGCGGAGTGTGACATTTAACATCATTAGAAAAGCAACATGATTTGAAGGGAACTTGTATGAAATGTGTATGTGCGGCATTTAACCAGCAGATTTCTCAAAGTTATCGTGAGATTGCTAAACCAAATATGGTGAAAAACTCTTTCAAGCATAATATTTACATTAAACCAGCGATGCTGACAAATGCGCGGTCCGGCCGAAGGAGCTTCGACTTTCTGCCTTTCATGAGCTGGAAATTGTTTAAACAGTCCAAATATCATCAAGTTCATCTTTACAATTAAGCTAAAACAGCCTGTTTGCTTTCCATTACTAGAAAAATTACAGGGACTGCAACCTTGTAAGCTTGTAAGCTGTCACTTAAAGAAGCATGTCATAAGTTGACCACTTTAACCAGCTATGAATTAGTCTTCTTGGTTTTAACACCATCTATGCACCACTACACACTTTTTTCAACTGTAATGTTGGGTTATTATTGTTCTCCTGTATCTCAAACAGTAGATAATGGTGCTAGTGACGCCAAGGTCATGGGTCAAAGCGAGAACTTATCAAATGTAAATGTGTAATTGAATGTAATGCATGTAGCTTTGGATTCTGTCAAATGCATGAATGTAACTGTAAATGTACCTTGGTGCTGCTAACTTGTAAATATGCAAATACTCGAGCCACTGATATTTATATTACGTATAAGCAAATACTCTTCTACTAACCCACACATCTGTGCCAGACCCACTCAATGATCTCACCAGCTGGATGGCAAATTTATTCGGAACTGCAACATATTAAATTTTACAATACTCAGATCCTCACTGATGTGAAACCAGCGATTCAAATGAGAGAGATACAAAACAGAAAACGGTACATGACTCACTCAACATCAACATCAGTGGAAAATTGACATGCATTTTATTTAGGATGCTAGGAAGTGTAATAGGATGCTTCTTGTAAAATATTCCTCTTTTTAAAAACACAAAATTGAAAATATGTGGAACAATTAGAGCTGTGAAACGATTAATCGCATCCAAAATAAAAGTTTGTGTTTACATAATTTGTACTGTGTATAAATATTTTGTATATATAAATGTACACATGCATGTATACATTTAAGATTTTTTTTATTTATGAATAAAATATTTATATTTAATATAGATTATGTATAAAAAATATATATATATACAGTAGCCTATATACATGCAAATATTTCTTAATACATGTGTGTATTTATTATATATACAAAATATGTGAATTGGGATGAAGCCAGGGTTTAATGCAGTAACCACTGCAGAAATGACACATACAGTCAGAACATCTACTTTTCCATGCAACTTTTCTTCATATAAACCACTCTTGTTTCACATATACATCACATCCGTGAAGATATTTCAGTTATCTGGTTTTAATCCAGATGTCTAAACTGTCCATACGTACGGTATGATAACACACGATACATCTGCAGTGCATCAGCTTTAAAGGAATTTGTGCAGAAAGATTGTCTGTCGTTGCTGGTGAGATAGACGAACAGTTTAGATAGAGAGAGAGAGAGAGAGAGAGAGAGAGACAGAGAGAGAGAGAGAGAGAGAGACAGAGAGAGAGAGAGAGACAGAGAGAGAGAGAGAGACAGAGAGAGAGAGAGACAGAGAGGTAAAGATTCAGATTAAACAAACACCCAGATAAAATACTAAATGGATACTGAAAAATGGCAAATCCTAAAACTAAATTTGATCAGCATTTCAAGAATTAGTTAGTCTGATTAATCAAAAAGAAAAACGAATCATAATTGAAGTGCTTATTTAATACAATGTAAAGTGTTTACATTAATAAGTGTAGTGGTCTTATATGCTACACAGATGGGCTTAAAGGATAACTCTCGCCAAAATGCAACCTAGGGTCTTTTTGTGAGTCTATCCAAGGCAAACTTTCGTTTAAAAGCATAATTAGAATGGAAACGCCACTTTTAAAAATTCAGGTCAGATTGCCTTGTGAATGGGAGTGCTTGGGGCACGACTATGATAGCATCAAACATCGCTATTTTTAAAACACTAAGAAGGCTCGACACAACATGAAACTTTGCTGGAAGTCTCACCAGGGGCTCTACACATGAACTCCAGCATTGAGAACATTGTTTGTGTGCACAGAGTTTACTAAAAAGAAAGATTTTGAACAACTCACTGTGTTTCCGTCCGCCGGCATTTTGACAGTCAAAAATAGTCGATCTCCGAATGCAACATAACATGAGGAGAGTAAAGACGGAAAGCTCCTAAAGCTTAGTTCCATATAAATTCACGGAAAATTTGTATTTTTGTCATTAGTGAAAATCAATATTGACCTTGTATTTGAAAAAGGATCCTCCTATAAGAAGCAATACTAAAATTCAGAGTCAGTTCATTCGCATTCGGAGATCGACTATTTTTGACTGTCAGAATGCCGGCGGACACAGAGACAGTGAGTTGTTCAAAATCTTTCTTTTTAGTAAACTCTGTGTCCACAAACAATGTTCTCAATGCTGGAGTTCATGTAGAGCCCCTGGTGAGACTTCCAGCAAAGTTTCATGTTGTGTCGAGCCTTCTTAGTGTTTTAAAAATAGCGATTTTTGATGCTATCATAGTCGAGCCCCAAGCACTCCCATTCACAAGGCAATCTGACCGAAAACGAAAATACGGTCAAACTTAAAAGTGGCGTTTCCATTCTAATTATGCTTTTAAATGAAAGTTTGCCTTGGATAGACTCACAAAAAGACCCTAGGTTCAATTTTGGCGACAGTTACCCTTTAAAAGGTACACATAACATGTTCCTTATAAGACAACCAGGACTTTTTATGTTTGCAATTAAAATCAGTAACTTAATCTTTTATGTCAAAACATGAGAGTTTACATTAGAGATTGCAATAAATGTATTCTTTAGGATAAACTCATTGAGAGATGAACCATCTCGCTATCAAAGGGGGTCCTTGTACACAACACAATAAAACACACAAAAAACACACATAACAAATCAACAAACACTCAACACTCAGATTAAAAACTGATTAACATTGTTTTAGAGGGTTTAAAACATGTAAAGAATTACTTAATATAAAATGTAATATGATCATGTAAACTAACATGATGTGCTTAAAAGGATCACTATCCAAACATTTACATACACAACAGAGCTTTCTGTTCAGCTGCACCGCGGCTTTGGAATCAGCTCCCGAGTGAGCTGAGAGAAGTACACAGCTTGGACACTTTCAAGGCAGAACTGAAGACCTTTCTATTTAGAAAGGCTTTTATGTGCTGATTGTTTTATTGTTTTTATGGTTTTTAGTATTCTGTAGTTATTATTGTTGTTCTTTTGTGTAGCACTTTGAGATTCTTCGGAATGAAAAGTGCGTTATAAATAAAATTGATTATTATTATTATTATTATTACAAAACATGTAATGTATAAATAATTTAAAGGTCCCATGACATGCTACTTTTTGTAGGCTTTAATATAGGCCTTAGTGGTCCCTAGTACTGTATCTGAAATCTCTTTCCAAAAATTCAGCCTCGGTGCAGAATTATAGCCACTACAAGCCAGTCCCAGAATGAGCTTCCTTCAGACGGGCCGTTTCTGTGTCTGTAGCTTTAAATACTAATGAGGAGGAGAAAGGCGGCGCAAGGTGGAGGGTGGGTGTGGCCTTGACCATCTTGCGCAACGGGAACGTGGCGTGCATGTTTACGTTGGATATTGCAATGGCACGAAGACACGCAGTCTTTCAAGCATTTCAGTTTGACCCAGAATCTGATCCGGATGGAGAAGCAACTGATGAAGAAGTTGCAACTCAGCGGCTCCAGCAGGACGTTTCCGAATGGTTAGTTTAAAATATTATGTCTGGATACGGTACTTTATTCGGATGGTTTACAGTTATTATCATGTAGCTAACGCTAACCTACTGTTGCCTTTTCATGAGAGATCTGTAACGTCTGTATTTATCTTATTACAATTACATCAAGCTCTGCGATCTTGAAATGCGGATATCGCGCGCGCCATATAACCAACAGGAAAACGGTTATCCAAATAACAAAGAAATGTACAACACTCGCGTTACAGTGTGTGTATTCACACACATAAACTGCATAGCTGCATAGGTAATGTTACAGCCACATTCTACGTGTAAAATCTAGGTAACCATAAACAGTAAAGCAACACACTTATATATCATTAGTTGACTTACTTGTCCGAGATGTGTAGCTGAGCCAAAGAGAGTGATCCAGACTTTAGTTTCAGACGTTCAGCAAGCCCAGCTCTGTATTGACCCTTCGGTGTTCATTTGTACATTCAATATTGAGCAATTGTTATGCTTCGCTCGCTCAAAAGCCATGATATCTCTCGTGGACAAACTAAAATCGCGCGCGCGCATTCCTACTTCCTAGCGCATTTTCTCATGGGCGGAAAATATTCTCTGGGCGGGCAAAGCAGAGACAGGGGAGGTAACATTTACATTTAGGTAACATGACGTCATAAGGAGGAGATTCAAGATCAGCGCGTATGAGCCTCCATTTTCTCAAAGGCAGAGAAAGATAGCAAAAGCTCGATTTACACCGATTGAAATTTTTAGAAACTTGGGGACCATATACAGGCTAGGGGAACTCATATTAATGTTAAAAAACCTCAGAAAGTGAAAATTTCATGTCATGGGACCTTTAATATAACATATTGTATTGTAGTATAAAAATAAAGATATCTATAAGGAAACTGGGTAGAATTATTTCCCATATATTTAACAAATTACACACATGCACAATATTCCCTTTATCCTGGAAATCAGCAGCCATGCTGAAATAGTTTCTAAAACATGATTTGCATGGCATATTTTTCCGTGAAGTCAACGCCTACTCACAGTACTATATGTTGAGAGGATGAGAGTTGCATTCAGCTCCATTAGAAAAATAATACCATGGCTGACAACGCTTCTTCAAACCAGACTATCTGCACACATGGCAACTCGGTGGAGCGGTACATGTACCCGACGGCTTACTCAATATTCTTCATCATTGGATTTCCAGCGAACTGTTTGTCTCTGTACGTGGCCTGTGTTCTGATGAAGAAAGGCAATAATTTGGCGGTTTATCTGATTAACTTGTGTGTTGGAGATCTGCTGTATATTCTAACTCTGCCCGTCTGGATCATGATGGCGCTCGGGGAGGCGGCGAGTGACAGTCTGTGCAGTGTTATCGCGGTGGTCATGTTCAACAGCTTTTACGTGGGCTCGGGGTTTCTGTGCTGCATCTCGATGGATCGATATTTAGCCATAGTGTTCCCGCTGCATTTCATGCGGGTGCGAGAGGTCAGGACCACTGTGATGGTGAGCGTCATCGTATGGCTGGTGGAGATTACGCTTCATCTCGGTCTTCTGGCGTACAGAGATGAGATCTGGAACTTTTCTGCCAGTCGAATGTGCGAGGAGCCAATGATTATGACCAAAGCTTCTGCCAATGTGGCCATCACACGAGCCGTCCTGGGGTTTCTCATTCCTGTGCTCATTATGACCTTCTGCTTCATGGAGATCATCAGGGCGCTGAATAAAAGCACATCTACTGTGGTCAGCGAACGGAGAAAGATCTGCTTTCTACTCCTGTTTCTTCTGTTCACCTACTTGGTGGCTTTTACCCCGTTTCAGGTGGTGATGTTCATCAGAGGACTGCTAGAGCCCGGAGACTGTGGCGTTGCGCAAAACCTGAGAGGGGTTTACATGGTGTTTGTGGCCACCACGACTATAAACAGCGTTTTAGATCCCATCATTTATTGTCTCATAAGTGAAAGTGCCAAAACTGAAATGAAAAGCCTTTTTAAGTGCTGTGGGAAACAATTCAGCAAGATTTATTCATCTGTGGTGAAAGCCTGAGTTTATAATAACACTGGAAGACTGCAAATATACTGTATATGAATGTCTAGACACACTCATTTGTTAGTATTCACAATGCTTATATACAGTAGCAGCCAAAAGTTTGGACACAATTGACTGAATTTATGTTGCTTATGATCGCAACCCTGTAAAGCCTGACATATGAAATCATTGAAAGAAAAATCTTTGCAAAAGTGAAAAGTTAGTGGAATTAAAAAAAAGTTTGCATATGTGTTTTCTGTTCAGGTTTTTATGGCTCATATATAGAGTATGATAAAGTTAATTAAGGAGGGGGGGAAATATTTCAGAGACTCAAACTGAGCAAAAATATGGACAAAAAGATTAAATTATTTTTAATGTATATCAATGAGATCTTTTTAACAGTATAACAGACTACTGACATAAAATGCAATATCAGTCGTCACTAATAATATGATATTTAAATGCTTAGTTTTATGATCAAATCTCTGTAGTTTTAAAACATATAATGCAATGCAATACAATGATGATGGAGTTATGAACAAATAAACCTTCCTCAAAAGCCTAACAATCATATTTGAGACTCACAATTGAACAAGAAAAAAAAAAAAAAAAAATGTATTAGCCTATGTGTGAATAATCAAGTCAAATGAAGTTGCTTCAGTCCAGTAAGTGTTGATCTTGGAATATTACAAACAATATCAAAGTTTTTCTTATGTTTACTTGATAAATTAAAGATTTCACAGCAAAATGACACGTGAACCATGAGCTGGAGGTGGACGTTTGTACAATTGTACACATGTAGTAGATTGAGTGCAACAGGTTTTTATTTTCAGCAAAGTTTTGATCATATTGATAGAAATTTGTTTATCAAATATGATACAGGGGTAAACCTAAAGGCTTCTGCTTATATAGTATGTGGACAAATATAAACTGTGCATTTGCGTGTGAACTGTTAAGATATGGAAAATAGTCATAATAAAAATGAGCAGGTGTGTCCAAACTCTTGGATGCTGCATTTCTGTGCACTTGTTTGGTGTGTGTGTTTGTTTCCGGAGAGCTCAGAGAGATCTTATCCATTTCACAGCACGCAATCCCACTATCGAAACATCGTCTGTGGTTTCTGAAAGATGTCTGACTCCACATGTGCATTCAGCAGATACACGAAACCACTGTCATCAAAACAAGTGATGACTGAATTGAAAGTATTATTTATTGCTGCTCTATTGGGAGTTCTCTCTATAAAATGACACCATATTAATCAAATTGATTTTAATTAAAATATTTGGTAACACTTTAGTTTAGGGTCCAATTCCCACTATTAACTAGTTGCTTATTGGCATGCATATTACTAGAGTTACGTATGCAGACACAGGAGAGGAAGAATGATGGTGAATAGTGATATTATTGACAATAAAGGTGCAGGGATGAGGTGAGCAGGTAGGGGAAGTCCAAAGGGTGATCGAGGAAGGCGCTGGAGACAGGGAGATGAGTCCACATAACACAAACGAACAAACAAGGTCGGACAAGGAACTGTGGTGAGGAGTGTGCCTTTATAGGGGAGGTAAAGAGAGTGATGATGAGATGCAGGTGAGTGTGATGAGGAATGACATGCAGGTGGGAACCAGGATGGATGCTGGGAAGTGTAGAGAAGAGGATGGTGACTAGGGTGAACTGTGACAGAAGCCGTATAACATCTCTGGGGTGGGAGAGGGGACACCCAGGAGGCTGACGAGGGTGTGGCCCATATGGAGCAGGCCTTTCAGGTGGCCATGGAAACTCAGTGGACAAGAGCGCAGCCGGCATTGAGGGTGTGTTCTTTTTTGTGTGTTCATGTCCTTGTGGTGTGTGCGTCTTTGTCAGCTAAAAAAACAACAACCAAAAAAACATCAACAAAAACCACAAAAGAAAAAAAAAATACTAACATTGTCTCTCGTCTTGTCTCGTCTGTCTCTCGTCTTGTCTCTTCATCTCACTCATGATCTGTGCCTTGCCGTGGCGAGTGAGCTTTTGAACTAAACAGGTCTTGTCTACTTGTGTTTGTGTGTCATATGAATAATATATATGTGCCCCATACATGGAATCAGAGTGCCTACTGTATGTAGTAAATGGAAAATCTCTACAGCAAAAGGCCAACCGCTACATGCATTCGGTTTGTTTCTACCATTTATTAGTAATGATTTACACAGTTTGTTTACTACTTACTATTTACCTGAGCATTCAGTATTGTGCAATATAGCATACAGAAGGTGAGGGACATTTTGGGGGGAAACAAGTGCTGCATTTTATCATTTAAACATGTGACTTTTCATGAAAATTCTATAACCCAAGATGGCCGCCACCATATGACGTCATAATATGTAAATTAGATGGGAAAATGTAATCCCTTCATAAACTTTGGGTCATCCTTAATATTTCTCTAATTTACATAAAGTCTCTATCTTGTATCACTTTTAAGATATAGCCTTTTGAAATTAAGATGTCAAAATTGAACGTTTTAGGAAAAAACCTCTGGCGCCTAAAGGGTTAAATGTATACTTGCATGGCCTTTGCAGTGGAAACATTTCGTGAAGTTCCTGAAGAAGCATTTTGATGGTCCCATTAGTCTCAATCGATTTATTCGGCGGTGAATGAAAAAAAGTTGATGAAATTGAGTGGTTTGTTTGACTATGTTCTGGGGGAAGGTTTTCAAGGCTCTTGGCTGAGCACATGCAGATGCACATGCAGATTGTGCCTGGGCCAGAGAGGCTACGCAGGCAAACAGGGAGTGAGGAAGTCGGAAGAGTTGATTATGAGGTGCCCCTAGGGACATTATTCAGAATTACCATGCATATACATGTACTTTTCCTCTCACATACACATATGAAACCAAATTCATTCACATAATATAATAAAATGCTCACACACATACAAGTGAAATGCTTTTACAAACACAACTGAAACGCTCTCATGCATACAACTGAAAATATTACGCTCACACACACAACTGAAACGCTCACACACACACAACTGAAACGCTCACACACACACAACTGAAACGCTCTCATACATACAACTGAAAATATTACGCTCACACACACAACTGAAATGCTCACACACACACAACTGAAACGCTCACACACACACAACTGAAACGCTCTCATACATACAACTGAAAATATTATGCTCACACACACAACTGAAACACTCTCACACACACAACTGAAATGCTCACACACACACACAACTGAAACGCTCACACACACACAACTGAAACGCTCTCATACATACAACTGAAAATATTATGCTCACACACACAACTGAAACACTCTCATACACACAACTGAAATGCTCACACACATACAAGTGAAATGCTTTCACAAACACAACTGAAACACTCTCACACACACAACTGAAATGCTCACACACATACAAGTGAAATGCTTTCACAAACACAACTGAAATGCTCTCACACACACAACTGAAATGCTCTCACACACACAACTGAAATGCTCACACACATACAAGTGAAATGCTTTCACAAACACAACTGAAATGCTCTCACACACACAACTGAAATGCTCTCACACGCACAACTGAAACGCTCACACACACACAACTGAAATGCTCACACACAAACAAGTGAAATGATTTTACAAACACAACTGAAATGCTCTCACTCACACAACTGAAAAGCATTTCAGTTGTGTGTGTGTGAGAGCATTTCAGTTGTGTGTGTGAGAGCGTTTCACTTGTAGGTGTGTGAGCATTTCAGTGGTGTGTGTGAGAGCATTTCAGTGGTGTGTGTGAGAGCATTTCAGTTGAAACGGAAGGTGGTTAAAGTCTCCAGTCCAGTTGGTGGCAGTAGTGCACCTCAAGACGAAGAACTAGAAGCTGACTGTTGAAAGAAAGCATAGTAAACTAGCGCAAGTTGGCCATAAATTCACAGATGCGAACTTCCCGCGGGTCAATAACTCGTGAGCTAAATGTTGTTAATACACAAATAACACCTCGTTTTAATCGTAGTAATGTGACGTGAAGAGTAAAGGCGGCAGAGAGGCAGATCCGAAGGGACCGTCTGCAAAGTGCAAAACCCGAAAAGCGTTACTACGAAAACAGTCAATAATTTCTCTGTTACACACTATAGTGTCATCAAATTCAGTTCACACATCACTGATGCCCTGATGATTATACTACAACATTTATTTTGAATAAATATATTTTTGAATATTTTTTATGATTATTATTTATGAAAAATATTCAATAACTTCACTGTTATTCACTGTATTGTTGCCAAATTCAGTTCGCACATCACTGCTGTCCTGATGGTTATACTACACTTATTTTTGAAAAAAATTTTTTTAATTGTATACAGTGAAGTTTTGAATTAGAGTGAAGTTACAAACATTTACAATTGTATATACAATTTAAAATAAATATATTTTCCCCAAAATAAGTGTTGTAGTATAACCATCAGGGCATCAGTGATGTATAACCTGAATTTGGCAACAATACAGTGAATTACAGTGGTTACTGAATATTTTTCATAATAAAAATCATCAAATAGAAACTTTTTTTTTTTTCAAAATAAGTTGTAGTATAACCATCAGGGCATCAGTGATGTGCGAACTGAATTTGGCAACAATACAGTGAATTACAGTGCAGTTATTGAATATTTTTCATAATAAAAATTATCAAAAAGAAACTTTTTTTTTTTCAAAATAAGTTGTAGTATAACCATCAGGGCATCAGTGATGTGCGAACTGAATTTGGCAACAATACAGTGAATTACAGTGAAGTTATTGAATATTTTTCATAATAAAAATCATCAAAAATATTTTTTTTTTTTTTCAAAATAAGTTGTAGTATAACCATCAGGGCATCAGTGATGTGCGAACTGAATTTGGCAACAATACAGTGAATTACAGTGAAGTTATTGAATATTTTTCATAATAAAAATCATCAAAAAAAAAAAAAAAAATTCAAAATAAGTTGTAGTATAACCATCAGGACAGCAGTGATGTGCGAACTGAATTTGGCAACAATACAGTGAATTACAGTGAAGTTATTGAATATTTTTCATAATAAAAATCATCAAAAAGAAACTTTTTTTTTTCAAAATAAGTTGTAGTATAACCATCAGGACAGCAGTGATGTGTGAACTGAATTTGGCAACAATACAGTGAATTACAGTGAAGTTATTGAATATTTTTCATAATAAAAATCATAAAAAATAATTTTTTTTTTAAATAAGTTGTGGTATAACCATCAGGACAGCAGTGATGTGCGAACTGAATTTGGCAACAATACAGTGAATTACAGTGCAGTTATTGAATATTTTTCATAAATAATAATCATAAAATATATTTATTCAAAATTAGTGTTGTAGTATAACCATCAGGACAGCAGTGATGTGCGAACTGAATTTGTCAACAATAAAGTGAATTACAGTGCAGTTATTGAATATTTTTCATAAATAATAATCATAAAATTATATTTATTCAAAATAAGTTTTGTAGTATAACCGGTCCCTTCGGATCTGCCTCTCTGCCGCCTGCGCATAGTGTTCAATGTGTTTTGTCCACTGCGAGGGAAAGCTCGTTTTGAGGAAAATTAGGTTGCAGCTGCTTGTCTACATTACTACGATTAAAACGAGGTGTTATTTGTGTATTAACAACGTTTAGCTCACGAGTTATTGACCCGGGAAGTTCGAATCTGTGAATTTATGGCCAACTTGCGCTAGTTTACTATGCTTTCTTTCAACAGTCAGCTTCTAGTTCTTCGTCTTGAGGTGCACTACTGCCACCAACTGGACTGGAGACTTTAACCACCTTCCGTTTCAACTGAAATGCTCTCACACACACCACTGAAATGCTCTCACACACACCACTGAAATGCTCTCACACACACCACTGAAATGCTCACACACCTACAAGTGAAACGCTCTCACACACACAACTGAAATGCTTGCATACAACATCATTCTGAAATGCTTTTCAGTTGTGTAAGTGAGAGCGTTTCAGTTGTGTGTGTGAGAGCATTTCACTTGTGTGTGTGAGAGCATTTCAGTTGTGTGTGTGAGAGCATTTCAGTTGTGTGTGTGAGCGTAATATTTTCAGCTGTATGTATGAGAGCGTTTCACTTGTGTTTGTAAAAGCATTTCACTTGTATGTGTGTGAGCATTTCAGTTGTGTGTGTGTGAGTGTTTCAGTTGTGTGTGTGTGAGCGTAATATTTTCAGTTGTATGTATGAGAGCATTTCAGTTGTGTGTGTGTGAGCGTTTCAGTTGTGTGTGTGAGCGTAATATTTTCAGTTGTATGCATGAGAGCGTTTCAGTTGTGTTTGTAAAAGCATTTCACTTGTATGTGTGTGAGCATTTCATTATATTATGTGAATGAATTTGGTTTCATATGTGTATGTGAGAGGAAAAGTACATGTATATGCATGGTAATTCTGAATAATGTCCCTAGGGGCACCTCATAGTTGATGGTTGCCCACTCAGTGATGGTAAAGTTGCAGTTTTCTTCTGAGTTGGAATGAAGAAAATACAGTCTGACTCTGTTGGGAGAGTGAAGGCATAGCAGGCTGTGGTCACGGCCTACAGACATCAACCCGAAGAAGCAGCGGTAGAGGCCAGAAGAAGAGAGCGAGGGTCACTGTGAATTTGTCTCTAATAAAGCCTGAGAAAAGTCCCACTTCTCCAGGTTTGCTTGACCAATGAGAAAGGTGGAATTTCCAAGCATTTATGGATCTTTTGTTTTAAGCGTGCTCATTTGCATGTGCATCTGGATTGGTTGCTAATGAAGAAACTATGAAAGATTCTTGTAATACTAATATGTTGTGCAGCGATCGGCATATCATATACACGATCATTTCGATCTTCAAAGTACCAATTTATAGAGACCTAACATGGTATAGGTGAGGTTACATTGACCATTGATTCTATTGTAAAATACACAGTATCAAAAAATAGTATTAAAAGACATTACACAAGACAGTAAATTATTCACAAAATGTTCTGGGATGCATGTTCATTTATGGATCAGTTCGTCGATAAATTAATGCAGGAAAGTCTGTTTTAAGGTCTGTAGGTCTTTCCTATGGCCGAGGTCCTGACCACATGAACACATTTTTTACAGCAATAAAGACATCTTATCTGATCGTCAACCTGGCGACTGAAACCTTTCCTGCTCTCTTATCTTTTTTGGGGGGGATGTTTCATTCCTAAGAGTAGGCTTTGAAGCTTATTTGTTAAATGTAACAAATAGTTATGTGTCTGATTGTCTCAGTCGTTACATGAGTGTGATGAGGAATGACGTGCGGGTGGGAACCAGGATGGATGCTGGGAAGTGTAGTGAAGAGGATGGTGACTAGAGTGAACTGTGTCAACTAGGATATTGGCTGTTTATTAAAAGCACATATTAATGCCTTATTCTGCATGACCATATTTCTACATCCTTTAATCCTACCCCATACCTTAAAAGCAACCTTACTAACTATTAATAAGCAGTAATTATGAGTTTATTGATGCAAAATGTTGTTAATAGTAAGTTAAAAGTGAGAATTGGACCCTAAAATAAAGTGTGACAAAATATTTTAGCTTAAAGTCCAGTACTGCAGTCTTACAGACTGATAACAGAGAACTCAACCTCATTATCAAAACTTAAAAACAGTAAGCCAGGAATAACAACATGAGTGATTAAAAGACTCTGTTTCAGGAAGGCAGGATGCTGTCACTGCTTCTTTGGTGTTTTGTGGTTTCTGTCTGGAGTTACGCCAAATGAGGAAGTGATGTTTGCCACTCTTGCTTCCTCCCATGTGAAGGAGACTGTTGCAATGTGCAGTTCCTTCGATTATATCTTTGCAAATATTTGATCATATTTTTGTCATAAAAACAGTTTCCTGAATTGCTGCACTTATGGTGAGTAGATCTGATCTAAAATATTCAGCACATGGGCTTTTGATGCTATTAAAACGAATGTGGGTTTCAAAGGTTCGGTAGGTTGATTTCTACTGAAGATATTGTATAGTAACTATTGTATAGCTGTTGTACACAGTTTTGTTCTTAATATCACGAGTCAGTATATAAATCTGCTTAAAAGGGACGTTTCACACAAAACTGAAGATTCTTTCACTGTTTAATCGCACTCATGTCGCTCGTATGACTTCTGTGGAGCACAAATGCAGATCATATAATAATTTTATTCAACAAGTATGCATTCAAATTGATCAAAAGTGATATTAAAAGACATTTATAATGTTACAAAAGATTTCTATCCAACTTTTTTTATTCAACTTTCTGTTCAAAAAATCCTGAAAACAGATGCTGAATCATAACCATTTTCATTTGATTTATTTTCTTTCCAGGATTCTTTGATGAATTGAACATTCTATTGTAGTAATATTTCATTGCTCATATTATTTTTGCTCAAACAAATGCAGCCTCGGTGACATGAGACTTCTTTAAAAAACCTTTATTATTCCAAACTTTTGACCAGTATGTTCATTATTCACATAAAACTATCATATGATTTTGTGTGCTTCTGACCATTTTCAATGTCACTGTATATAAAAGAGCACAGAAGATCATTGGGGTTTGAAGCGATAATGAATTAACTACAATTTTGTGTGAACTGTTCGGTTAATAGTTGGAATCCTGCTGTCAGGTAAAACGATCACACAACAAATAATGATGTTTATCCCCATCTAGCTGTCTTGAGATGAATGAAACGGACTGCTACCCGTCTGATAATCCAGAAAAGAAGGTATTCGTCACGTTGCACTTGGCTGTGATCGTGATCGGCATCCCGTCCAACATCTTCTTCCTATTTGTGTCATACCGGCTCATCCGTCAGAAGAACGAGTTGGGCGTTTATATGTTTAATCTGGCTCTCTCGGATCTCTTGTTTATCACGTGTTTGCCAGTGTGGATTCAGTTCGCTTTCCAGGACACATGGATTTACGGAAAGACCGCGTGTGTCGTGTGCGTTTTCCTGCTCTTCACAAACTTCTACACCAGCGCCTTACTTCTGAGCTGCATCGCTGTGGATCGCTACTTAGCCATCGTTCACCCGCTACAGTTTTGCGAGTTTAGAAAGCGCAGGATTGCAGTCAGCGTGAGCATTGCCGCTTGGATTTTTACCGTCATATTCAATGCGATCACTGTGCATCCAAATAGTGTCTACAAAGAGTTTGAGGATTATTCAATCTGCTTGGACCAATTTCCTTTGCCACCTCAGCAAAAATGGGTCAACGTCGCTCGTTTTGTAGTAGGCTTCCTCATTCCTGCATTGGTGGTGGGTTTCTGTTACTGGCAGATCTGTTCGGACATAAAGAAAAACCGAACTCTGGGGTCGATGGAGCGCCGGCATGTGTTCAAGCTTCTCGGAGGCATTTTGCTGACTCTCTACTTGTGTTTCGGGCCTGTGCACATCATGATGGTTTTGAGGGTTTTGCTGGATAAGTGTCCGTATCCCAACTGGCTCTTCATCGGATATAAGGCCAGCGTCTTCCTCTCGACGCTCAACTGCCTCGCCGATCCGCTCCTGTACGGCTTCACGGGCAGAACGGGTCAAGCCAGTGCTTCAAACTTGTTACACGTCTTGAGCAGAATTAGGAAGAAAGAGGGGCAAAGAGAGGCGGGACAGCAAAACAACCAAATCCTTGGAACTGGTATGGATTCCAATCCCAAAAGCTCCATTTACTGTACATCTGAATTACAGGTGTGATTGGATCAAGCTGTTGTTTATATGCTATAGTGTTTTTAAAAAAAGAACGGGACTGAAACCAAGGAAGACTTATACAGTCAAACCAAAATTTATTCAGACACCTTCAACATTTCTCACATTATCACAGTTTATTCGCTATCGTTTAGAAAATGGTAATAAAATATGACAAGAACTCATTGATATTTCACCGGTTTTGTCCATCCTTCTGTTAGACTGTCTCACAAATGAATTATGTTGAATATCTGTCAGCTGTTAAATTGAAGTACACAACTATAATACCAATATAGGTCAATCAATTACCTTCATTTTGTTCAGCCTGTGGTGTAAAAAGGTCGCATTAGCAATAAAAAAAAAAAAAAAACACTTCAGCAAAACATGCTCAGGTCAAAGTGTCTGAATCATTTTTGGTCCCAAATTTTGCAAACATTTTACTGGTAGTCACTGTATGAAGAATTTTGGGGTATAATATGTCACAGTTTACTTTATTTTGCTATCCTAACTTACATAAATTAACTATAATGTCCTGCAACCACTAGTAATTTTTTTATTTATTTTTTTTTATTTTTTTTTTTTTACTAGGCTATATCTGGTGTCTGAATAATTTTCTGTTTGACTGTACATTCAAACACAATGACTGATCTATGAACTCTCTGCCAACGACAATGACAACTTACAATAATCCGATAACATTTTGAGAAATGAGAACAGCATTTCATAATAACTTCCTGTCAAATAATCCGCACTTCCTCAGAAATACCTGTGAGCTTTCGTTTTTAATCCCCCGTCTTCACTAATACTTTGCACAAAATATTATAAACATCTAAGGTGTGTTAAATCGATTTTGAGTGTGTTATCTATTATACAAGGTTGCATTCAACAATGCCTTTTTCATTGTTTTTCAATGGTATTGTTGACTTTTTCAATAATACCATTAAACTAATCTCCTATACTAATGAGTACTGTTTTTGTCCTATTTAATATGTATACAAACACATTTATATATTTCACTATTACCATTCAAAAGTTTGGAGTCTGTAAGATTTTTGTAACAAAGAAGTCTCTTCTGCTCACCAAGGCTGCATTTATTGATAAAAAAAACTGTACACACACACACACACACACACACACACACACACACACACACACACACACACACACACACACACACACACACACACACACACACACACACACACACACACACACACACCTCAACAGAAAGGGGAAGAGTTCATTCAGGAAGTGCTAAACCACAGTCTAAAATTAAACAAATGATCTCCTTTTAAATGGTCTGCGCTTACACTTGATTATGGTTTTAAAATCCCCTCTTTGACAATTCTTTTTAAAATGATATGTACCTCACCTAAAATGTTTGCTCACTCATTGTATTTGTGTTCTAACAATGGGGTAATTTTGTTGCTCAAGAGTTTACATAACACAAGGAAGCTTGATTTGTTGAATTGAAAAAGTAGCACAAATAAATACAATAGAATAAAGAGAGTTTGAGGATATCTAACACTAGTATTCAGGTACAGAAATAGGCAGAAACGGAATAAAAAGGAATCAAATGTAAAATAACACTGGATAGTCTTTTAGTCCTGTATGAATTAAATACACAGACTATCAATCCTGATTCCCTACAATTAAAGCTATCTTTTGCTGTTTTATCAACTGGCTTTCGCACCGGAGGAACCTTTTCATTTAGGGGTGTAACAATATATCGAGTCACAATATATCGCAATACAAAAATGCATCAATATGTATCGTGGATAGTGACAATATGTACTATGTGTATCGTTCACAAAATAAAAATTACTGTGTAAGGAAAAAAATCAAGTTTTCAGAGTTTTAGTGTCAGTACTACATTAAACTTCTATATATAATGTTGAATATATGTATAATAATGCAATGGAGGAATGATAATGCCAAATGTCTGGATGTTACCAGTAAAAAGTGGCCTATATTATTTTAAATATATCTAGTCAGTGAAAGAGTTCAAGCATATTCGTGTAAAATAATTCTGTATTTTCTCTATTGTGTATTCTCTATCTAGTGTCTCTATTGTCCTGTGCTTTGGGTTTCAGCACCAAGTCCAAGAATATTCATTTACACACACAATGCAATACCAAATTGAGCATTTTAATCAACAATTAATCAATTTTGTTAACCTTTTATCATATGTATCGCAATAATATGGTATCTTGAGTTCAGTATCGTGATATGTTTCGAATCGTGACATGAGGGTCTCGTTACACCCCTACTATTCATAGTTCCTAGAACTATTGGCGGAAGTTCACGGATTTTGTCGTGTTTGAACCGCAGGAACTAGGAATGATTTTAGTTCTAGGATCTCCTTTTGGAGGAACTCATTTATCTCCTACTTCAGAGTCGGGTCTAAACCAGTGCTATAGGAGCTAACAGTGACGTTAGTGTTCGCTGATTGGCCGAACACACGCGAAACACCAGCACACGCCATTTTTAAAAAAGCTACGTAAACACACAGATTATAGCAGATATTTACTCCAGAAAATAACTCTATGAACATGGAAAACAGTGATAGATGGGCCTCTTAACCTTTACTTTACCTTACCTTGCTGAGGAGAAAATCCAACACAACTTGGACCAAACCAAACATGATTATGTATTTCTGCTCAGCTCATTTAATTTTGTATTATTAAATTATATTTCTTTCTCATTTTGACTGAAGACAGTGGCAGCAAATAAGCAAGTTTCCAGTCTTTCTAAAGAAAACAATGACTAACTATGTTTTTTTTGTTGTTGTTGTTTTGGTAAAAACTGTGGTTAACTCAAGATGATTCATTTATAGGTCAGCATTTTGATTACATCAATGTTGTTGGTGTGTGTCTTGTCATGTAATTTCAACATTTACACAATACGAACTGATACTTATCTTAAAAAAAGAAAATGACGCATATTAACACAATTTTCCGCTTTCTCATTCTCGTCCTGTAAACCAAATACTTCATCATCAGCACATGATCATGAGGTAGACTGTAAACGTGTCCCTGAGTTCACTAGCGGTGCTTTTATTGATGGACGTAAATCAGATTCCTAGTTCCTCTCTTGAGACGATTTCAATACCCTCTTGCCCTTGTGTTGCCCTTTGTGAACTGTAACCTGGTTAAAAATGCTTCAGGGAATCTTTATCATCCATCAATAAACCACTAAAACCCTGTCAGGTTCCTATACGCGCCTTGAGATCGAACACTGTAAAAAGGATTTATTGAAGATGTATATCAAACAAAGATTTTTGGAGTGTGTTTTACAAGAAAATACTATTTCCAGGTTTTCTACTCTCATTCTATGTGTTACTTTGTAATTGTTTGAGATTTTTCTGAGAGAAAATCGTTCCTTTTTCAATATGTAAAACAGAATTATTGCAATCTAATTGACATATTCAAATTAGGTAACACTTTACAAGATCTCATTAGTTCACATTATTTAAAGGGGTGGTATAATGCCCTTTTCACAAGATGTAAAATATGTCTTTGATGTCCCCATGATGAGTGTGTGTGTGAAGTTTTAGCTCAAAATACCCCACAGATATTTTTATATAGCATGTTAAAATTGTCACTTTTTGATGGTGAGCAAAAACGCACCGTTTTGTGTCTGTTCCTTTAAATGCAAATGAGCTGCTGCTCCCGGCACAGGGGGCAGAGCTTCAACAGCTTGTGTCCTTTTACCTCACACACACACAAATTTCAAAAACTTTTTGCCTTATATGTTCAAACCGGAGTCGGTATCGTACAAAACTTGATAAAGTTTTTGGCTCTTGCAATGGGAACACACACACACACAGAGACAAAATCATGGACATGATTCGAAAGGATTATATGGTCCTGATAAAAATTGTCACCCTTGTCTTGTTCATGGTCAAAAATGAGCACATTGGAAATGAATGGGAGGCTAATTTCATCTAGAGGAAACGTTTGGTACTGCGGCAAAACAAAATATTACTGAAAGCTATTTTTTTAAAAATATCAACCTCAAATTGGAACACAACTTGTTTAGATTTTATGGCTTTGACTTTCACAAAGTTTTAAAGTAAAACATACTTTGTAAAATCTATATTCATATCAAATTTAAAAATAGTATTTTTGTGAATTTTTCATAATAGTATGCTTAAACTTCTATAACTTTTTTTTTTGTTTCACCTTTTTAACATTCTTATTCACTTAAGCAATAATCTGCCAAGTAGCTTCGTAAAAAAAAAAAAAAAAAGACCAAACTTCAGTCTCTGCTCCAAAACATTTCAGATTAAAATTTTTTTTTCAGATTTAATTTTCAGGTCTATGTTCAAAAAGTGGTTAACAGGTAATAAATGGATCATAACTATTCCATAAATATAGTTTAGTACCATAACATCTCCTAAAAATACAAATTATTAAATAAAAAACATTATCAAACTAAAGAACATTCATTTAATTGAAATAAATAATTTTTGACTGTCACACAATCAGCACTAGAGGGTTAAAGGGTAACTCTCGCCAAAATGCAACCTATATAGGGTCTTTTTGTGAATCTACCCGAGGCAAACTTTCGTTTAAAAGCATAATTAAGATGGAAACGCCACTTTTAAGTTTGACCGTATTTTAGTTTTCAGTCAAATTGTCTTGTGAATGGGAGTGCTTGGGGCTCGACTATGATAGCATCAAAAATCGCTATTTTTAAAACACTAAGAAGGCTCGACACAACATGAAACTTTGCTGGAAGTCTCACCAGGGGCTCTACATGAACTCCAGCATTGAGAACATTGTTTGTGGACACAGAGTTTACTAAAAAGAAAGATTTTAAACAACTCACTCTCTCTGTGTCCGCCGGCATTCTGACAGTCAAAAATAGTCGATCTCTGAATGCGAATGAACTGACTTTTAGTATTGTTTCTTATATGAGGATCCTTTTTCAAATACAAGGTCAATATTGATTTTCACTAACGACAAAACAACAAATTATCCGTGAATTTATATGGAACTAAGCTTTAGGCGCTTTCCATCTTTACTCTCCTCATGTTACGTTGCATTCGGAGATCGACTACCGGTCTCGTATCTCTCACGGAGGAGCGGAAGTGACGACGGTGAAGGACGAGAGAGGCCAAGCCTGGATTTATGTTGTGTTTTATATTGTTATATGTGACAGTAGTCGTCCGTGAGGGGCTGCTGTCTTTTACTTTCGTTTTGTATTCGTTTAATTTATTGTATTAAAGTGTTTGAATGTTCGCCGGTTCCCGCCTCCTTCTTCCCATAACATCTAACCTCGTTACAATAACTATCTTTGTTATCTCCACACATAAAAGAACAGCCATCAATACTGTTCAAATATATAAAGTTTGCAAAACAATTAAATTAATGAAAATGCAAACCTATGACAAAAACAGTTTGTACATTTTGAAAATGATACATGTAAATGTATGAAAATATCTGAAAAAGGAAAGAAGCAGAGCTAAAAGAGAGCAAGTTGATTGGCTGTTATGTCTATGCTGTAGTAGATATATATATAATACAATACCAGTAAATTATACATTTACAAAAGTGCTGAAATTTCACAAACAACTGTTTTACACCATATTAACTTAGGCCTAATTTATATTATTAGATCTTTTAATTCTTAAAATTAAGATCTACAATAACAGAAAACGTGTGTAGTAGTCTAATGTATTAGTTAACTAATATAACAATGAGTCTTACCATTTTTTTTTTACGAAAAATGTTATGTACGAACATGTTATCTAAAGTATCTCAGACTGAAATAGCACAGACGTCTACGTCTACGTCTCCTCAATGACTGTCTGATGCAAACCACACAAGTCTCATCAGATAAACACAACCCTAAATGGCAGTAAAAAAAACAAAGTGAAGAAAGGTCAAATGTTCTCTTCCAGTTCTTACCTAGAATAAGCTGCTTTCGTTCAAAAAAGAGCTGTATGGTCATGAAGGCTAAATTCAGGATAACATAGGCTACATGAGGACAGAGAAAAAAGGAGAAGCACAAATTAAGGTGTATCTGCATGCATGCACGCACACACACACACACACACACACACACACACACACACACACACACACACACACACACAGAGAGAGAGAGAGAGAGCTGTTCTGCTACTAGTCATTCAGCCTCAGAAAGTCAAAATCTTTTAGAAGAGTGCAAATAAAAACAAGTGCAGACATGCAGTTTGGGGAAAAAAAGTGATGGTAAAATGCAATGACAGTCTGCATTTTTAAAACACAAAATAATGAGTATTATAGTCTCAGTATCTAATGCATGCACCAGTAAAGTAACCGCAAAAGGCTCAAATAACATGTAAAAATACAGTTAAAACGCTGAACATTTGAATGAACAAGATAATAGTGTGTCAACTTACACACTGACTAACTTCCCCTTTGTTATTTAGTTTCACTGTGCTTAAAAATATAGTTTCACGATGACAGATGTAAGATTACTTAATGCTTTGTTACTCAGAAGTTCATTTTAAAAACGATTATCATTCTAGTAATCATGTTTTTTTAACCGTGTCATTGCCTTACAACATTGTTTCCATTTGTATGCATTACAAAAACAAACAAAAATAACTACACTACCAGTCACATTTTAGAATAATAGTAAAGTCACTAAAACTATATGAAATAACATGCATGTTTGGGAAAATAATAGTGACTGAAGCATGTGACAAACCAAAACTATATTTAAGCGTCTTTGTCTACTCTCGCTCTGGACTGTTGTTTAAAAAAAATTAAAATGTGAACATGCATGGATGAATAGTACACAATAAAATGTATAATGTGCATTTTGAAAATAGATGGGGAGAATTTTATACTTTAGTTTGTACTTTAAACACTATTGAAAGAAGAACATGTATTTCCCACACCTGCTACTGTTCACTATACAGTTTGTCTACAAAAAAATTGCATGTGAAAATGTACAAAACCAAGATGCTAAATTAAAGAGCAGGAACTAAATACTCCATGTTTGGCCGTGACAGCTTTGCAGGTGGTTTATCTGACTCACGTTCATCAGATGGAGAAAATGATGACATGGGGAAGATTAATAAAATGATGGTGGAATATGCAAATTATGTGGTCAATTCAGCTGGCCAGGTACAATAGGCCTTTGATATGTACATTTCACCAATTTTGGACTATAGTAATGCTAACATCATGGGACAGAAAAATTTTTTGGGGTTAATATGGAAACGACAGTTAAGGTGAATACACAATATTAACAAGTTCTGTTAATGAAACATGGAAACTGCTCCTGGTGAATAGAATGAAAATCATACCTGCATTACTTTTATTTCGTGTAATTTACAACGTAACGGCGTTGCATGCTCGTAGTTTCTGTAATTATATACAGTGAGTGAGGCGATACACAGCGCGCATTTGCGCGTGCAATTGAGTGTGCGCTACGACTACAGTATAATGGCTGACAGGACAAGAAAGTCCGTTTTTCTGAGGTGAAAGACTTTATTTCATGTTATAACATAACACGCTCTAAACACGCACGCAAAGTGGAATAGGAGGAGCGGGGGCGCGGGGAGCAGTGCAGAGAGCTCCGGGTCAGCAGCTGCTTGGAGCAAGGATCACAGCGCAAATTTGAATTATATCCTATATATATATATATATATATATATATATATATATTCTTTATATCGATATATCGCCCAGCCCTAATCTCAACATAACTTTCCTTTTTTTTTAAATCCGAGCACAGATATTGACTCGTATTTCTCGTATAATACTCGTACTCGACAAAAGTGCTTTATCCGTACCGGATACTCGTTTCAGCTGAGTATCCGGCTCAACTATGGCATGTCTATATTTAGGGGTGATTTGAACAACCCCCAGCCTAACTTTGAATATTACACTTGTAATTCGTCCTGAGTCGGATTACAATGTAAATCAAGACAAAAGCATACAATTTCACACAGGGCCTCGGGCCATCAAGAAAAACAAAACATGTATTTTGAATAAGTTACAGCTTGCCAACTTTCTATCAACAACACAGAACAGATCTATCAACGCATTCATGCGCACAAACTCAAAACTGAAAAAACCCGCGGCCTGAGCAGCACCAATTATTGTCAATTAACGCACTTAAATTATCTCTAAATATATTACCACAGTAAATCGCCAAGGTTGTTGAGATACACGTAATAGCCATAAAGCATTAATACATCCAATATTCTGCTAATAATCAAGAGTAACGCCGACATTTAGCGTTCACGGAAGTAAATAAATCCCCATAAATTAGCCTACCTTTTTAAAAGACAGCGCGTGCGAACCTCCTCAAAGCATTATCTTTACATCATTAATTCATCCAATGTTTTGCTAATAATCAAGAGTAACGCCGACATTTAGCGTTTGCTAAGTAAATAAATCCCCATAACTTATACCTTTTTAAAAGACAGCGCGTGCGAGTGCGAACCTCCTCAAAGCATTATCTTTACATCATTAATTCATCCGATATTTTGCTAATAATCAAGAGTAACGCCGACATTTAGCGTTTGCGAAGTAAATAAATCCCCATAACTTACCTTTTTAAAAGTCAGCGCGTGCGAACCTCCTCAAACTTAGGTCACATGATAACGTCAACATGGCAGATGTCCGGTTCGCATTCATAATTAACGAGATCAGGCTATAAAGTACCTACTCTTTTAGCGCTTTCGAAGTAAGTACTTATTGAAATTAAGTACTCATTGAATATGCGGTTTCGAACGCAGCCCTTGTCTTGCTGTGTCTCAATTCGCCTACTTATACTATACCCTAACAGTATGTACTGTTTTTGTGAAGACTCTCTTCTTGACCATCGGTCGCACACATCAGCCATGTTTTGTAGTTTTCTGAACACTTTTAACTCGTGTTTGTAGTTCTGAACTGAATCCTCCTCCAAAGCGCAATGGGTTGTGGGCAATATTAGCCGTTATAGTGAGCACGGATCCACACTTCGAAAATCGACCAGAAATAGTAGACCATCTGGGGACTTCTGGCATACTCTTTTCAACATACTATGTTTTGGGACACACTTATTTTAATCTCACATACTGTTTAGGATGGATAGTATGAACATTGAGACACAGGGTCAGTCTCTCTTATTTGATAAAAGGGCTGTATCCAAAATCGCATACTTCCCTACTATATAGTTGGCGAATAACAGTATATGACAAAAGAAGTATGTTCGAATTTACAAAACTCATAAAAGAGTAGGCAAAAAGTACCCAGATGATCTACTACTTCCGGCTAGATTCGAAAGTGTTCATACGATGGACACTTTACTATCCCATGAGGCCTCAGGAGAGGATTTGTGAATGGCAGTGAAGCGACAACTGATGCTGGAAGGTCACATGACAATGATGGTGAATGTAGTATATATGGATTTCATTCATACTACACATAACATACTTTTTAGAGGTTGTGAAATAATCACTTATTCAAAATAAATACCTACTCAATAGAGTATGTGATTTCAGATGCAGCCATTGAGCAGACATTTACAAGACACCATTTTCAACTAAAAACAGACAACTTTTTATGCATTTTGGCCATTTATTTTCATCACCACAGAGGTTTGGAGGCCTAAAAACACAAACATTTAAAAATGGGTTTCAAAGTGCAAGTTTAGCAAACGAGCATTAGCAAACGAGAACAGCCTGGAAAGTCACTAAAAGATTTTACATTATCTACATTCATTCACAATTTTACAAACAAGCTTGTCCATGACAGAAACTTACTGTAATCTAAAAAGAACCTGAGTTCAAATGATAGACTAGAGATTCATAAATACAGAGCCCAGAGAGAGAGGGTGTGTTTAGTTTTGTATGACCTCTAGGGCTTAGTGATCAAACGTCAGATAAAGTTTATTATAAACTATTAAGCATCACAATATTCATATACAAACTGTGAGAGCACAGGAATACAATAGGGAGACCAACTCCATTACATCAGCAGTGCTTCATGGTACAAGGTGTTCCCGCAGAGCAGTTTTGGAATCATTTGCTTGCCAAATTCTTAAGAGAATCATGGATATGTTTTTCGTTAGGAAATTCTGCTGTTAAACGAAAAACATGTAATGTAAACTGATGGCTTCAAAAGCATATACCAATTAACCGTGGAGCTTACAGTAGCTGCATTTAAAATGCTCAATTTAAGATGACCCATTTATACAGAAATTTATAAACTTCTGGAATAGTGATGTGCGGATCGATACTAAAGTATCGATATTTTCGATCCCAGCATTTCCTGCTCTAGTATCGATTCTCATACAAAAATATCGATATTTTAACTCAGTAATTTTTTAAGAGTGTTTATGTTATCATAAGTAACTTGCTGTCACCAGAAAAGTCTAATAAGGGGAAGGAACTACTTCTCCTTCCGCCGGTCAGTTGTGTGTGCAGTGCACTGCGGCTCTGTGACGGAGCCAGCCTGCAGCCGCTGCAGCCCTTCAATTTCCCGCTTAGACTGCAGTGCAGACTGCAGAGTGACTATGGCTGACCGCAAAAGGAGTCATGTCTGGCTGTATTTTAGCTGTGAAGACAGCGGTGACGCTGTGTGTGATGTGTGTGGAAAGACAGTGAAATACAGTGGTAACACTACAAACCTCGCTAAACATCTGAGGTTAAGTCATAAGAGTGAATATGATGATATAATGAAGCGGCGGTCTGAGGAGGTGGTCCAGGGCAAGAAGACACAAGGTGCTAGGGCAAGACAGACTTCAATCAGCGAGTCATTTGGCAGCAGCGGCAGAAGTTATCCAGGTACAGAGAGATAGCGTGATAGTCGCGTTATCACTGACTGTGGGAAAGTTATTCACGTAGGCTTTAGTTTTTTTATGTTCAAGAGTTCCCCGGAATCCCAGTATTCTTATAACAAGCTAACAGAAAGCTGAAATAAAATAGAAAATACTAGTGAAACATGAAGATATCCTAATGAAAAGAATGCAACAATGAGTAGCTTTCCTGAGATCAGTGCTAAGAGAGAGAGAGGCTGCATATAGCCCATAGTTAAAACTAATAAGAGAGGGATCTCTTTCTTCCCCCTGGCCATCATACTGTACAACAACTCATAGTTATGGCAGGGAGGACAATAGACAAAAGAACAATTTCTACCTCCATCTGTACTGTTTATTACACTCCATTTGCACTGCTTACTGTGACTAATGTGTTATAAGTTAATTTGATTTTTAATATAGGTTTATAGGCCTATGTTTCATATGCTACTGGATACTTGAATTTCCCTCTGGATAAATAAAGTCTATCTATCTATCTATCTATCTATCTATCTATCTATCTATCTATCTATCTATCTATCTATCTATCTATCTATCTATCTGTCTATCTGTCTGTCTTTCTTTAGCATACAGTGCAGTGTGACTCCCTCAGTCAGTTTACCCTGTGTATCTGTGTTGTTTGTAGATGATTCTCCAAAAGCAGCAGCACTCACAAGAAGCCTGGGAGAGATGATTGTGAGGGACCTCCAGCCTATGTCTATAGTAGAAGATGAGGGATTCCAGGCATTTGTAAAAGCTCTTGACCCAAGATACAAACTCCCTAGCAGAAAGAAAATGACTGAAACACATCTTGTTAATATGTTTGATGAGTGCAAAGACAAAGTAAGAGCAACTTTGCAAAATGCTCCAAGTGTTGTACTTACCACTGATATGTGGACTTCAGTGTCCACAGAGGCGTACTTGACTGTCACATGTCATGTAATTGAGAATCGGCAAACTAAAGATTTTGTTTTGGAAACGGCGATTTTCCATGGACAGCATACTGCTGATAATATCAGCTCAGAACTTAAACGAATAACAGATGAATGGGGCCTAACTGATAAGGTGATGGCAGTTGTGACAGACAACGGGGCAAATATGGTGGCTGCAGTACACAAGGCTGGGTGGAGGCATTATCCTTGTTTTGCCCACACTCTTAATTTAGTTGTAAAGGACAGTCTAAAAGCTGTCCCTGAAGTGGTGCAGATCCTGGGAAAATGCAGCACAATTGTGTCATTTTTTCACCATAGCACTAAGGCCACAGAGAAGCTTAGGGCTGTTCAACAGCAGATGAAAATAGCAGAACACAAGTTGATCCAGTCTGTAGAAACCCGCTGGAATTCAGTTTTCTACATGCTGGACAGGCTGCATGAACAACATGAAGCTGTGACCACAGTCCTCTGTCTTCTAGGCAGGAGTGAATTGTGCATTAATGTGGGAGAATTATCACTCATCACTCAAACTGCTGATGCTCTGAGGCCCTTTGAGGAAATGACAAGGGAGGTATCATCAGAAAAATATGTTTCAGTCTCCAAAGTGATTCCTCTCGTGTCTCTTCTTCAAAGAGCCTGTAAGCATCAGGGCAGCTCTGTTGCCACACAGCTGGCACAGCAATGCCAGCGTAGATTTGCAGGCATTGAGACCAATCACTCTCTAGCTGCTAGTACATTTCTGGATGCTAGGTTTAAACACCTTGGATTTCAAGACAAAAACAATGCTGAGGGAATGAAAAAACGACTTTCCTCTGAGCTAAAGGAAGTCTACCAGACAGTAGAGTCCACTCCCACTCCAACTCCAAGCTCTGCATTGGCACCTACTTCTAGCTCTGCCTCAGTGCCTAGCTCCCAGAGTCCTGCACTTGCCCCAGACTCAGCTGCAACAAAAGTAGGGTTATGGGCAGATTTTGACACGCAAGTTGCGTCTTCCCAACATCACCGGTCAGCTACCACAGACATAATAATTGAAATGCGTCGTTACTCAGAGGAAAAACTGATTCCCAGAGACAAGGATCCACTTGTTTGGTGGCAAGAGCATCATCAAACCTTCCCAGGCTTAAGCAAACTTGCTGTAAAGTACTTGGGAATTGTTGCTACTTCTGTACCTGCAGAGCGGATGTTTTCAAAGGCAGGGGAGGTAGTGAGCAAAAAACGGAACAGACTCAAGGGGAAAACTGTAAACATGCTCTTATTCCTAAACAAAAACCTGTGAATAAGGACAGTTTTAAAAGGCAGGGGAGGTAGTTAGCAAAGAAACAGAGCAGACTCAAGGGGAAAACTGTAAACATGTTTTATTACTTAACAAAACCCTGTGAATAAGGACAATTTTCAGAACAGGCTCAGGTTTAACATTTTCAGGGGAGCCTATTTTTTTTTTTTGTAAACATGAATGTTTTGTGAAAACAATTTGAGTTAATGGTTTTCAAGGGTACCTGATTTACATGTGTTGTAAAGAACAGCAAAAAAGTGAATATGGAATATTTTGTGACAAAGTTAAGAGTCACATTTTTTTTTATTTGTGTGTAATTTTCAACCTGTTTTACAAGTCTCTGAGATTTTCTTTATAATTAAAAAATATGAGAGTAGTTTATTGTCTTGTCATTATGCAGCTATACTTTACTTCACTTTAAACTAGTTGTCACATCACACTACAAATAAAATACGTAAAAAGTATTGGTATTGGTATCGGTATCGGCAATACCAGCCTGGGTATTACTTGGTATCGGATCCATGGGCGTAGGTTTAGGGGGGGACGCTAGGTACTAGTCCCAATCAATATTTTGAGATGACAAATTTGTCCCCACCAATATTTAGCAAGCTCCTTTGAACTGCTATTTGGATCTTTGCGCTGCTATTTGGATCGATGCCAACGGCCAAAACAACGACAGTACAAGAAACGCCGTAATTTGATTGGCGGCGGTGTATCTGACAGGCTACACGCGCGGGCCGGGACTACTTTTGTGCTTGCACTGGCAGCGAGCGGGTGGTGTGTGTGTGTGTGTGTGTGTGTGTGTGTGCGCGCGCGCGCGTCGACGACGGTAAGTTACCAGGGCTGTCTCTCTGCCACATACAAAGGCCAGAGTAAAACATTTTAATATTCCGTTTTTTGCCACTTTTTGTACTTTGTAGATAGATCAGCTATGCCACCCAAGAAGAAGAAAGGGAACATACGAAGCTTTTTCATAAAGCAGAGTGTAAGTAGGCAAAATAACTAGCCACACAAATAAACTAGCAGTAGTAGTGACTGACCAGGCTTTCAAATGCAGATTCTACTGTGGAAAATAGTATTGATTGGTGATAGTATGTGTTACCATGTTGTTACAGTTAAACCTAGCAGCAATCTTTCAACTAAGGTTAAGAGTATTGATTAGGCTGTGCAGCACTGATAGACTCATAGAAGTCACGCTATCATGATAGAATGCTACGTTAGCAAGTCACTGAATGTTAATTAGCTGACCTTAACTTAGAATCTTGCAGTCAACATAAACAGTGGATCTGAGACATTTTTCGTTTCTACATTCTATTTATGTAATGTATTTGTGAGTGAGTGTAGCCTAAGAATTTAATATTTAAGAATAGAATATATCAATAGAATTTGATATAGAATAGTAGATACAATTTTAGTATTAATGGAATACTGTAATCATGGATAATAATAATAATAATGGATTTGTTGTGTTGAATGCATACTATGATACGTGTGTATTTTATTCATTTGTTCATTATTTAATTACATATAGAAAACTCATTCGAGGGGGAGGGGGATGTCCCCACCAAAGCTGAGGCCAAACCTACGCCCTTGATCGGATCGAATAGGAATTAAGTGGTATCGCACATCACTATTCTGGAACCCTATGGTTGTATGGTATTTGATGCAAAATGACAAGTCAGAAACAAGCAAGGATTGGTTTGTCAGTTTTATTAAGAACCTCTCTTTTGCCCTTGAACCATTACAGGACCAAGTGAGGCCTTGCCTTCCCACTGAATGCCTAGAGAGAAGAGAGCCAAGTTAGAGCACTTGAATAAAAGCAACCTTAGAAAGAGCAAACGCTACCAACCTCCATAGGGAGAAGCAGCAAATTCACCATCAGGACCACATGTTGAGTCACAGCAACCACAAACTTGGTCATTTCCATCAGCAGCAATCCACCTGCAAAAAGACAAGACACGGAACCTTCAAAATGAACAAAGTCCATAATTTTTTTTTTTTTGTATTAAATAAAATAAAAAGTACCCATTGGCAAAGGAACAGGATTTGCGCTGAGCGTCACTGGGTGCAGAAGCAATAGTTGCCTTCAGAATACATGTTATGTAGATCTGCAAGGGATGTCATACAAGTCACAAAACCAAAGCAGACCAGAAGAGAAATCAAATTAATGCATGATATTCGTAATACATACAGAAAGACTGTTGCCCTCATGGAACATAAACGCCTCCAGCTGGAAGTGGATCTTGTCAACCTGAGACCGAGGCATGAAGCGGGAGCTGGAAGCTGTAGTTTTGGCATCCACAAAGCACCTGACAACAAAATGATCACAAAGAGCAACTCATGAATGTCAACCGTAGAGCATCAAGCAACTAGACTTTACCCATGATTCTGTGACAGTGGTTACAAACAACTTAAAACAGTCCTACCGCATCAAGGGCCATGACCTTACCCATGATTCTCAATGAAGGAATATCTTGGAAGGGAGTTCACATCAGGTACTTGAGTGGCCACACAGCGGTCCACAAACACACGCAGAGGCACATGATTGTACTGATACACAGATGCCTCGATGTTAATAACATCACCCAGGAAATAGGAGTATGAAGGCCTCTGATAGGACCAATCATCTACACAAATAAAAATATATAATTATCTTTTTTAAGTGCACAGCCACAATAGCAAGGGTAAAGGTGTATTTTATTGAAAGAAACAACCTGTACCAACCCATCATGATCTTCAGGGAGAACAGCAAGACTTCTTCACCAGCCTTGGTTGAGGCATAAGGGAACCATGTTGGCCTCAAGGCATCACTGCTTACATTTTGAAGCCTGCGGTTCATGAAAGTACCCATTAAATGGTCTCCCAGTTGCTCGAGAAAGTACAGAAAGTCACAGAGATCATTTACCTTTGATAATGGCATTGAACACCAACAATTGCACCATCGGCCCGGGTAATCGGAATACCTGCAAGCGCCTCAGGGGTGTAGGTAAGAGAGAAGGTGTAGACAAGCTCATCCTCATTCATCTGGAAAAAGACTGTGGTTACCAAGAGGGTCATCCCAGAGACTTCACGTATACCAAGACAGTGCCCTCATATTACTATGAATGGGAAAGTGCAATAGTGGAATGACTCCAAAATAAGAGCATCAAAATGTTGTTGATTATTTAAAGGCAAGTAGTTTGAAAAATCAGGATTTTCAAACAGCTAAGACCAAATAAACTGACTTTCCTTGAAAGATTTTTGGCTATCTTCTGCCACACCAAAATAACCCATTAAGATTTAGGAGTTCTTACCATCAGCAAGCTGATGCAGTTCTGTAATTCATAGTCAAAGATGAGCACTCTTGACTGAGGATCCTGACCAACAACAGGACATCCACCTAAAGACAGACCAGTTGGCTGGATCAACTGACCATTGCTGAAAAAGTCCTGCTGGACCTCTACAAGAACCCGATTCTCGCCGCATTGAACCGCTACGCTGCTGGGAGTCACGGGTTGCCTCAACTGGAAGTCCACCGCCAACTCACGCTGCACATCGGGAACAATGGGATACCGCCAATCCAAAGGCTTCACTGGACCCTGCAACAGCTGCTTCTCCTGAAGGCCAAAAGGCTCCTGTGCAAGGCTTTTGAAGTCGTGACCCAAAGGACTCTGAAACTGAGAAGCCACTTGCAAAGGGTTCCAGAGCCCTAGAGGAGAAAGGGCAGGACTTCTGGAAGCTGGATCTGATTTTGGCCCCATGCTTCTTGGACTGTGACTGTACCTTAAACTTCCCCAGACATCAGGCAGATCAAATGCAACAATCACAACCATCACTAAGACAACTTTCAGAAACCCCATCCTAACAAACTTTGACTCAAACACCACAACACACACCAGTAATTGGCTTTGCCTGTTTGTACACCTTTGAATTAAGGTGGCTCCACCCCTTTTACCTTAATTGATTAGGCCTACCTTTGATTCTCCTCTGGACCTGTAGATTTTATGCATCTCGGGCACCCACCGCTCTTCATATTTTGTATGTCTCTCTTATCTGACACATTAAGGGGGGTATTTACATGACACCATTTTCAACTAAATCTTTTTATGCATTTTGTTCATTTACACAACAACAGCGTTTTTGGGGCCTAAAACTCAAAGTTTTGAAAACTGGTTTCAAAGTGCAAGTTTTTGAAACCGATACCATTATTGTCTATGTAGTCTAAACTACAAAAACATGAATTTATGAAAGCGGTGACGTCATGCGCATGCGTATTACGTGTTCAATCTATAGGCGTGTAGTGTTTCTTTACAAAGTGTCAGTGTCAACTACTGGCCTGGCAGCAGAATTCAGCGTTTTTAGTTGTTTTCACAGATCCTTGTGAACCGGGATCATTTTGACAACATTGTCTGTACCCAAAACATTTAAAAATGCAAAGAAAATCCTTTCTTATTTTTTGTACAATGTTGTCAACATACCCTTAGTTCAGTTATTGGAGCTCTAGCCTAATGAGTTGATGATCTGAATCAGGTGTGTTAAATAAGAGTGACACACTTTGGCTATGTTCACACTGTCAGTCCAAATCTGATTATTTGTGTAACCGATTGGAATCTGAACTAAAATGATTGATGTCCACATTGTATATTGCAACTAATTCAGATCTGATTTGTGTATCCATGCTGCTCTCACTTTCCAAAATATCTGCATTGATTTCTATGGAAATTACGTTGGTAAGCATACGCCAAAAACAACAGAGGAGTCTGCAATACAGATGTCTTATTTACAACATGTACTAGCCACCGCACTGGACTACTGCATCTTCTTAGGCCACAACAGAACTGGAGGCTGGTATGAGCAGCTTTATTCCGTGCTGTCGTCTCCACTGGTTTCAAACCATGTCTTCATTTTCTGCTCATTGAGCACTTTACAACAATCTTGTTTCTGCAGTGACTTTCAGCATGTTCCATAAAACAGCATCTGATGTTTACATTGTGTGGCATGAGAAAGTTGCATAAATCACATGAACCCCAATCATAGCAGTCAGATTGAAACTGATTTACAGAAATGTGATTCAAAACAATGTATCTTGAAACAGATGTAAAAAAAAAAAAAAAAAAAAAAAAGTGATTTGTTTCTTCACACTCGCTAATTTTTATTTAATTCAGATTAGGACTGACAGTCTTAATATAGATAAAATGTGCAGATGAGTGGATCCCTTGGACCAGGACTGAAAAGCCACTGCATTAGCAAATGACAATTCTAGAAAGTCACTAGAGGGCTTTAAGATATCTACATTCATACACAATTTTACAATTAAGAAACTGACAGCTTGTAAAGATAACGTCAACTAACGCGCACATGAGTGCAAACAAATTATAGACTATAGTTTCATGTACACTAAAAATACAGGTAAAAAAAAAAAAAAAAAAAAAAAAAAAAAATTTTTAGTGTAACCACTACAGCTTAATGTGATCAGATTTCAGTGGAAGCTGATTACAAACAATTGTCACAATATGCACAAACACCGTACAGGAATGATAGGGAGACCAATTCATTACATCTGCAGTGCTTCATGAGACAAGGTGTTCCTCGCAGAGCGCTTTTGGAATTATTTGGAATTCTTAAGAGCATCATGGGTAATTATTTTCACCAGGAAATTTACAGTTAAACAAAGTAACAAACTGATGACTTCAAAGTATATATATCAATTAACCTTGGTCTTACACTAGCAGCCTTTTAAAAAAAAAAAATCTTTTAAAATTCCCTATGGAGAAAAACTTCTGTACCTTTGCAAGTCCCATATAACACAACCAAAGGGTTCCAGGCTATATGGGACTTACAAATGTACAATAGGACTATCAGTGTCACCACATTGGCAGAATGAGGCACTTCCAATTTTAAAGTGTTAAACCAGACATGACGTGAAATGAGAAGTCAGATGCAAGCATGGATTGGTTTGTCAGTTTTATTGAGAACCTCTCTTTTGCCCTTGAACCATTACAGGACCAAGTGAGGCCTTGCCTTCCCACTGAATGCCTAGAGAAGAAAAAGCCAAGTTAGAGCACTTGGGGGAAAAAGCAAAAAAAAAAAAAAAAAAAAAAAAAAAAAAAGCTACAAACCTCCATAGGGAGAAGCAGCAAATTCACCATCAGGACCACATGTTGAGTCACAGCAACCACAAACTTGGTCATTTCCATCAGCAGCAGACCACCTGCAAAAAGACAAAGACATGAAACCTACAACATCAGAAAAGTCGACTTAAAATAAACCCCCAAAAAACCCATGTACCCATTGGCAAAGGAACAGGATTTGCGCTGAGCGTCACTGGGTGCAGAAGCAATAGTTGCCTTCAGAATACACGTTATGTAGATCTGCAAGGCATGACAAACAAGTCACAAGACCAAAGCAGATGGAGGATAAGTCAAATTAACTCATGATATTCATAGTACATACAGAAGGACTGTTGCCCTCCCGGAACATAAATGCCTCCAGCTGGAACTGGAGCTTGTCAACCTGGGACCGAGGCATGAAGCGGGAGCTGGAAGCTGTAGTTTTGGCATCCACAAAGCACCTGACGACAAAGCAATCACAAAGAGTAACTCATGAATGTCAACTGTTGAGCATCAAGCAACTTGACCTTACCCATGACTGTGGTTACAAAAAGCAACTTAAACAGTCCTACCATATCAAGGGCCATGACTTTACCCATGATTCTCAATGAAGGAAAATCTTGGAAGGGAGTTCACATCAGGTACTTGAGTGGCCACACAGCGGTCCACAAACACACGCAGAGGCACATGATTGTACTGCTTCACAGATGCCTCGATGTTAATAACACCACCCAGGAAATAGGTGTATGAAGGCCTCTGATAGGACCAATCATCTATACAAAAAACACTTTAGGCACAGCCACAACTGCAAGGGTAAAGGTTTATTTTATTGAAAAAAAAAACCTGTACCAACCCATCATGATCTTCAGGGAGAAGAGCAAGACTTCTTCACCAGCCTCGGTTGAGGCATAAGGGAACCATGTTGGCCTCAAGGCATCACTGCTTACATTTTGGAGCCTGCGGTTCATGAAAGTACCCATTAAATGGTCTCCCAGTTTCACGAGAAAGTGCAGAAAGTCACAGAGATCACTCACCTTTGATAATGGCATTGTACACCAACAATTGCACCATCGGACCGGGTAATTGGAGTACCCGCAAGCGCCTCAGGGGTGTAGGTAAGAGAGAAGGTGTAGACAAGTTCATCATTCATCTGGAAAAAGATTGTGGTTACCAAGAGGGTCATCCCAGAGACTTAACATATACCAAGACTCTCATATTGCCATGAATGGGAGAAGGTGCACTGTGCAATATGGAAGAATTCCTGAAGAGCAAATCACCAATTAGTCAAGTCTTCACATCACTACAGCTGCCCTCAGAAGCTCCAGTGTTGCCAGAGATAGTCAATGTTTTGGAGACATGCGCATTGGCTGTTCCTGGGTAAAAACTAGCTTTAACACTATTAAGGCACAATATTTGTTCTGGTTTCTTAAGCTCCTTTCATACCGTTTGTGGGATAGTTTACATCAGATGTTGGTTTGAAGGGTTATTTAAAAGGCAAGTAGCTTGAAAATTCAGGATTTTTCCTTCATTTAAATAAATAGAACTGGTCTTAGCTGCCCTGGAATTGTAAATGACAACCAAGTTAACCGACTTTCCTTGAAAGATTTTGGCTTTCTTCTGTCACACCAAAATAACCCATTAAGATTCATGAGTTCTTACCATCAGCACGCTGTTGCAGTCCTGTAATTCATACTCAAAGATGAGCACTCTAGACTCAGGATCCTGACCAACAACAGGACATCCACCTAAAGACAGACCAGTTGGCTGAATCAACTGACCATTGCTGAAAAGGTCTTGCTGGACCTCTACAAGAACCCGGTTCTCGCCGCATTGAACCGCTACACTGCCGGGAGTCACGGGTTGCCTCATCGGGAAGTTCTCCACCAACTCACTCTGCACCTCAGGAACAGTGGGATACCTCCAATCCAAAGGCTTCACTGGACCCTGCAACAGCTGCTTCTCCTGAAGGCCAAAAGGCTCCTGTGCAAGGCTTTTGAAGTTGGGACCCAAAGGACTCTGAAACGGAGAAGCCACTTGCAAAGGGTTCCAGAGCCCTAGAGGAGAAAGGGCAGGACTTCTGGAAGCTGGATCTGATTTTGGCCCCATGCTTCTTGGACTATGACTGTACCTCAAACTTCCCCAGACATCATGCAGCTCAAATGCAACAATCACTACGACAACTATCAGGAACCCCATCCTAACAAACTTTGACACAAACACCACAACACACACCAGTAATTGGCTTTGCCTGTTTGTATACCTTTGAATTAAGGTGGCTCCACCCCTTTTACCTTAATTGATTACCTTTGATTTTCCTCTGGACCTGTAGAGTTTATGTATTAGCCAATGAGAGAGTGCTATAATGTCACTAGCCAAAAAAAGGCTTGAGGTTTTAATCTAAAGTCTTTTTGCAATTAAGAAACTGACAGTTTATCCATGTTAGAAACTTTGGCTGCGTTCGAAACCGCATACTTCCCTACTATATAGTAGGGGAAAAGAGTAGGCGAGCGAAAAAGTATATACGAATCCTCTGTATTCATAAAAGAGTAGGCGAGAATTACCTGGGTGACGTACTAATTATCGCGAAATTCGGACGTACGTATACTTACAGTGCGTTCGAATATGCCTACTTTCCTACTATATAGTAGGCGAAAACAGTACGTGAAAGAAAAATTATGTTCGAAACATCAGTATTCATAAAAGAGTAGGCGAGAAGTTCCCGGATGATCTACTGCTTCCGGACAGATTTTCGAGTGCTCGTCCGATGGATACTTTTCTATCCCAGGAGGCCACGCGAGAGGATACGTCATTATCAAACATCGCAGAGATCAGTGACGCGGGTGCTTTCAAATGTGAGTAAACACGGTTCCTTGTGTTAAAATTGCATGTGTTGAACTAATGTAGAGTAAACTATTGAATTAATAATATTATTATTATTATTATTATTAATTGTTGAAGGTGTAAAGACATTACACAGTATAGTATAGTTGTGATGTTGCTGTAAAAACACGTTTTATTATGTATAGCTAACAGGGGAGCTCCAGTAAGGACACGTAAGTTACGTCTCTAAAGTGGATTTACATAAACCATATACATCTTAAAGACGCTTATTTTAAATGTCTATTTACATCTGGCAGGAAAATCTTCAATAAGTATTGCAGAAGAGCACATCACAACATGAAATAGACATCTGAGTGATGTATGTGTGCTATTATGTAGAACAAATCTATAAAGTAACTAAACATAAGTTATCTATTTTATTTGTCCATTAGTACTGTTGATAAATTGAAGAACATTTATGTTGGATAAAAAGTTAAAACAACCTCAACATGTAAATGTAGTGTTGAGCTCATAAATCACAGAGGTAATGTGAATCTCGTCTGGATGTTACAGGGTCAGATGAACAGATGTGTGTTTATCCAGTGGAGAGTGGCTCATGAAGCTGAATGCTGCCATCAAAGGCTTTGAGTGAGTATACTACAGAAGTGAATAACAACAACTATTTAAATATTAAGTTGTAGTTTATTTTAATTATTGTAATTTCAAACAGAGCTATTACAGCACTTTTCTGATTCTTGATTTCTGTGCATTTGCTGCACGGCTTTTGTGGTAGAGCAGGACCTGCAAAGAAAGGTGATGGCGGCGTTTGTGAAAAAAAGCGTTTTTGTCTTCTAAATAATAATGAAATTAAATGACATTGTGCTGTTAAAATGACTGCAGTTATGTATGTGCATTTTTGTAGGATCTGAAATGTCAGCAGACCGGTGTGAGCACTGAGGATGAAGAGCACAGAGCTGAATCCTGGAAATGGTGCCATGGACGAGACCCTCCATCTCTCCACCTGCTCTTATGAGACCCTCCATCACTCCACCTGCCCTTACGAGACCCTCCATCACTCCACCTGCTCTTATGAGACCCTCCATCACTCCACCTGCTCTTATGAGACCCTCCATCACTCCACCTGGCCTTACGAGACCCTCCATCACTCCACCTGCTCTTATGAGACCCTCCATCACTTCACCTGCCCTTATGAGACCCTCCATCACTCCACCTGCTCTTATGAGACCCTCCATCACTTCACCTGCCCTTATGAGACCCTCCATCACTCCACCTGCTCTTATGAGACCCTCCATCACTCCACCTGCTCTTATGAGACCCTCCATCACTCCACCTGCTCTTATGAGACCCTCCATCACTCCACCTGCCCTTACGAGACCCTCCATCACTCCACCTGCTCTTACGAGACCCTCCATCACTTCACCTGCCCTTACGAGACCCTCCATCACTCCACCTGCCCTTACGAGACCCTCCATCATTCCACCTGCCCTTATGAGACCCTCCATCACTCCACCTGCCCTTACGAGACCCTCCATCACTCCACCTGCTCTTATGAGACCCTCCATCACTCCACCTGCCCTTATTGCCTCAGATTGTGAAGCACAACACATCACGCAACAACCTCAGGCACGAAGGAACGGCTCACCTCTGGCGGTCAGCTGATTCATCAGAATAAAGCTGCAGAATGGGAACCGCTGTGTTGAGATGGCAGAAGGATGTGGGGTTCAGCGCCTGTAGCCTACATACATGATTGTAGTTTGAATAAAGCTTTATTTCATGTGTTGACTTGTATATGCATTTGTTTATTGTGTGATGGTGACTTTCATTCATTCTTTTACTAATTTATTAATATTTCTCATTGTTGTCAGTAAATAAAATATAATTATTTAATTAATTAATGCTTTAATTAATTGTTTGAATGAAAATGTAGATATGTTCACTATATACACATCTAGAGTGTATTCATGCATAGCTATGTCATATGACATACATTACATTTTGTTTGTTTTATTGAATTATATCATTTTCAGTCAAAAGTAATATAAGTAAGTATTGGTCAGCATTTATCGTTGTTATTATTGTATGTTTTGGGGTGGGATAGCAATGCAATTCATTCTGGGGTAATATACATTTTTTATATTAATGATACTTACATTTTTCGAGTATAAAATCAACAGTTTTCTCCAAAGGCGAATCTTCGCACAGCTGCCCTTTGTGCAGACATTACAAACACTGAGGAAAACCGTTCTAGGTAGGGCTGTAGAGTTACTGATGTTATGAGGTGTATGTATATATATATATATATATATATATATATATGTCATGGGTTCGCATACATAATATGAGATTTTATACACAGGAAAAAAGAACCTACAAGGTTGAATATCTTAATATATATTTTCTTAAATAATTCATTATAATACATTTAAAAAATTAATTTTTTGTTATTTATAGGTCTAGGCCTGAGGGATGAAACGAGTTAAATTCAACAAGAAAAAGAGGAAAACATAAAGGAGATTTAAGCTACTTTTGCTTGTGGATGAAAATGTTTGGATATAAAATAAAGAAATTAACAACATATTTAAGAGATGACCATTTTTGGATTTCGTAATAAAAATAAATAATATCGTTAAGGATAAAACGGTGGGTCACATTAGTAGGGTTAAATATAAGAACTTAAATTAAACCTAAATGTATTCACAAAAAAAATGGGCAGCAGTTTCTTCAAAAAGACCACAAAATGAGCAAGTTTAATCAATATCAAGATATTTACAGACAGATGAATTAAACGTGTTAACGCTTGTTAACGCTTGTGATAACGCGTCGTAGAAGCGTTATCTTTTGCTAGATTGTTGTAGATTTTTGTAGTTGTTGTTGTAGTAGTTGTACAGTATAGTAGCCTAGTTGTAGTAGTTGTAGATTTTTGCGTTAAGTCTATCTCAAACACCTGCCGTGTTAATCATTGAGCACCAATCGACTTTTTTGGTGAGTTGAACTTGAGAAATAGAAATACCGTCATTGAACTGGCTGTCGAATAACGTCAAATTGATGAGAGACACGATTTCGCAATCAGGAGAGTTTGTGCTGTAAACCTCTGGCATTTCCTCTGTGTTGAGTGGATTTTCTGTGTCACATGGCAGGAAAATCGAGTGATGTTTCTTCAGTACTTGTTAAGCTTCTTTTTAACTTAAGATGCATCTGTGGATTAGATTGCTTAGTAGCGATTGTTTTTGAAATAATTTAAACATCACTGATTGGCCATTGGATTCATGCACTCAACAGACATGTCTGTGATTGGTTACTCATCCGTTGGGGAAAAAAAGGCTGACAACAATATTAAAAAATATTCCGATTTTTTGTTGTTGTTGTTGTTGGTAGCTCTGAGTTTAAAATACTTTTATTCTGGATCAGACTTATATTTAGCCTAGTGGGTAATAAGCAAATTTTAAAAAATCGCATTGATTTACATGAAATGAGGGTCCTGAGCCACATCTGACTCTTTTCACTTGTGTAACCACCTAGAACACCTTAGCAATGCCCTGGCAACTACCTGGAGAACCATAGCAACTGCATAACAGGGGCCGGTTGCTCCAGCTGTGCATAAGTTACAATTTAGCCTCGTTTTGACGTAAATGGATACTAAGTTACAACTTACGCACTTCTAAATATTTTTGCATGGCACCATTAAACTTCGTATAAACTAAATAATTACGGCAGCCTCCGATCAGGAGTAACGGTTGGAATAAAATATCAGACATACTGAACTGCATCAATAAGCTCTTCTTTTACCTGACAGACTTAAATTCTTTTGACTTGACATTTACACTCGCTTAAATTATAAGAGAGAACATTATGTGAAAAGATTACTTTGTTAGCGGCTTTTTAACACGAACCCGTCCTAAACAGCGCGCCGCATTGTGCATCGGCCCATGTTGTGCATGTCAAATATTAGTCATAATCAATAAATGTAATTTCTTATGTTTTTTTGTATCAATATTGATTATTGATTTAATTTCAAATACAGTTTCTGAAAGTTATTTACATATAAAAACACGAATGTTATTCATGATCAAGTAGGCTTAATGGAATTTAATGGAAACTTGTTTTTACCGTTAGTAACGTGGGGCAAAAGAAGTTAGAATGAAGGATAAACTGAAATTCAAAGCATTTCAACACAACTTCTGCTCACATATTTGGTGGATTTTTAATGAATAAAATAGTAAACTGTATATCAAACTAATATTAACTCTAACATCTAACCTTACTTCCCTTTTTAGGCCTAACAAAACTAACACTTTGAAACACAAAGTACTAAAACATTCTGTCCTGTGTTTTTGAATGTTTTATGTTGTGTTGCCATACCCCTTTTACTTTGGTTGTGTGAGTGTAAAAATAACAAATATGGGAATTGAAACTAGACAGATGACTAAGCTTGAATGATTAACAATGAAGTAATCATTAAAACAAAGTTTGCTTTACCTAGTAACAGACGGGTTTGTCTATGAAAACCAATCAAATTGTGGGGAAATTATGTAATGCAGCATGACATTTTTGCCATACCTCCTTATTCTATAAAAACTGTTGTATTCGTGTTAGCTGGTGGGATTCTCAATGGAATTTGTCTGAGATCAAAAAAAGGCTTGAGGTTTTAATCTAAAGTCTTTTTGCAATTAAGAAACTGACAGTTTATCCATGTTAGAAACTTTGGCTGCGTTCGAAACCGCATACTTCCCTACTATATAGTAGGGGAAAAGAGTAGGCGAGCGAAAAAGTATATACGAATCCTCTGTATTCATAAAAGAGTAGGCGAGAATTACCTGGGTGACGTACTAATTATCGCGAAATTCGGACGTACGTATACTTACAGTGCGTTCGAATATGCCTACTTTCCTACTATATAGTAGGCGAAAACAGTACGTGAAAGAAAAATTATGTTCGAAACATCAGTATTCATAAAAGAGTAGGCGAGAAGTTCCCGGATGATCTACTGCTTCCGGACAGATTTTCGAGTGCTCGTCCGATGGATACTTTTCTATCCCAGGAGGCCACGCGAGAGGATACGTCATTATCAAACATCGCAGAGATCAGTGACGCGGGTGCTTTCAAATGTGAGTAAACACGGTTCCTTGTGTTAAAATTGCATGTGTTGAACTAATGTAGAGTAAACTATTGAATTAATAATATTATTATTATTATTATTATTAATTGTTGAAGGTGTAAAGACATTACACAGTATAGTATAGTTGTGATGTTGCTGTAAAAACACGTTTTATTATGTATAGCTAACAGGGGAGCTCCAGTAAGGACACGTAAGTTACGTCTCTAAAGTGGATTTACATAAACCATATACATCTTAAAGACGCTTATTTTAAATGTCTATTTACATCTGGCAGGAAAATCTTCAATAAGTATTGCAGAAGAGCACATCACAACATGAAATAGACATCTGAGTGATGTATGTGTGCTATTATGTAGAACAAATCTATAAAGTAACTAAACATAAGTTATCTATTTTATTTGTCCATTAGTACTGTTGATAAATTGAAGAACATTTATGTTGGATAAAAAGTTAAAACAACCTCAACATGTAAATGTAGTGTTGAGCTCATAAATCACAGAGGTAATGTGAATCTCGTCTGGATGTTACAGGGTCAGATGAACAGATGTGTGTTTATCCAGTGGAGAGTGGCTCATGAAGCTGAATGCTGCCATCAAAGGCTTTGAGTGAGTATACTACAGAAGTGAATAACAACAACTATTTAAATATTAAGTTGTAGTTTATTTTAATTATTGTAATTTCAAACAGAGCTATTACAGCACTTTTCTGATTCTTGATTTCTGTGCATTTGCTGCACGGCTTTTGTGGTAGAGCAGGACCTGCAAAGAAAGGTGATGGCGGCGTTTGTGAAAAAAAGCGTTTTTGTCTTCTAAATAATAATGAAATTAAATGACATTGTGCTGTTAAAATGACTGCAGTTATGTATGTGCATTTTTGTAGGATCTGAAATGTCAGCAGACCGGTGTGAGCACTGAGGATGAAGAGCACAGAGCTGAATCCTGGAAATGGTGCCATGGACGAGACCCTCCATCTCTCCACCTGCTCTTATGAGACCCTCCATCACTCCACCTGCCCTTACGAGACCCTCCATCACTCCACCTGCTCTTATGAGACCCTCCATCACTCCACCTGCTCTTATGAGACCCTCCATCACTCCACCTGCCCTTACGAGACCCTCCATCACTCCACCTGCTCTTATGAGACCCTCCATCACTTCACCTGCCCTTATGAGACCCTCCATCACTCCACCTGCTCTTATGAGACCCTCCATCACTTCACCTGCCCTTATGAGACCCTCCATCACTCCACCTGCTCTTATGAGACCCTCCATCACTCCACCTGCTCTTATGAGACCCTCCATCACTCCACCTGCTCTTATGAGACCCTCCATCACTCCACCTGCCCTTACGAGACCCTCCATCACTCCACCTGCTCTTACGAGACCCTCCATCACTTCACCTGCCCTTACGAGACCCTCCATCACTCCACCTGCCCTTACGAGACCCTCCATCATTCCACCTGCCCTTATGAGACCCTCCATCACTCCACCTGCCCTTACGAGACCCTCCATCACTCCACCTGCTCTTATGAGACCCTCCATCACTCCACCTGCCCTTATTGCCTCAGATTGTGAAGCACAACACATCACGCAACAACCTCAGGCACGAAGGAACGGCTCACCTCTGGCGGTCAGCTGATTCATCAGAATAAAGCTGCAGAATGGGAACCGCTGTGTTGAGATGGCAGAAGGATGTGGGGTTCAGCGCCTGTAGCCTACATACATGATTGTAGTTTGAATAAAGCTTTATTTCATGTGTTGACTTGTATATGCATTTGTTTATTGTGTGATGGTGACTTTCATTCATTCTTTTACTAATTTATTAATATTTCTCATTGTTGTCAGTAAATAAAATATAATTATTTAATTAATTAATGCTTTAATTAATTGTTTGAATGAAAATGTAGATATGTTCACTATATACACATCTAGAGTGTATTCATGCATAGCTATGTCATATGACATACATTACATTTTGTTTGTTTTATTGAATTATATCATTTTCAGTCAAAAGTAATATAAGTAAGTATTGGTCAGCATTTATCGTTGTTATTATTGTATGTTTTGGGGTGGGATAGCAATGCAATTCATTCTGGGGTAATATACATTTTTTATATTAATGATACTTACATTTTTCGAGTATAAAATCAACAGTTTTCTCCAAAGGCGAATCTTCGCACAGCTGCCCTTTGTGCAGACATTACAAACACTGAGGAAAACCGTTCTAGGTAGGGCTGTAGAGTTACTGATGTTATGAGGTGTATGTATATATATATATATATATATATATATATATGTCATGGGTTCGCATACATAATATGAGATTTTATACACAGGAAAAAAGAACCTACAAGGTTGAATATCTTAATATATATTTTCTTAAATAATTCATTATAATACATTTAAAAAATTAATTTTTTGTTATTTATAGGTCTAGGCCTGAGGGATGAAACGAGTTAAATTCAACAAGAAAAAGAGGAAAACATAAAGGAGATTTAAGCTACTTTTGCTTGTGGATGAAAATGTTTGGATATAAAATAAAGAAATTAACAACATATTTAAGAGATGACCATTTTTGGATTTCGTAATAAAAATAAATAATATCGTTAAGGATAAAACGGTGGGTCACATTAGTAGGGTTAAATATAAGAACTTAAATTAAACCTAAATGTATTCACAAAAAAAATGGGCAGCAGTTTCTTCAAAAAGACCACAAAATGAGCAAGTTTAATCAATATCAAGATATTTACAGACAGATGAATTAAACGTGTTAACGCTTGTTAACGCTTGTGATAACGCGTCGTAGAAGCGTTATCTTTTGCTAGATTGTTGTAGATTTTTGTAGTTGTTGTTGTAGTAGTTGTACAGTATAGTAGCCTAGTTGTAGTAGTTGTAGATTTTTGCGTTAAGTCTATCTCAAACACCTGCCGTGTTAATCATTGAGCACCAATCGACTTTTTTGGTGAGTTGAACTTGAGAAATAGAAATACCGTCATTGAACTGGCTGTCGAATAACGTCAAATTGATGAGAGACACGATTTCGCAATCAGGAGAGTTTGTGCTGTAAACCTCTGGCATTTCCTCTGTGTTGAGTGGATTTTCTGTGTCACATGGCAGGAAAATCGAGTGATGTTTCTTCAGTACTTGTTAAGCTTCTTTTTAACTTAAGATGCATCTGTGGATTAGATTGCTTAGTAGCGATTGTTTTTGAAATAATTTAAACATCACTGATTGGCCATTGGATTCATGCACTCAACAGACATGTCTGTGATTGGTTACTCATCCGTTGGGGAAAAAAAGGCTGACAACGATATTCAAAAATATTCCGATTTTTTGTTGTTGTTGTTGTTGGTAGCTCTGAGTTTAAAATACTTTTATTCTGGATCAGACTTATATTTAGCCTAGTGGGTAATAAGCAAGTTTTAAAAAATCGCATTGATTTACATGGAATGAGGGTCCTGAGCCACATCTGACTCTTTTCACTTGTGTAACCACCTAGAACACCTTAGCAATGCCCTGGCAACTACCTGGAGAACCATAGCAACTGCATAACAGGGGCCGGTTGCTCCAGCTGTGCATAAGTTACAATTTAGCCTCGTTTTGACGTAAATGGATACTAAGTTACAACTTACGCACTTCTAAATATTTTTGCATGGCACCATTAAACTTCGTATAAACTAAATAATTACGGCAGCCTCCGATCAGGAGTAACGGTTGGAATAAAATATCAGACAGACTGAACTGCATCAATAAGCTCTTCTTTTACCTGACAGACTTAAATTCTTTTGACTTGACATTTACACTCGCTTAAATTATAAGAGAGAACATTATGTGAAAAGATTACTTTGTTAGCGGCTTTTTAACACGAACCCGTCCTAAACAGCGCGCCGCATTGTGCATCGGCCCATGTTGTGCATGTCAAATATTAGTCATAATCAATAAACGTAATTTCTTATGTTTTTTTGTATCAATATTGATTATTGATTTAATTTCAAATACAGTTTCTGAAAGTTATTTACATATAAAAACACGAATGTTATTCATGATCAAGTAGGCTTAATGGAATTTAATGGAAACTTGTTTTTACCGTTAGTAACGTGGGGCAAAAGAAGTTAGAATGAAGGATAAACTGAAATTCAAAGCATTTCAACACAACTTCTGCTCACATATTTGGTGGATTTTTAATGAATAAAATAGTAAACTGTATATCAAACTAATATTAACTCTAACATCTAACCTTACTTCCCTTTTTAGGCCTAACAAAACTAACACTTTGAAACACAATGTACTAAAACATTCTGTCCTGTGTTTTTGAATGTTTTATGTTGTGTTGCCATACCCCTTTTACTTTGGTTGTGTGAGTGTAAAAATAACAAATATGGGAATTGAAACTAGACAGATGACTAAGCTTGAATGATTAACAATGAAGTAATCATTAAAACAAAGTTTGCTTTACCTAGTAACAGACAGGTTTGTCTATGAAAACCAATCAAATTGTGGGGAAATTATGTAATGCAGCATGACATTTTTGCCATACCTCCTTATTCTATAAAAACTGTTGTATTCGTGTTAGCTGGTGGGATTCTCAATGGAATTTGTCTGAGATCCTCCGGCCTTGCTTCTTATGGGGGAGATTCTCTGAGAAGATCCTCCGGCCGTGATTAAAGCATTTAGAGGACATTTGCTGAAGTCTGTTTGTCGTTCATTGCTGCGCAGCAAGAAAGCAGGTTAGGGAAGCAAGTTAGTTAGATAGACTATATATTAAACGTCGATTGGAGACGTTAGTGAACGTCGATTGGAGGCAACCCAGGTAGACTATATAGGGAACGTCGATTGGAGACGACCCAGGTAGACTTAGAGTAGGAAGGGAATGTCGATTGGAGACGACCCAGATAGTTAGGTTTAGGGAAAAATCTAAGACACGTATTTGAAGGGTGCTTTTGGATCATTGAGGCTAAACGTCATATTATGTGACTACGCATTACAGAGTACTGAGTTAGTTACAAACTTGCTAGTAGTTACTAAGCCTCTAGTGTGGTCTTTACGTTCCAATTTAAGAAAGAACTTACGAACGGCTGGTGCAACCCTACCCAGAGCACTAACCAACCAATTAGAACATTATAGCAACCATATAGCAATGCCCTAGCAACCACCCAGAGCCCCATAGCAATGCACTCAGAAAATCTTACCAAATACATACAGAAGCAACATGTCTAGTTTAGCTACAATTTTGATAAGCACAGGGTGTCCGCGGATCCTTAAAAAGTCTTAAATTAGATTTTTTTAATTTAAGGCCTTTAAAAGTCTTAAAAAGTCTTATTTTTACTTATGAAAGGTCTTAAATTTTCGATGGCAATTTGACTTAAACATATCTAAATGTTTTCTAAATTAGAACCATCTAATTAGCGTACTTTTTTTATTTATTATTCTTTCTTTGTGGATTTGCTTGTTCACGTGACATTTCGCGTCATTCGCGGCAGCATTACGTCCGTCTCCTACACGCGCGAAACAGGAGGAGAGAACTAAGGAGAAGCGAGTTGGTAAATGTCAGTTCAGTTCTAAGTTCAGTCTTTATGTGCGTAGTGGTGTGCGATGTGTATTGTCCATTATGATATTATCATTGTTTTAACGATGTACGAGGCACTGCGAGCTGACATCGCTTTTGTCTCTCGTGCTTTCACTGCGTGATGTGTACGGTTATAGGTAGGCTATGTTCCCAAATGAGTTTTTGTCTCATATTTATATCATATTATGTTGTTATCATAGACCTACAATATCACATCAGCAAGACTTCCGTTTTCCCGTGCACAATTGCAAATGTGATTATTTATTTATATAACAGTTAAATTAACAATAAATTAACATTGTGAGTTCAATTTTATAAACAGTAATGTCAATATTGTTTGTTTTCCCTTTATTTCGCTGACGAGAATTTCAAAATGAAGCCATAGCAGAGTCTCAATGCAACAGACAGCAACGAGTTTTTTTTAATAGAATCTGCATTTTGAACGAATCAATTTAATGATTCAATGAACAACCACTTGCTTCTTTCCCGGATGAATCAGCCGTTTGAACGAATCGGTTGAATGAATGACTCCCTCAACTCATTTATTAAAACAGTGACTTGCCGCCACCTACTGGCAGCTTTAGTACTTTTTAATTAGAATGTTAAAATTAGAAATCAGTTCATATTTAACCATACCTGCAAACTTCAAAATACATTTGAAATCTCGTTATTTCAAATGTAGGCGCATTGCGCGTGGTGAGCGCGCTCATAATCCGCCGGCGCGACCACAACATTGTCCAACATCAAATGGCAAACGTAATGCAAGCGGAACGAAACTGCTCGTTATTGTGTGGTTGACGGACCGTTTATCAGTTTGGACCAAAGCAGCGCGAGCCGATCTTGATCATGCAACACTTACTACACAGCGCTAATAAGAGATCCAGCAAAGAAAGCATTTTAATTCGCAACAGAAGTAACGTTACAAATCCAGTGAAAAATGAACCTAGAGGTAATTAACACATGGTTACCGATTAGCAGATTAGCTCATAACAATAGTATATGGGGCACAGAGTAAGTAAAAGTAAATCGCTAGTTAATACCACTAACAAGGCTCAAAATAGTCTCACACTAACACGGTAGCATAATGAGGGTCCATACATGCAAACCGAAGCATTGAGAACTTTGTAAGTGTACAGACAGTTTAATAAGAAGATACTTTATAAAGACAGTACATTACGCGTTTACATGCAGGATCCATCTTGGAAAACAGTCTCGACTAGTCGAGCAACGAACGCCGCGCTAAGTGAGCTGGTCGATAGGAATTACGCATAGTGAAATCTAACGTAGCACGGCGTTCGTGACTCGATTAGTCGAGACTGTTTTCCAAAATGGATCCTGCATGTAAACGCGTGAATGTTAGAATTTGACAAAAGGTGATGCATACATCTACAAATGTCAATATATAGGTGAAAATGCCCCTGGAAATCAATTTAAGATGGCAAATATTACCCCTTAATAAAATTTTTTTTATTTCTGTCACTGCTGTGAACTGACCACTGCATAGAATATGAAAAATATGAATATCTTCATCAGTCAGCTGTCAACAACAGGCCTAAACCAGCCATGGCACCAAGCACAATAACACAATCAGTAAAATATTATTACCCACAAAACTTTGAAAATATCGATTGAGACATATTTTGTCAATATTGCACACCCCTAATGCATGGTATTAATTTTGATTTCTTCGGGTCTTAAAAAGGTCTTAAAAAGTCTTAAATTTGACTTTAAAAAATGTGCAGAAACCCTGAAGCAAGATTTTCATCAAACTTATTTTGCTGTGTCAGTAGATTACCGGAAATAGAAAGCAATTCATACATTAATGTCTGTTGTGGGTTGTGTTGAGAATGCAACACATATGTATTGTGTTATGTGTTATGAATTATGATTTTGACATATTTTAGGATGAGTGAAACTGAGCTTGTGTAGAAACATGTGCATTCATGTTCTTGCTTAGAATACATTTGGATTTAGTGTCAGATTAGTATGATCTACCACTTATTTACCCATGCAGCAAACAATGAAGATAAAGAGGGTCTTACGATGCGGCCTGCAGCCTTTTTATGTAAAATTTCACCTCTCAGTGTCATAAATGCTCCAATCATGAGCACTGTTACAGATTCCCTCCATGTGAGGCCATATATGACACATTATTTAAAACCCTGACTGCTTGAGCAGCAACACAATGACTGAAAAGTCAACCTTGTAACAGGATTAAAGGTTAAACCATGACAGAAAGATGTATGTGAATAATCCATCACTATTTATCAGTTATAGACATTATAGATAATTGGAGGTTACTGCAACCTTGGACACATTTACCTTCTGCTTTTATTATACAGTTGATGGCTGACATGAGTTATTTTTTCAAGAAAGCATGCTTTTGAGAAACCCGCCATGCATGACCTCAGATCTGTGCAAGTTAGCAACTAAATGGATCTCAGACTTGCTGAAATGCTGAGAAACAACCATCATACATCACCATCTTTGTTACTGAGGCATCGAAGATCACAGAAGATCAACGTTCCCTTAAAACGACTAATTTCCTGCCTCGCTCAGTTTTGTTCACACTCGAGGGTGTATATTCACAGGTTTGATGCAACACTTGTTTGCAACACTGCATTCATTTTAGCAGTGTGCATGGGTTGTATTTGTGGAAACTAGTACATCTCAATATTTTGTTTAATTTCGTATTACCACTGACAATATTTGGTATGTATAATAAATGAAAGAGATTTCTGCAACATTATTAATAAACTGACTGTGTTTTAAAGTTCTAAACTTTATCATCAATAAAATCAATTTCTTTCCATTTCATACATTTCATATTTTGACCATGTTCATGCTTTTTTTTTACTGAATAAATGTAATTGTTTTCACAATGAACATAATTATGCTGATTATACGTCATTTGAATAAACGCTAAAAACACAATTATTTAAATGAAATCAAATAGATGCAAATAGTTAATGATGAACTATGCATTGATTTCTTTGAGTGCAGGAATATTACCCATTTCATTTATGTATGACCGACAAATATATGCATCACATTAAGTTTATTAATTTATGTTAAAACTATGCAGTCCAAATGGGTGGATTTTATTTGCAATTCAAATGCATGAATCTTACATTTGAGGCCTATATATTTTTAGTGTATAATATTTTGATTTGTTTAATCTTTTTAATTGTAAATGTTGTGTAATTGAATATGACTTTAGCAGTTCTACCACAGTTGCGTTGGGTGAACCCAATGCCATTTCACAATGATCCCTGAGGTTTTACGAACCCTCGTTGGGAAACTGCTATAGTGTGTGAAAACTCTCTCAGAGTAATGATTTTGTGATCTGTGTGTGTGTGTGAGAGCACGTAATGTCATCTGTAGACCTAAAGAGTCCTGTAATGTGCTGCTGGAATCTGGAAACGATGGCTAATGATCATGACAATCTGAGCAAATCAGACTTCTTCTGAGAGGTTAAGGCATGAAACATATAACGCAATCTATGTTATGTCATGTAGGATGTCTGATTCATCGATGTGTTTTATGTGCATTTTTTGTACAAGTTTCCAGGTTTTACGCCTGACTTTCCAACTTTTTGAAACGAGGCAAAATCAGGATCATATTGGATCATCAGCAAGTGCAACAAAGCCAAAGTCACATTTCATGATTTATTTTTGCAAAGGCACTCATTACATTCGATGTAATGTTTGCACAACCATTAATGTGATAACCATGACAACAAGGACCATGACTTTTTGAGATGTTCACTCCAGCTCACAATACTGTGACGTTTACATCAGCATTACATGATCAACACCATTATTGCATGCTATCTTACCTGAAATTGTAGTGTGTGTGTGTGTGTGTGTGTGTGTGTGTGTGTGTGTGTGTGTGTGTGTGTGTGTGTGTGTGTGTGTGTTTGCACGTAGTATTGTGGACCAATGCAATGGGTCAATTTGACATCCACACTTGACTTTTTACGTTGGAAGACATTGTTCTGTGGGCATAAAATCAATGTGAACTCATATCAGGTGATAATATAACAACAAATCAGGCTGTGTTATGGCAATAATGGAATAATAGTGGCTTTTTGTGATTTACAGCGTATTATAATAAAGTATTTGGACATTTAAGCCATGCTTTATGAATGTGATCTGCTTGTCTCAAATGCAGCAATAATTACTAATGTAATTTTTGTCTTAATTTTTTTCACTCTTGTTGATTTGTTGTCATCAATATGGCTTTGACCCCAGTCATTCTGTTTATCACCAAAGAGGGGATTGATATGTTTGTAGACTTCAGTGTGAGCGAAGCATTTAACGGACAGATTTGAAGTCACTGTTGTGTAGAAACTGGCATCACAATCAAAAAGGTTAATGAGAATGTCTCTCAACCAAATTTGTTGTGTGTTTCGAAAAAGTTCATGATTTGCCTCCATAAACATCATAGATGACAGATTCATCTGAGCAGCAGAAGATATTCATGCAGATTTTTCTTTCTTAAGACATCACGATTTACAGCATAAAAGGCTTTCAGTGATCCATGATCCACCTGAAAACAGCAAAAGCCTTTCAAAAAGTCTCTGTTGACTGTCCTGTGAAGAGTCCTCATGTTGTAAAGAATATAAATAAGTTATTTTAAAGGTATAGGTCATCCAAAAACTGAATATTCTGACATTATTTACTCAACCCCATGCCAGAGAGATTTTTGCAGCTCAGCTCTCTTGGATTTCCATTGAAGAAAGAAAGTCATGAATGTTTGGAACAACATGAGATTGAGTAAACAATGACAGAATTCCCACATTTTTGGTGAACTGTCCCTTTAAGGTGATGTCAGTGTGTATTCCTTGAGCTCTTTTCAAATTTTTTTGGCCACTTGTCATTTGTCACAGTGAAAATCAGCAGCGGTTCATCGTAACGAGTCGAGCCGCAGCTTATAAAACAGAAAGGCACATTTTCTGACGTCGGCCATTTGCCTTCCCGCACATGTCGTCGTCTGCCTACGGCTGATGCTCCTTCTGCTCGAGTCTTTTATTTCGCTCTTGTTCTTTGGCCTGGGCCGGTGCGAAACCGTTCTGCTGTTTGGGTTCCTCAGGAAAGTGAGGCAGACACGTAAAGCCAGTGTTCGCCTCTGCTATTTTCTCTTCCTCCACCTCCACCTCCTCCTCCTCCTCGTCCTCTCTTCTCTCCTCTCCCAGCGTGACATTACTGCTGTTACTGCTGAGGATTTCGCCCTCCCCGTTTGCATCCTCTGGGATGTTCCTGCGGAGATCTTTACTCCTGTTGCGTTTGGCCAGTTTGGTGAGCGAACCGAAGCGGTTGAGGAAGTTTTCCTCTGAGGAAACCTGCTGACCGCCACACTCCGCCTTCAGTCGCAGGTTGTTCAGTTTAGTGTCGATGCTCTCCTGCGAGGAGGTCTTGAATCGCCCGGCATCCAGACTAGCTAACACAGCCCGTTTTTCGAGCGACAGCATGTCCAGCGAATGCGCGCGCTGCTCCAGACCCAGTCGTCTGCGCTCCATGCTGCGGATGGTGGCCGCCCGCTGAAGTTTGTCGTGGATCTCGCCGCTGAGGCGTCGTCGCGTCTCGCGTAACTCCGCTCGAACATTTGCCTTCCATTCTGCCGCATGGGCCTTAAACTCTCCAACCTGTATTGGATGATAGAGAGCACTGTGAGCATGGCATTTACAAACCATTCAGTAATGTGCTTCACGTGGGCGAAGGTACCACATTTCTTAAAGCCAATGTAAAACAGCATTTACCATTTAAAGTCAACGTAAAATGGAATTCGCCATAAATTTGACCATTTAAACCCAATGTACAACAGAATTTGCCATTAGTGTTTATCATGTAAAGTAAACTTAAAACAGCGTTTGCCAAAAATATTACAATTTAAAGCCAATGTAAAACATAATGTACCATTTAAAATCAATGTGAAACAGCATTAGCCAAAAAATGACAATTTCAACCCAATGTACAACAGAATTTGCCATTAATTTTACCATTTAAAGTCAATGTAAAACTTCATTTACCATTTAAACCCAATGTACAACAGAATTTGCCATACATTTTTACCATTTTAAGTAAACGTAAAACAGCATTTGCCAAAAATATTATGATTTAAAGCCAATGTAAAACATAATTTACCATGTAAAAACAATGTGAAACAGCATTAGCCAAAAAATTACCATTTCAACCCAATGTACAACAGAATTTGCCATAAGTGTTAATCATTTAAAGTAAACTTAAAACAGCGTTTGGCAAAAATATTACAATTTAAAGCCAATGTAAAACATAATGTACCATTTAAAATCAATGTGAAACAGCATTAGCCAAAAAATTACAATTTTAATGACAAAACAGAATTTGCCATTAATTTTACCATTTAAAGTCAATGTAAAACTTCATTTACCATTTAAACCCAATGTACAACAGAATTTGCCATACATTTTACGTAAAACAGCATTTGCCCAAAATATTACAATTTAAAGCCAATGTAACAGCATATGCCAAAATTTTACTATTTAAAGTCAATTATTTACCATTTAAAATCAGCGTTTGCAACACATTTTACCAAAGTAAACATGAAACAGCATTTGTTATATATTTTACCATTTAAAGTCAACGTAAAACAGCATTTGCTACAAATCTTTTTATTTTTAAGCCAACATTAAACAGAATTTACCATTTAATGTCAACTTACAAAAGCATTTGCCATTAGTTTTATCGTTTATAACCTATTTTTTCATGTGTTTTATGTGTAGAAAAGGTAAATAAAACTTTGAACAACAATGCTAAATTTTATATTGGACATCATTCTAATCTACTATGATATACATTTCATACCTCCTCTTTTGTTTTCTTTGACAGAACCCTGAGCCAGTCTCCAATCATGCTGAGAACCGCTGCGAAATACGCCAGACCCACCAAAATCCAGAACCAGACCAGAGGCTTGTACCATTTCATGTATTCTATTCTGCGATCTCCACCTTTAAAATAACCAAACAGATTATTACCGTTTGTCTTATAGCCTACTGTATATCAGCCAAAAGATCAAGACCTGAACTTAGTTGAAAGACACAAAATTGCCAGAAAAAGTATTTTGAGAAGGTGTCAGGTGAAATATGACACCAAAATGTAGTAATTTGGCAGATTTTTCAATCTAAAGCAATTTACCGTGTATTTAATATGAATATAATACAGTATGAGTTCACTACACTTTTAAACATAAAGGTTCTTTATTGGCATTGATGGTTCCATAAAGAAGCTTTCGCATCCATGAAAGCTTTCAAATGCACGAAAGGTTCTTCATATTGAAAAAAGGTTCTTTGCATTTCTAAATTGTTCTTCACAGTAAGAAAAAAGGCTCTTTTAAAGTGGAGTATCCCTTTAAGAACTGTTCATTGAAAGGTTTTTGGGGAAACAAGAATTGTTCTCCTATGGCATTCCTGCAAAAAAAAAAGAAGCCTTTTTGAAACCTTTATATTTTAAGAGTGTAGGAATCAAACCAATGATTTTAAAGTGAAAGTGAAAGTGACACGTGACAGCCAAGTATGGTAACCCATACTTGGAATTTGACCTCTGCATTTAACCCATCCAAGTTAATGCACACACATTAGGAGCAGAGTAGTGAGTAGTTAACACACACACACTGCAAACGTGGATACACACACCCAGAGCAGCGGGCAGCCTTTGTGTGGCGCCCGAGGAGCGATTAGGGGTTAGGTGCCTTGCTCATGGGCACCTCAGTCATTTCCCACCGGTTCTGGAATCGAACCAGCAACCTTTGGGTTACCAGTCCAACTCCCCAACCACTAGGCCATGACTGCCCCATGACTGTGTGTCTCTACCAGCTGAGCTATAAGAATTAAGCAACCCTTGAGTTTACTAGGTAAAATTATGTGAAATGTCGTATTTGGTGCTCATACCTGCAACATAATCTCCAATGCCGACGGTCGTGAGAGTGATGACGACAAAGTATATGGCTTCTAAAGTACTCCATCCCTCGATGTGTTTGAAAATCACAGCTGGGATGGTGACAAAAATAATGCAGCCAGCGATGATGAAGAGTATGGTGGAGGTGACGCGGATCTTGGTTTGACTGATTTGCTTGTGTTTTTGCTGTGAATGGCGGCAGAAGAAATTTCAGGTGAATTAACATATTTCTATAACCAATAAGCAGTTAAAAAAACCTTAGTAGATCATTCAAAAGTAATTCTACTCACCCTGAAAACTTTTTCCACCTTCAAGATGCTCTTCATAAACATGGTCCCTAGTTGATCACCAATCCCGGCCAACAGGAAGCCAAACAGAGGGATGCCAAATATGGCATAGAGGATGCAGAATATCTTTCCGCCTTCAGTGCTGGGTGCGATGTTTCCATAGCCTGCAGATGTGGGCGGAGAAGACAAGAGGTTATTTAATGGTTCTGATGCAAGCAGCTCTAGTTGACCCCCTGTATTAAATCTGCATTTATGCACAGATGCAGAGAGAGACAATTGGTGGGTTTCATTGAGGGAACATGGCAGTAATTATTGATTGTTGAACAAAAGGGAAGTTAAGACAAGGACAAGAGAGGAGATCTGTGTAGAAAGTTGTCTGTGCAAATCTCAGTTCCCATTTTAAAGAGCTTTTTCCCTGTTTACACCTGGTATTAAGATGCGGTTTGGTCAATCGGATCACCTGTGTTTACACCTGGTGTTTTAATCCGTCTCTTCTGTCCACTTTCAACCACTTCTGTCCTGATTTCTTCAAGGGGAGGGTCTATGGTCAGGTAAATGTATGGGAGTTTTTCAGATCTTGCGATCTAATGGACAAAATAAGCTTGAGCAATATTTACATATGAAAGTGACCAGAGCAGCTTTCGTTTCTGCTCTGACAGCCACAAGACCAGCTGAACACTGTGAGTGTGTGTTAGAAATCAGGAATGGTGAGAGAATGGCTTTTCCCTTAATGTTTACTCATTAGGTCACAAGGAGGAGAGCAGGCGTCTTTTGTGGCTGTTCGACCACATGAGCGTTTACATTATGAAATCAATCCGGTCGAATCCTTTTTCGTGAAAGTGGACAAACGAAAGTGAAAGTGGACAAGCTCACAACGTTTTAGACCCCATTTACACCTGTATTTAGCAGCATCTTCTTGTGATCCGATCGACCAAAATGCATCTTAAAGCGGTGTTATGCAGCTTTTTGCTCGCTTTTTGCTAGCAGGTTTCTCTATAGAGCTCCCCCTACAGCTTCGGAATAGATATTTGACAACACTGTCGTAAAAACTCGTTGGCGACTCTCCCTCCTCCCATCTTCTCCCTCTGGTCATGTGCATTTGTTTTCAAAGACGCCGGTGAACGCACGGAGACATGTCCACTGAGGTATGTATGATACACAGAAGGCTAGCATATAAATGTATGAGTGCACTGCAGTGCCGTAAAGGGAAGCGAGACGCCCACCATTCAACCCGAAAAAAGTCATATGACTCCGAAGCTGTTCAGTTAAGGTAAATTAAGCTAAAAAAAACTGCATAGTTCCCCTTTAATACCAGGTGTAAACAGGGCCTTTGAGAAATCAGTATGCATTTTTGGTCAAAGTCAAGTTTACTTTTATTCTCATCCTCATTCTAGTTTTAGTTTTGATTTATTTCCAGTTAGTAATTTCAGTGCTTCAACAGTTAGTTTGCAATGCATCATTTCAAATATTATAAACCCAATTTTGTATAGTAGCAAAGTATGAACTTTACTGCACATTTTATTTAGTTTGTTATTTTCTGTATTGAGTTTCAACTCAATCAGAGATTATATTTTGCGATGTTTGAAGGTTCGTTTATTTCACCTATCGTGGTGATGACGGTCCCAGCGAAGAAGAAAGCGCTGCCGAGATCCCAGTGGCTCGAGTTATAGGACGTGTCTCCTATGGGACTCACTCCAGCGCTGACCGCGTCTACTGCATGCTGAGAAAAGATGCACATGGAGAAAAAGACTCAAATGGCCATTTTGGAAGCATTACTATTATAGTAAGTAGACCGGATACTTACAGGGAATCAAACGGCTAATTTCTTGAAGTCTAATTTGGACTAGACACACAGAAATGTGTGCAAGATGCAGATAGAAATCTCTGAATATTAAATGCCATCTGATGCCATCTAACAATATTACAATTTATTTATAGAGTAAATTTAAACACAAAATGAATCGATCCAAAGTGCTGTATTTAAAAAAGATGCTAAAATAGGGTATATACGGTCCCTCTTTTAGACCCAGTCAAAAGTCTTGCTGCCGCATTGTGAACAACTTGCAATCGTGATAATAAAGATTTATAACATCATGATGTTAGAAATGCATTAATCACAACTTCTAAATCTTTGCCTGAAAGAAGATGTTTCAACTTTGCGATACATCTCAAATGGAAAAAGCTTCCTCTAATAATAAAGGTCCCAAAATGGATCCCTGGGGCACACCACACAAGACAGGCGCAGATGATGAGGGAAAATGCCCTAAATTTACAGAAAAAGTCTGATTAGGAAATAATTTTAAAAAGCCACCTTCTCCAAGTCACCTTGCACAATGTTAGCCACTCCAAGAACTACGAATTTTTAAGAAAATAATTCACAAAAATCCTGATCAGACTTGCTAAGTGTCTGATGTGATGTAAAGCCCACCGCTTTGAGTTTATGTGGCTGAAAAACCTGCATTGAAAATCAATGGGCTCCGTCTGTCAGTAATCTGATCAGGCTTTGTGACTCATCCTAAAGTATTTTTAGGAATAGTATAAATGGGTTATGCTGAGTAAATTTAGTCAATATATCGGTAAGTCCTGAGCAGACTCTGGTAATGCTGTCTTTATGATATCCACTCAAATCTTGCTTTAATCGTTAAGCAGTACAAGATGTTTTTGTACCCAGAAAAAAAAAAAAAAAAAACTTTTTTTTAACAGAAATTAACGATCAGCAATAAATCCATTTAAAACTATTACAATAAGTCAGATACACTCTTAAACATAAAGAGCTGGCATCGATGGTTATGTGAAGACAAGTCCCCCTGTGGTGAAAATCAAGCTTTTAATGTTGTTTATAAGTCAGTGTGGTGGTTTTTAATATGCTTTAAGAGAAATATGTAAATTCGACACCATTGCTGAGTATTTCCTCCTTAAAACTGCAGTGAACCAAAGACAGTCTCAAAAACACGGTTTGAAATCGCTGGTGTTTCTGACGTCACAAACTACCTTGTAACCAATCAGATCAACGTGTGATCGTCAACGAGTGGATCTCTGAGCTGAGTGAGTGGAGGCGGGACTCATTTGCATATTCATAGAACCGCGCATACTAAATGAGGCAAGGGTGTCGAGTTACATTCAAAGGGGTGGTTGATTATGATTTCACTTTTCTAACTTTAGTTAGTGTGTAATGTTGCTGTTTGAGCATAAACAACATCTGGAAAGTTACAACACTCAAAGTTCAAAGCAAAGGGAGATATTTGCTTTTAAAGAAATCGCTTTTTAAGGACTACAACAAACGGCTGGTAGAGACTACATGACATTCCTCCCGGGTTAGTGACATCACCAACCCTAGAATTTACATAAACCCCGCCCCCAGAACGTGATTTATAGATTATCAAGACAGAATATGCTAATCAATGACTAGAAGATAACTACACATAAGCTTCATAAATTCATCAACTAACCATTCAGAAACGTCCTGTTGCTTCTACATGTTGTCACTTCTTCTTGAGTCTCTCCATCATTGTCTGACTCCGGTTTGAACATTTTCAGTGCATGTGTGTGTGAGGTAAGGACACAAGCTCTTGAAGCTCCGCCCTCTGTGCCGGGAGCAGCAGCTCATTTGCATTTAAAGGGACAGACACAAAACGGTGCGTTTTTGCTTACTCTCAAAAAGTGACAATTTTAACATGCTATATAAAAATATCTGTGGGGTATTTTGAGCTAAAACTTCACATACACACTCTGGGGACATCAAAGACTTATTTAACATCTTGTGAAAAGGGCATTATACCACCCCTTCAAGATATTTTAAGGCATGAATGATTTTTTTTTCCCAGGGATGTTTATATGAGTCGTTTTGGTGATCAAAGATGAGTTTTAAGGGATACAATTATTCACCACAGGGGGACTTTAACATCCATTGAAGCTTTACATTCCATAAAGGGTCTTTATAGTGAAAAGAAGGTTCTTTAGATTATTAATACTAAGAATGGTTATTTTAAGAACTGGTCACTGAAAAATGCTTCTTCTATGGCATCGCTGCAAAACACCCCTTAGAACCTTTTTTTTTAAGAGTATAGCAGAGAGAAAAACACAACGAAACAACATGCTGTCAGCAAGAAACCGATGAAGTCTGAGTAATATTTCTTCTGCTCCGGTAGGATTTGCCAAGTGTTTGAGTCAGTCCTGCTGACAGCCAAGAACAACAACACCTGGTCTCGCATGACAGGACAGAGACATGCCAACATGACTGGCATCTAATTCTGGTGAGATTAAATGTGGGTTTAAAGGCTTTTTCAGACACTTTTTCAAGCCGAATCTGCAACATTAAGATGTTTTACATGCCCTACAAAATGTTCGTTTTGGAACCACATGGTTGGGTTGATATTGTATTGATCAAAACTTTGCTGAAAAGCCTTTGCACACAATCTACTACAGTCCTTCTGTCCTCTGATTGATACTGATTGTCTTTTAGTGTAATTGTACAAACATCCATCTTCAGCTTGTGCTTCACGTGTCTTTCTGCTGTGAAAGTAGATATTTATCAAGTAAACGTCAAAATAACTTTGATATTGTTTGTAATATTTCAAGATCAACACTTACTGGACCGAAGCAACTTCGGTTTACTTAATTATCCATCAATTTTTTTTTTTTTTTTATCATGTTCAAATGTGAGTCTCAAATATGATCATCAGGCTTTTGAGGAAGGTTTACATGTTCATCTCTCAATCATCATTGTATTGCATTGCATTGTGTTTTAAAACTACAGAGATTTGATCATAAAACTAAGCATTTAAAAATCTCATATTACTAAGACATATTATTAGCAGATTTAGAGCAACGACTGATATTTGTATGCATTTTATGTAAGTAGTCTGCTATATTTGTAATTTGCATTACACTATTTAAAATGTTAACCTTATTTTTTGTCCATAAATATCAGCATCTGCCTCAAATTTCATATTTTTGCTCATTTTGCGCCTCTGAATAAAACCGAGGTGTTTTTCTCCACATATTCTCACTATATCATACTATATGAGCCATAAAAGCCTGATGTATCAAATATGTATCAAAAAAATACATAATTGCAGGCTTTCCAGGGTTTGTGATTGTCCTGTTCGGTGGGCAGTTTCAGTATGGACAGGTTTGGACATGATCTGTGTGGATGATAAGGACGACTGAAAGCTCCAGCAAGGCTTTTCTCTCAGGAGATTCTGTCTTTATTGAGCCAAACAATAAATAATTGATTACCTCAGAGCCTATTCCCTAAACACCACGTCGAGGGGTCTGTTTCAACTGTCCTGGCTGGAAATGGAGAATTGATTTCTTCTTTTTTTTTTTTTTGCATGAGCTTAATTAGAAGATGTAGGGCACATTTGAGTCACAAATGACTCAAAGAGGACAGAAATTAAGAAGGATGTAGGCGTGTAATGTAAGATCACTCATGCATGCAGTATTGTCAGGTTTTTGAGTGAAAACTAAAACTAGGTCAGACTGTAGAATGATCACGTGAGCACAAGGGATGATTTAAACATTTAGGAGCAGATTTACTAACAGCTCGCTCCAGCGCAAACCCTCATTCTACTGTGAGGACATTTACTCGCTGAAAAGGCAAGGACAGGGTTATTTTTGCATCTGATATTATTGCATATGTATTTGTGTAGCTGTTTCCCTTTCAGACGCTAGATTGATTGGAGGAGAGTATTTCAATGAAGCACACAAGCCGATTTACTGTAGTTTGCGTGAGTCAGTTTACTGGTATTTGCGCCATTAGTCTTTATGGAAATGATCCGGCTGCGTCTGTGTCCGTCAGTAGACCACGTGCAGAACTTTCTATTCCCATCGGCTCGTTTATGGGATTGCGCTCTCACGCTAATTTGCCCTGTGTAATAAATCTGGCCCTAAATGTGATGTGGTCATGTGACAGAGCTATTTAAGTCATATTGATATACTATTATACATTTTTATATATATCTTTTTAATTTTCTGTCTTCATTTTAATTTTAGTTAAAGTTTTTGTACTTTTTTATGTGTTTTTGTCATTTTTATTAGTTTTTTATATTCGTCTATATAGTTTTTATTTATTTTATTTGAGATATTTTAGAACTTCAAGTTAAACTAAATGAAAATGAGAAATGTTGCCTTAGCAACTGGCTCAATTTTGTTTTTTTTTACGTTTTAATTTATTTCCGTTTCAAGTTTTTATGGTTTTTGGTTTAGTTAACGATAATAACCATTAGTTTGGCATACTACTGTTTGAAACATTTACACACTGAATACTGCTGCATAATGACTGGCCGACAGTATGCAATAAAGTATGCAGTTTGCTGCAAGTTTGCTAGTATTTCAAGCACAACCACTGAACTGTGATCTGTTTTGATAGTGACCATCTGCGTCCTTGTTATGATAGATCCCTGGACACTCGTTCACATGGAATCGCTTGCATCTGTGAGCCTTGAATAACCTTGAGATGAAAGTCTAATTTTAGATGATATTGTAATTCTTGGCTTTACAATAAAGCTGTTCATGAAGTAACAATGAACAATAAAGTTTTCCAGCATGTCTTAGTACACTCTTGAGTCTCGAGAGAGAAGAAAAAGGTACAAAAGCTGTCACTGTGGCATTACTCTTTCAAATGGTACTAATATGCACCTCTAAAAGTACTAATATGCACCTCTAAAAGTACTAATATGCACCTCTAAAAGTACTAATATGCACCTCTAAAAGTACTAATATGTACCTTTAAAAGTACTAATATAGTACTAATATAGTACTAATATGCACCTTTAAAAGGACTAATATAGTACTAATATGTACCTTTAAAAGTACTAATATAGTACTAATATAGTACTAATATGCACCTCTAAAAGTACTAATATGTACCTTTAAAAGTACTAATATAGTACTAATATAGTACTAATATGCACCTTTAAAAGGACTAATATAGTACTAATATGCACCTTTAAAAGGACTAATATAGTACTAATATGTACCTTTAAAAGTACTAATATAGTACTAATTTGCACCTTTAAAAGTACTAATATAGTACTAATATGCACCTTTAAAAGGACTAATATAGTACTAATAACCTTTAAAAGTACTAATATAGTACTAATATGTACCTTTAAAAGTACTAATATAGTACTAATTTGCACCTTTAAAAGTACTAATATAGTACTAATATAGTACTAATATGCACCTTTAAAAGTACTAATATAGTACTAATATGCACCTTTAAAAGGACTAATATAGTACTAATATGTACCTTTAAAAGTACTAATATAGTACTAATTTGCACCTTTAAAAGTACTAATATGTACCTTTAAAAGTACTAATATAGTACTAATATGTACCTTTAAAAGTACTAATATAGTACTAATTTGCACCTTTAAAAGTACTAATATAGTACTAATATAGTGCTAATATGCACCTTTAAAAGGACTAATATAGTACTAATATGTACCTTTAAAAGGACTAATATAGAACTAATATGTACCTTTAAAAGTACTAATATAGTACTAATATGCACCTTTAAAAGTACTAATATAGTACTAATATGCACCTTTAAAAGGACTAATATAGTACTAATATGTACCTTTAAAAGTACTAATATAGTACTAATATGTACCTTTAAAAGTACTAATATAGTACTAATTTGCACCTTTAAAAGTACTAATATAGTACTAATATGCACCTTTAAAAGGACTAATATAGTACTAATATGTACCTTTAAAAGTACTAATATAGTACTGATTTGCACCTTTAAAAGTTCTAATATAGTACTAATATAGTACTAATATGCACCTTTAAAAGGACTAATATAGTACTAATATGTACCTTTAAAAGTACTAATATAGTACTAATATAGTACTATAGTACTAATATAGTACTAATATGTACCTTTAAAAGTACAAATATAGTACTAATATGTACCTTTAAAAGTACAAATATAGTACTAATATGTACCTTTAAAAGTACTAATATAGTACTAATATGTACATTTAAAAGTACTAATATGCACCTTTTAGGGTTAATTCAGGTATAAAGGTTCAGCTTTTGAAAAGGTACTGCCCCAGTGACAGCTTTTGTACCTTTTTTTCTGAGTGTTTATCTCATCATACATACTAAACTGAACAAAGAATGTTTGATCTCATCCACTCTTCCAGTAATTCCCTGGTTGGCTGTGTAGGATGTGATGTGAGAAATCAAAGCAAAGCTTTAATTGAAGGAGAGATTGAACACATTTGCTCTCTCTATATCTGTGAGAAATGTTATGTAACACCTCGTGCTGGTGCTTTATCACGTTACACACACTTCAGCCTACAGTGAGTTTCTGCTGTTGATAATCCTGCTGATGCCCAGAGGGATTTCATGTCTGTCTTGGAATGACATTTACTGATCAATTAGAGCTCAGCGCCGGCCGGAGCAAACAGCAGAGACGGGAAGGTTGTTGTTGTTGTTATTCTTATTTTTTCTGAAGCTCACCATCGCTGGAAACGGCTTGTTTTGAGTCTTCAAACACCCAACGGTTAGAGTATCCCCTAAGAAGCCTTTACAATGAACGGTTCTTTAAATGCCACCCTGTTTTATCATTCTGAACGCTTTCTAAAATATGTAGATGAAGTATTTTTATGTCTCAGCTTTTCACAACCAACTAACATTGTAAAGGTAAATCTCGCAAAAACTTGTCAAGAGCATATTTTGCCCCAAAAATAAATGGAGGGGGAGAAAAAATTTGTTTTTAGGGCCTTTTTGCATTGTGAAATTGTTTTCATGAGAATTAAGCTTATTTTCTCCCAAAATCTTCATTATGATAATGTCTAAAAAGGAGCTTTTATTGAAGTTATTGAAGTTATTTGAATACATTATGGTAAAAATCATTATATTACAGTATTATTTGAAAATGACCATTGTGAATAATGGAAATTATATAAAATAAAATAAAAAGAATGTATATATTAAATATAATATGAAAGTGCGTATATATACACATTTTCTTTATATAAAAATAATTGTATAAAAAAATATTTTAATGGATTATTCATCATTAAAAAATAGAAAAATAGATATAAAAAAAAGAAAAATATATATACTTTTATATTTTATAAAATTATTTGTGAAGGATCATGTGACACTGAAGACTGGAGTAATGATGCTGAAAATTCAGCTTTGCATCACAGAAATAAATTATATTTTAAAGTATATTAAAATAGAAAACCAGCATTTTAAATTGTAATAATTTTTAACAATATTTCTGTTTTAATGAATGCAATGCAGGCTTGATGAGCAGAAGAGACTTCTTTCAAAAACCTTTTCTTATACTTATAGTATACACTGAAGTATGATCTAGGCATTTTTCCATGTATTATATGATAACTCCTAAATTATCTGAATATCCCTGTGTGTCCTCCACAGACGTGATCTGACCTTGATGAGGTCCTCGAGCTCCGCTGGAGAAACGCAGGGGTTCCTCTTCAGAAACAGGGCCTTCTCCTGAGTGATGCTGTCCTTCTGGTTACTCTCGAAGGGTTGTTCCAGCGCCCGAAACGCCAGCCCGCCGCACACCAGGTACGACACCACCACCACGAACACGGCCAGCACCGTCTTCCACTTCATGACGGAGTGCAGATCCGAGCCGTCCGCTCCCGAGTCCATCCCGGTGAGAGCGCTGGCGGAGCGGGACGAGATGGAGAGACGCGGGAGAGAGCAGTGAGCGTTCGCTTGGACCTCGCAGCCCGGCGGGTTCTGCATGACCTGAACCAGACTCGCCTGAACCGCACCGGACTCAACCTTCTTCACAGGGACGATGTTTGTCTGAACAGCCACTGAGAAAGAGACAGAGAAGACATTATTAACCTTTATTTAACCAGGCGAGTCACTTAAAGGGTTAGTTCACCAAAAATGAAATTCTGTCAGTAATTACTCTCCCTCATGTTGTTCCAACCCCGTCAGACTTTCGTTCATCTTCAACACAAATGAAGATATTTTTGATTAAATCTGAGAGCTGTCTCACTCCTCCATAGGCTGATAGGTAATCGAGATCTGTCATACCAGAAAAGTTAGTAAAGACATCGTTAAAATAGTCCAGGTGAGTGGCTCAACCTTAAGTTTATCAAGCGACGAGAATACTTTCTGTGCGCAAAAATAACGACTTTATTCAACTCTTCATTTTCTTCGGTGTTCCTCTGAGTGAGTTCACGTAGTGTAACAGCGCAGCGCTTCTGGGTTGTACGTCAGAACGGAGGCTCACTATTGGCCAGCATCACACGCATCACACACATGACCAGCGTCGGCCAATAGCGAGCCTCCATTCTGACAGTTCTTGTTTGTTTTTTGCGCACAAAAAGTATTCTCGTCGCTTGATAAACTTAAGGTTGAGCCACTGTAGTCACTTGGACTATTTTAATGATGTCTTTACTAACTTTTCTGGGATGGCAGATCTCGATTACCTAGAAGCCTATGGAGGAGTGAGACAGCTCTCAGATTTACTCAAAAATATCTTAATTTGTGTTCTGAAGATGAACGAAAGTCTTACGGGGTTGGAACAACATGAGGGCGAGTAATTACTGACAGAATCTTCATTTTTGGGTGAACTAACCCTTTAAGAACAAGTTCTTTTTTTCAACAACAGCCTGGAAATAAGAAAATAAGTGTATTTCTTGGTTCTGTGACAGAGCTCTGACACTGTTTCATCATGTTTGGTGTGAGCACAAGGCTTGTCATGCGTTTCCATGTGTCATGTGCTCTCCTGTCGATTGTCTAGCCCCGCCCACCTTGTTACCTGATTATTGATTCATTTGACCCACCTGTCCTCCCTCGTCACCTGCTTTTAGTAATGTTTAAAAACAATAATTGTATTTCAGTATTTTTATAAATGACCATTGAAAATAAAGTTTAAAAAAAACATTTATAAATATAATAAAAAGTATGGATGGATGGATAGATAGACAGACAGACAGAAAATTAGAAATATTAGATAGATAGTGATTGATTGATTGATTGATTGATTGATTGATTGATTGATTGATTGATTGATTGATTGATTGATTGATTGTTCGATTGATTGTTCGATTGATTGTTCGATTGATTGTTCGATTGATTGTTCGATTGATCTGTAATGACTTAGTCCACTGGAGGCAAGTTGAAGTAAGAACCCAAATACAATTTATTAACGAAATGTGATCAAACATAAAACAAAGGTATGACGAGACATGAAACTGGAAACTCACAACAAGAACAAGAACATTGACAGGAAACATTTAATACTCAACAAAGACACATGGCAAACATGAGGGCTTAAATACACACACTAATTACAAGACAAGGAACACCTGTGAGCAATGATCAGACAATTAACCAATGACAAGACACATGGCGGGATCACATGACAAACAGGGAATCACATGACAAGACACAGAAACATGACAATGACAATGACAAGAAACAAAACCCAAAACGTGACAATCTCAATGCTAGAAGAAACAACTGAGATACAGAGAATATTCTTTGTAATTCTTCTGGGTTTTCATGACACAAACCGGTGCAGAAATAAGTATTCTATTCTATTCTTTCATCTCTTTTTCTAAGGTGATTTTGTATGCCTAGTGTATTTATCACTCATGAACGAGGCGAATGCTTTCTAACAGATGGATGAGACAGCATTATCACTCATGAACGAGTGAATACCAAGGTGAGATTCAGTCCTTCAGTCTTTAACAGACAGATGATCTCTGCTAGACGAGCACATTAGCTGTCAGATGGAATGTATAATATGATTTGGAGGGTGGCAGAGCCCTGTGAGAGTCACTGATGCGTTTCACCCCGTTTAAACATTCAGAGCTCCCTTTGTGGGGGACAGTGGGCGGAGCCTGTGAGTCAGAGTGATGTAATGCTCAAACCACCCCATAATTTATGCAGACTCCGCCCCCTTGCCTGCTTCACTATAGTGTTCCATCAGTCCCTTTGTAAAAATGAAACAGAAAATGGTGCAAGTTTGGGATTCATCAAACACCACATGGATTACACTTATCGATTCAATAAACCGAACATGCATGTGCACATTTCTCTGTCGATTTTTACAGTCAGGCATTGCCTAAAAAATCAATAAATGCACTTGAACATCCATAATTTTGGACTCAAGGACACCTATGTCATCTGCTCAGAGATATGGAACCTGTCAGCCCAGCCCGCACAAATCAATATCCAATAAAGTATAGAAACTGTTATGGATGTGTCCATGAAAATTCCAATGAGTAATCCAATGAATACAGAAGAATCCCATATAAAACACATATAGAGATTAAAACTTATTTTTGAGACTTTTAAATGAATTTGAATATATGTACGTGTGTGTGTGTGTGTGTGTGTGTGTGTGTGTGTGTGTGTGTGTGTGTGTGTGTGTGTGTGTGTGTGTGTGAATAGAGTATGCTATGAAATATATCTATCAATCCAGCTAATTATCACTGATTACACAACGGATTTTTCCAGGAAAAGCACTTCAGATGTTTCCTCTCAAATCTCAAATGCTCACTTTTCTTAAGCAAAAATCTGATGATTAGCCAATACAAATGCAAGACAGATATATATATATTTTTTTTGAAATAACAGTGACAATCTATCAAACCAATCTAAAGTTATTTCTCATTGAAAGAGTAAAAGATGTCCTAAATAAAAAAGCAGAAGTTGAGTGAAATAACAATCTGACACAACTAACCTTGCTCAGGATCCCAGTTCACCTTTTTCCTTGGATTGTCTAACGGGAATTTCATGATGGTCCAGAAGGGCTTTCCGTATCAGTGTCAAATAAAGCTATCCTAACAATATACACACAAACCAGAGACTACAACAGACTACATTCTCGCTGCTCTCTGAGTGTTTGTTTCTTTAGAATAAGCAAATGGTTCAAAGCCAAGAGGTGATGATGATGATGATGATGATGATGCTCGAGCACGCCTTACTCTCTCTACTCTCTCCACCCAACCAACCATCGCACTCTCATCAGCTTCAGGCTCACATCACTTCGAGGAAAGCGAAACAAAGCTGGAAACATCTGCTGGGAATGGGATTGAATCATGTCGCGGATCTGGGAGCGTTTCGGCATCGCGCGTAAATCACTTTCCTTTGTTTCAGCAACGCCTCATCCTTTGTGTCAGGATTCCCACTGAGGCTTTTAAGTCATAGAAAAGATGTTCAGTCAATCATGCTCGCTATGATCATGGAGATGTGATATTGAGGTTGACAGATAGAAGTTGTACTCACTGATCATCGCGTGTTTCGCCCGGTGTGTGTGTGTGTGTGTGTGTGGAGCGGCTCAGGAGCGCATGGAGAGCAGGTGCGACTGAGCGCGCGGAGGGCTGGACTCAACACAGAGCAGCGAATCAACACTTACAGGCAGTTATGAATTATTTATGTCAAGTGTGGGATGAATTAATTTGATCAATACATAAACATCTTCATAATTATTAAATAAAAAAATTATCCTAATAGTGTTACTGTATATTTATTTAAATATGACAATAATTTATCATTTAGGCTATTAAAACATTGCATATTGTAAAATATTTTAATTAATAATATATTATGTTAAATATACTGCTTATGAGCTACCATCTGCATACACACTGCACACAATAATAAATACAAATTTAAAAATAAAATAGTCTAGTAAAATGTAATACATTTTTAATAGCATAATTTTACATTTGAATAAAATGTAATTAAATCTAATACATTTTTATATTCACTCTGCTATCTGGTATTTAGTTGTCAAATCTCATTTACAGGAAGGATAATTTTTCAGCTGTGGGTTTTATTAAGTTGTTCAAGCCAAAAACCACATAAAAACCACATAATAGGGTGTATTAATTTAACCCATTATAGCCTACTGTTAGGATGGTGTATATTTATTCATTCTTCAAATGTAATAATCAGAAAAAAGATCCACACACGAATATAGGCCAAAAAGCTCACAGGATTTTATTGTCCAGAGGCCACAAATAAAGTGCAAAAAAGTGCAAGAGTGCAAAAGTTTTTGGGTTCAACCCTTCATCAGTGTCATATGTTACCAAGCATGCACCTGCGGTCATTTACACACTTATTACCGTCAGCCATGAACCATACCGGAATCTGATTGTATCCCATATAAACAAATATTTACATCAATAGTCTACATAATTATAGATACATTTCACAACAATCCTCTATCCAAATAAATCTGACCATCAACAAATATAGGCCCAATATTGTCTAATAATATTGATTAATTATTGTACTGTTATGCTTGTGAAATCATATTTCCAGGACGGAGAGTTGCTCATCATTGTTGCTGTGTAAGGTCTGGTCTGTTTGCATTGAGCAGGAAGCACCCGGAGATTCCTCATGAAATATGGATGAGACTGTACTGCACCTCCTTAAGACTCAGCATCTATTAGTAATGATGTGGCATGAGATCATAAACACATGTGCAGTTTTCTATATGAAATATTCAGTATCAGGTGAGCACATTCAAGCTGTTTATTCTGATTTACCTTTACAGATTTGTTTATTACTGGAAAATGTTAGACTTTGACTAGTGGGAAAAAAATATTGATTTAAGTGTCTAAATAGTCACTATAGTCTAAATATCTCATGTTGTGACGAAATAGTTTATATTAAATAGGTTAATTTACATATTACACAATATTACTCCAACAGATGTCACATTTAAACTTATTTCACCTCATTCCTCTTTTGTAGTCAGCAGAAAGTGCAAGTGTGGGACAGATTTGGACAGTATGAATACAAAATGACAGTATGAAGCCTTGAAATGTAACTTTATTTTTTTCAGGAAAATCAATGTAATATTATTTGTTCAATAATATATATTTTTTATTATTATTTAGAATTTTGAGGGGGATTTTATGTAACTATGGAATATTTCTACAATTTTTATGAGCTATTTTCCCATTAGAATTATTATTTTTTAATTATTATTTTTCAATAAATGCAATATTTCAGATTGAAACAGAGTGAAGGCCTTTAAAATCCATCTTTTGAAGTGAGAATAGTGCCATCTGTAATGCGTTAAAATAAAACCTTGTGTAATGTCATGATGTAACCACACCACTTTTGAATTCCCTAGTTGTTTTTTGGACATCATTTCTTACTTATATATATACATTCTAAAAGACTACTTTTTTGTCAAGGTTTATATATTTTTTTTGTTATACAAGTATCAGGTTTTGCATTATGATTACAATCACATTGAAGGCATTTTTTGTTACTCAGTATTTGATTTTGTCAATCTGACAAAATAAGGAATGGATAGCAATAATTCAAAATACACATTTTGCAATTTTTTATTCTTGGCAGTTTATCCTAAGTTGCTCTTTTGCAGTATACCAGTTTTTAGGACCCAGCATGATATCCAAATCTACGGTGGCCCAGTAGTGCACAACACAACGAAATTTAAAAAGCAAACATAAGATCACAAAACACGAAATTAAGCCACAACACAACAAAATGAACCCACAAAACAACGGAAAATGTACAACACAACGAAAATAAGCTGCAACACATATAGTCAGCCTAATGGTGCACTCCTTATTAAGCAGTCATGATTTATTTATTTATTTATTTAACATGCATATAAATCGGGTTATTTCGGGAACTTTTTTGCCTCATGTAGGCCTACACAAGTCATTTAGACATTTGCAACAGTTAATTTTTTTTACACAAAGTTTCATTTTACACAATCAATCTGTTTGGCAGTTCCTGACTGTTGTTTTCGCTTGCAAATTGCTGCTCAAAGGCTTGCAACGCTTTTGGCCGTAGCCTATTTGTGCGAAAAAAACTAGCTAAAAGTGTAAGCGCGGAAAAATGGAAGTCAGAGCAATACAGATCTTATTTATTTTGTGTAAGCATGAAGCTGCAGTTTCACAATACATGTTTTCTTACACTTGAAAGCTGATTTACACCTTTACAAATCTTCTCTTGCACACGCAAATTTAATTTACGCTTGCAATCTTATGTACACTTTCACAAATCTTACCCTGTGCATGCGATTCTTTATGGCATCATATTACCTTCATATATGAGTTTCTTTCTTCCAATAGAATCTACAAAAGAAGATATTTGAAAGAATGTAAGTAACCAAGCATTGATCATGGACCCCATTGACTTCCATAGTATGGAGGGGAAAAATACTTTGGAAGTCAACGGGGTCCATCAACTGTTCGGTTGCCGACATATTCTTCAATATATATATATTTTTTGTGTTCAGCAGAAGACAGAAATTAATTCAGGTTTTGAACAAATTGATGGCGAGTGAATGATGACAGAATTTTCATTTTTGGTTGAACTGTCCCTTTAAGAGATTTATTCTTGGCGTCAGGCGCGCGCATAGCAACCAACATGGCGGCGGTGAAGCTTCACGGTAGCGAGGACAGATTAGCTGGCAGTTAGCAGCTAGCAAAACAGCTGTGAAAGATGATAACTGTGAAAATAAGTGTATGGAGTATTTATGATATGTCCGTATTACCTCATGCGTTAATATGGACGTTTTACGTGATGATTTCTGGTGAAACACGACTATTTTGAGTATGAGACTCCAGCCAGAGTTTTTCATCATGGATACTAAACCAGGTAACGGTAAATGATAATTAGCCTAATAAAATATAATTATCTGGCCAAACACAGACGCTTATAATCTCTTTATTTAGGTTCATAGCATGTCGTTTTAAGAGAAACGCACTAAAGAAGCACTATACAAAAAAAGTTACCGTGGTTTTTACTGTAATGCCATGTATTTGGACATGATATTGCGTTAATATTATAGTTTTTTGGATGTAACGTTACCATGGTAAAATCAAAGTAGCATGCCAATGCCATCTGAGACCATTTGATTTGTTGTTTTCTGATTGTGATTGTACTAGTAAACAATCTAATGTTAGGGGTATAATGTATGAAGTAATAGCTCAAATGTTCATCTTTTAGGGTTCTGTTTTGGTTCATCTGGCAAACTGATGAATCAGTACATGATTAAAGACCACATGGTTTCACATTACAGAAAGCTGTATTCAGCCAAAGGTAAGTTTATAGTTTATAGTTTTTACATATAAAGGCAATGGCTAGTGGAAAATGTTTCGTTTTGGGGAGTTTTCCTTTATGCTTTATTCCTGTCTTCTTTTATATGCTTTATATACCACTTTCTTTGTTTTCTTTCAGCTGCTGTGGACTGTTCAGTGCCTAAAAGCTTGCATAGCAATGTCAAATGTAAGAGAAAGTCCCATATTACCAATCTACTTAATTTGAATGATAAAGTAAATTCATTACACACACACACACACACACACACACACACACACATATATATATTATTGCTGTCAAATCGATTAAAAAACATGTAAACCAGAACATGTTTTTTTTTATATAAAATTGTATACATATCTATATTATGTGTGTGTGTGTGTGTGTGTGTGTGTGTGTGTGTGTGTGCGCGCGTCTGTGTATATACACTCACGCACATATACAATATATATAAATAAAATAATATATATATATACACACAAATATTATGTGTGTGTATATATACGCACACATTATATAAACAAACTTTTATGTTAGATGCGATTAATCAATTTGACAGCACTAATATGTACGTGTGTGTGTGTGTGTGTGTGTGTGTGTATACAGACAAACACACACATATATATTAGGGCTGTCAAATCGATTAATCGCATCTAACATAAAAGTTTGTGTTTATATAATATGTGTGTAGATATATGTGTGTGTGTGTGTAGGTATATAATGTATTAAATAAAATATTTTATGTAATATATTAAATAAAGTATATTTAACATTTTGTTTAACCAGATATAAATTACTATACTAGTATCTTATTCATTACATTTTTCTTTATCATTTTTTTCAATGATTTTTTACGTTTGTAGATGTTGATCAAAAGCGGCGTGAGCAGTTAAGGAAAGACACTCGAAGTCAGTCGAGAAGATCTGATTCCCAGAGGAGCACTAGGATAAACTCAAGAACCTCCTGTTCTTCTAAGAACGTAAGTCAACGTGTTGTGCTTCATTATATCACGTTGCTTGGCAGAAACTGTGTTCACAACTGTAGTTTCCTCTTTGTTTCCAGAGCAGACCATCCGTTCAGGGTGGCGATAGTGCCTATCATTACCTGGACCAATCACTGATGTCATCGCCCAGGATCAGCACCTCGTTTCATTCCAAACAAATTGTATATCCATCCCAAACATCTGGAACCCCTGCGAACCACTTCCGATCTGCCTCCGAGTTGAGTTCCCGAAGCCCCAACCCTGAGTGGCGGGACGCAGGCCCGTCCTGTGCCACGTCTGCCAGTCAGAGAGGGTTTAAAAGCTTTCAGGATCCCACACAGAAGACCTACAGCGGTGACGTCCTGCTGAAACACTCTCATCGCTTCACTCCGGAGAAGCCCTTCACTCCGAGAACGCTGAAATCACACCACCAGTCCACACTGGTACAGTATCGATACTACACTCCTCCACGGAGGAAAGTGGAAGAGGAGAAACCGGCCTCTGTTATTGGACAGGAGACGCGCCACCGGAGGTAATCACTGATACTGAAAGAGCTGTTATGTGAGATTTAAAATGCCCATCTGATGGTATAACAGTGTTTGTTCTGTTGTCTGCAGCACACGGTCCAAACGAGGCTTTTCTCCACAGCTCCAGTCGCTCCAGGCAAGTCAAGTCAAGTTTATTTGTATAGCGCTTTTCACAATACAGATTGTATCAAAGCAGCTTCACAGTATTAAATTAAAATAATACAACAAAGTTTGTTTCAAGAGGAATTTATTGATTGATCAAATAAAATTAAATATCCCCAAAATATCTCCAACTGAGCAAGCCAAAGGCAAGTCTGAAGGAAACTTGTGGGACGTTTGGCAAAACATCAGAATTTACTTAAATTACTTTCTGATTGACATTTATTGCTCATTTATGTACACAACTATCTATCTATCTATCTATCTATCATCTATCATCTATCTATCTATCTATCTATCTATCTATCTATCTATCTATCTATCTATCTATCTATCTATCCTTGTCCATCCATCCATCCATCCATCTCACACACCTTTTCATCCATCCATCCATCCATCCATCTCACACACCTTTTCATCCATCCATCCATCATCCATCTCACACAACTTTTCATCCATCCATCCATCATCCATCTCACACACCTTTTCATCCATCCATTCATCCATCTCACACACCTTTTCATCCATCCATCCGTCCGTCTCACACACCTTTTCATCCATCCATCCATCCATCCATCCATCCATCCATCCATCCATCCATCTCACACACCTTTTCATCCATCCATCCATCCATCTCACACACCTTTTCATCCATCCATCATCTCACACACCTTTTCATCCATCCATCCATCATCTCACACACCTTTTCATCCATCCATCATCTCACACACCTTTTCATCCATCCATCCATCCATCCATCCATCTCACACACCTTTTCATCCATCCATCCATCCATCCGTCTCACACACCTTTTCATCCATCCATTCATCCATCTCACACACCTTTTCATCCATCCATCCGTCCGTCTCACACACCTTTTCATCCATCCATCCATCCATCCATCCATCCATCTCACACACCTTTTCATCCATCCATCCATCCATCCATCTCACACACCTTTTCATCCATCCATCATCTCACACACCTTTTCATCCATCCATCATCTCACACACCTTTTCATCCATCCATCATCTCACACACCTTTTCATCCATCCATCCATCCATCCATCCATCCATCTCACACACCTTTTCATCCATCCATCCATCCATCCGTCTCACACACCTTTTCATCCATCCATCCGTCCGTCTCACACACCTTTTCATCCATCCATCCATCCATCCATCCATCCATCCATCCATCTCACACACCTTTTCATCCATCCATCCATCCATCCATCCATCTCACACACCTTTTCATCCATCCATCATCTCACACACCTTTTCATCCATCCATCATCTCACACACCTTTTCATCCATCCATCCATCCATCCATCCATCCGTCTCACACACCTTTTCATCCATCCATTCATCCATCCATCCATCCATCTCACACACCTTTTCATCCATCCATCATCTCACACACCTTTTCATCCATCCATCATCTCACACACCTTTTCATCCATCCATCCATCCATCCATCCATCATCTCACACACCTTTTCATCCATCCATCCATCCATCCATCCATCCATCTCACACACCTTTTCATCCATCCATCCGTCCGTCTCACACACCTTTTCATCCATCCATCCATCCATCCATCCATCCATCCATCCATCTCACACACCTTTTCATCCATCCATCCATCCATCCATCTCACACACCTTTTCATCCATCCATCATCTCACACACCTTTTCATCCATCCATCATCTCACACACCTTTTCATCCATCCATCATCTCACACACCTTTTCATCCATCCATCCATCCATCCATCCATCCATCTCACACACCTTTTCATCCATCCGTCCGTCCATCTCTTTAATTTAAGTTGACATGGATAGTGATTGAAAAGCATCATCACAAATGTTCCTCCTTCAGTTTGTGTTTAAAAGCATCCCAGAATGCACCTGATGAAGTTTTTTGATGAATGTCCAGAGTGAGATTAAATCTAAACAAACAAAAGCTCAAATATAAACACATTGGCGTCTTGTTAAATATTTAGATTTTTTTTGTCCTTTTGCAGACATTTGCTCTTGATCACGAGTGGTCGGATGAAGAATCATTTAGACATCATGGCAAGACGAACAGGTTTAAGGACAGTGATTTTCTTCTCTCATCTTCCAGGTAAAAGATTCTGTATATAACACAAATGCTAATATATATATATATATATATATATATATATATATATATATATATATATACAGGTCCTTCTCAATAAATTAGCATATTGTGATAAAGTTCATTATTTTCCATAATGTAATGATAAAAATTAAACTTTCATATATTTTAGATTCATTGCACACCAACTGAAATATTTCAGGTCTTTTATTGTTTTAATACTGATGATTTTGGCATACAGCTCATGAAAACCCAAAATTCCTGTCTCAAAAAATTAGCATATCATGAAAAGGTTCTCTAAACGAGCTATTAACCTAATCATCTGAATCAACTAATTAACTCTAAACACCTGCAAAAGATTCCTGAGGCTTTTAAAAACTCCCAGCCTGGTTCATATCTCAAAACCGCAATCATGGGTAAGACTGCTGACCAGAATGCCATCATTGACACCCTCAAGCAAGAGGGTAAGACACAGAAAGAAATTTCTGAACGAATAGGCTGTTCCCAGAGTGCTGTATCAAGGCACCTCAGTGGGAAGTCTGTGGGAAGGAAAAAGTGTGGCAAAAAACGCTGCACAACGAGAAGAGGTGACCTGACCCTGAGGAAGATTGTGGAGAAGGACCGATTCCAGACCTTGGGGGACCTGCGGAAGCAGTGGACTGAGTCTGGAGTAGAAACATCCAGAGCCACCGTGCACAGGCGTGTGCAGGAAATGGGCTACAGGTGCCGCATTCCCCAGGTCAAGCCACTTTTGAACCAGAAACAGCGGCAGAATCGCCTGACCTGGGCTACAGAGAAGCAGCACTGGACTGTTGCTCAGTGGTTGCTCAAATTTTGCATGTCATTCGGAAATCAAGGTGCCAGAGTCTGGAGGAAGACTGGGGAGAAGGAAATGCCAAAATGCCTGAAGTCCAGTGTCAAGTACCCACAGTCAGTGATGGTCTGGGGTGCCATGTCAGCTGCTGGTGTTGGTCCACTGTGTTTTATCAAGGGCAGGGTCAATGCAGCTAGCTATCAGGAGATTTTGGAGCACTCCATGCTTCCATCTGCTGAAAAGCTTTATGGAGATGAAGATTTCATTCTTCAGCATGACCTGGCACCTGCTCACAGTGCCAAAACCACTGGTAAATGGTTTACTGACCATGGTATTACTGTGCTCAATTGGCCTGCCAACTCTTCTGACCTGAACCCCATAGAGAATCTGTGGGATATTGTGAAGAGAAAGTTGAGAGACGCAAGACCCAACACTCTGGATGAGCTTAAGGCCGCTATCGAAGCATCCTGGGCCTCCATAACACCTCAGCAGTGCCACAGGCTGATTACGGCCATGCCACGCCGCATTGAAGCAGTCATTTCTGCAAAAAGGATTCCCGACCAAGTATTTAGTGCATAACTGAACATAATTATTTGAAGGTTGACTTTTTTTTGTATTAAAAACACTTTTCTTTTATTGGTCAGATGAAATATGCTAATTTATTGAGACAGGAATTTGGGGTTTTCATGAGCTGTATGCCAAAATCATCAGTATTAAAACAATAAAAGACCTGAAATATTTCAGTTGGTGTGCAATGAATCTAAAATATATGAAAGTTTAATTTTTATCATTACATTAGGGAAAATAATGAACTTTATCACAATATGCTAATTTATTGAGAAGGACCTGTATATATATATAGTTATAATATATATAGTTAGTTATATATTTGCTGGCTTTTCGTTTGCATTTTTACACAATAATACATGAGAGAAAAGTCTATTTTCTTTTGCTTCAGGGTTTCACCAGAAGGCATGAGATCCCCCATAATGAGAAAAGTTTCAGCAGAGTGAGTGTCATGTATTAGACCGCTGAAATACATGAAATATTTCACTAATGTGGCATTTAAACGGCTAATATCCCACTTAATATTGTTAAAGGGGACCTATGATGCTCTTTGACAAAGTCTTGATTTTGTTTTTCGATATAATACAAGAATACAATTATAACAATCAATTGTATTTTCAGTTTATTCATGTTCCTGTGTCACTCTGTGGACTTTCTGAACTTGTTCTTTTCACCAGGGAGGAAGAATTGCTGTACCTGGAGTTCATTACAGACGTGACGAATGAGATCCTAACTCAGGGCCTTTACTCTGACAGGTGTGTGAGATCGTTTTAATGTGTGGAGGCAAATTGCAAGGCATTTTTTGTGTCACTTTTTGGTTCTGATCAGTCTAACGCCCCTTTATAGGGTACTGAAGAGACTGTTTGAACGGCACATTGATATGAACAGGCATCGATTAGATGAGGTGAGTATTTTGAATTTTACATTTATTTTACCTTTAGTCTGATGCTTTTATATAAAGTGATTTAAAATGAGGAAAAGCACAAACAATTTCCTCATTATTGGTTTTAATGATATTTTAAATATATGTATTAATATTTTTATAGTATGTATTGCAATGTAATGTAGTAATGCAAGCATGCATTAAATTGATCAAAATGTACAGTTTATAATGTTACAAAAGATTAGTCACAGTTACAAAAAAAATCATATTAGAATGATTTCTGAAGGATCATGTGACACTGAAGACTGGAGTAATGATTCTGAAAATTCAGCTTTGCATCACAGAAATAAATTATATTTTAAAGTATATTAAAATAGAAAAACAGTATTTTAAATTGTAATAATTTTGAACAATATTACTGTTTTTTTTATTGTGTTTCTGATCAAATAAATGTAGCCATGGTGAGCAGAAGAAAACTGAACAGCAGTGTATATTTATTTCTTTAGATTTAAATCATAAACATTTCATTATATGACACTCAATACCAAGCAGTTTTTTTAACCAATCACCCGAGTTGTAGGTGTCACATGACCAGCCACTGAATTGTGTGACAGTCAATCACTGTTTGCGGATATGGAAGAAATGCATGAGAAGTGCCTTAAACTGAATCATACCTCTGTGACTTCTCTTATAAAACAATATTTTTTAATAAAATCAAAATTGATCAATCCAAAAGGCATGTTTACGAGCAAACATGTTGAAGGTTATCCAATAGGCGGTCGATTCATTAAATGATATGCAACAAAAGCAGTTTATTCAGCATAGTGAAGCCTCTCCTCCATTGACATGCATTAAAAAAAATAAGGAATCTGGTCGCCTTCTCTGTGCGTCACAGCATTGCGATTTTTTATCAGGATAATTCCGGTTCGCGTGGCTACGTGGAAGCGATAACATTTTGTATTATTAATTTTAAGGCCAGACAAGTAGTATGTTGAGGGTTGGTTTGTAGGGAAGGACTACATGCCTGTGCACATATATTAAAACGCACATACCTATAGACTGAACTCGTAATACGCATGTGCACGCCATCGGCGTTCTCACTGGTTCGCGTTTTTAAAGTTTGCGCTGAAAGAACTTAAGAGTTTCCTGTTAAAACGGTGTCGTGTTAGCGGCCCCTAAGTTAATAACTAATGATCGTTGCGACGGAAGTGAATCAATCAAACTAACTTTAGTCTAGAGCTGCTATAAAGCCAAAACACTTTACTTTAATTTCCTTTTATCAATGTAAAGCTGCTTTGGAACAATCTACATTGTTAAAAGCGCTATATAAGTGAAGATGACTTGACTTGACTTGACTTTTGTTCTAACTTTAAGGGTGAAATGGTTTATTTTTAGCGGCATCTAGTGGTGAGAGTGTGAATTGCAACCAACAAAAGTTACGGTGGCCGACAGGAGATTTCGCAGAGAGTAGCCAGTTAAGCAATGAGGTTTCTTTACAAAGATAAATTAAGAAAATAGGTTTACTTTATTATTCAGCAAAACGATATGTTATTGCGAATATTATTGTTACTTGTTCATCATTGTGTCAGTGATTTTATTCGCTGACTTCAGCTAGCTTCCTTGCACGAAGAACAACATACCGGTAGTAACAAAACGCGTTTGTCCGTTCAGGGCCACCATAGAAACATGTGGATGTAAGGGGACCCGCGATGTGTGTAGATAGAAATGCTCATTCTAAGGTAATAAAAACATAACGGTTAATTAAGTAAGGTCTTTATACACCACTGAAAACATAGTTATGTATTTGATATTGCATTTCTGCCAACAGATCCTCCTAAATATTACACACTGCACCTTTAAAGCGGCTTTGATTAGAACTTCTTGGCCTCCCTTCCTTCCTCACACTCACATCTCTCTCCCAACAGAACAAAATGCGGCACCTTCTAGACAATCTGGAGAAGGACCTGCAAAGTCCTCCCGCCGCCTCCATCCCGTCTCTGGGCGCTGAAGAGGAACGCCTGCCTTCAGATGATGTTGATTATCTTCTTCATAACGTGTTTGACGAGGGCCGAGGACAGAGCGAGGACATCACTCCTGCTGTGGCGTCCACACCTGTAAACCACAGCCTGGACGAGGAGTTCCTGAGTGATGATGAACATCTCAGCTGTGCTGGTGGAAAGCCCAGGAACGAAGTGTTAGAACAGGTCGATGAACTCGGGAAAATCATGGCGGAGTCTTTAAGTGTGTCAGAGACTCAACAGGAAGTGTTCGAACCAGAGCGAACGAGAGGCGTCATCAGTGATGATGAGTTCTAGTTCACTTTGTTCAGTCGTAACGTTTGCAAAAGCACAATGATTTTTTCTTTGAGACACTGTAACTCTTTCTGTAGAATATCAGGTTTCACTCTTTTTAATGTTATGAAAGGAAAAGGCGTGTGTTTTCCAGGAATCGATTGTTATACTCTAAGCCATTACAGTATTTTCAGCTTGTTATGAGCGGCATTCAGGACTTTCCTGATCTTTTCTGCTCATAATGTGGTTTATTGTTTGTGTAGTCGTTCAACACTCATGCTGTGACTTTTACTTGAGTGTTTTAGTTTGTGAAGCTGCAGGATTCATATTCAGTGATACACTTGATACAGCAGATTTTTATTGAAACTTTTATTGAAACTTTGAAAGATGTCCATCTTTATAGCTTTTGTATTTGTTACACACACACTCACTCTCTCTCTCTCTCTCACACACACACGATCCAACACACGCTCTCTCTCACACATACACACAAACACACACTCTCTCGCTCTCTCTCACACACGATCCAACACACACTCTCTCTCGCTCCCTCGCACACACACACAAACCAACACACACTCTCTCTCTCTCACACACACACTCACTCTTACTCTCTCTCTTTCTCACACACACATACCAACACACACACACACACACACACACACTCTCTCTCTCACACACACACCCTCACTCTTACTCTCTTTCTCACACACACATACCAACACTCTCTCTCTCTCTCTCTCTCTCACACACACACATACATACATGCATACCAACACTCACTCACTCTCTCTCTCTCACACACACACACACACACACACACACTTACTTTCTCTCTCTCTCTCACTCACTTTCTCTCTCTCTCACACACACACACACACACAACCATCAATAACTAGAGGTCAGTCTACATTTGTTTGAGTTTACAATGCACATAATTTTTTTTTGCAGTATTCATTTAGAATGCTTTAGTAAACATAATAAAGCTGAAGCTGTCTTTAAAGTGACCACGAGTGGCTTAAACAGTTGTGCGTAGTTTAAATACTTGAACACACAATTTACATTGTTAGCTTTTTTTATTTTTTTTTTTAGCACCCGTTGATTTAATTGTCTCCTGAGTGTTTTGCTTTTTTAACTACTGAGAAATGAAAAACCGTTACCATATGTATTTTTATATTTCAGATGACTTTTACAGACTACTGTATTTTTGTTGCATGGAATAGCCTATAGATAATAAAATGCTTTTGCAATCACATTTGGTTCATGTTTATTGTCCATGAGCATGAAATCACATAAGTGTTCTCTAACTTCAGTTAAATCCTCTCTAAAAGGTTTAACTGATAACACTGTTTTATTACAGACCCGCAAAAGATGATAAAGTCGTGTTGTTTATCACTGCGAAACCTCCTTTCAGAAAGCACACTTTGCAATTATTCACATGGCTTCACAGCAGCTGCTCTCATTCCACGCATTCCACGCACCTGACGTAACGCGCGCCCTGGATCGAGGCGCAGCACTATTGTTCAATTTATTAATCTTATCTCAATTTTCAATCAAATCTGACCGTATCTTGCTTCTCCCCAAAAAAATCTAAAATTAATTTAAACCTGTTCCCCATCAAAAACAGTCCTCGTGGATGTGTTGAAACTGGGGGAAAAGCGTCCAGACTTCATGGGTGTGAGAGAAAATAGAGCCGCGGATGATTATGATCCCGGTCACCTTTCCTCTGGTATTCCTAGCGGATGTGACGCAGCAGCAGGAGTGTGACCCGAGGAACCTCAAACATGCGTCAATCCCGAAAAAATAAACCACCAAATATCGGATTATTATTTTAAACCGTAATTCATACCCCACAAACTATCCATGCTATAAATTAAGGATATAATAAATCAGATAATCCAGCAGGTAAGCGGCAAAGAGCCGTTCAAACTATTCTTTTTCAGTTTTACTCAGAAGTGTTAGCAGTGTTAGCCAGCGCGCGCTCTTAAAGTCTTAATTTACGATTAAACTCAAGACATCTCAATAAATCACATGTATTTGGACGTTCAAATGTGTGTTTGGAGACTTTGTCGTCTGATTTAATGAAGTGTAGAAGTCCAGTTTGGATGCGTGCGGTTTTGCGGTCACTTGTTGCTCCAAAAGTTAGTCAGACATTTTTGGTGTTTGTTTATGTTTCGTAAATGCTAAAAAACTCATCTATTTTAAATAATGGACGAAGGATTAAGAGCGTACTTTATACTTTTATAAAGTAAAGTGCTTATTTTTGACAGATTTGGGGATTTAAATGGCCTGGAAAAGCCTAAATCACGCTCTTTTAATGTTTTGTTTATGTTGTTATTTTCAGTGTCATTAATAGATGAACTACAGTATAGTGGAGGATTGTTATATATTATTATTTTGTATAAATGGGTCACTTTATCAATAATATAATAATTCGAAATATTATGATTGTATATTATTTGCATAATGGTGCATATGTTTTTTGACTGATCGGTTTATAACTATATGAATTATGTTATTGATCTCAATTATGAGTCAGGTTTTGAGTTGCGGAATGATTTCTGTATGACCGCTTGTGCACATGACTCATGTTATCTGAGTAACTTTGATTCATGTCATGCTTCTAAAATCAGTCTTAATAAATGCATTATGCCTATAGCGGTTCTCAGCCAAGTTTTACTTCAAGAAACAGATTTTAAATCACACAAAAATGTGTCTAACATCAAACATATATGCATTATTAAGCCATTTTGTAAATGCATAAACAACCACAGAAGTGTTGTTTACGTCACAAACACTAATATTAGTATTAGTCCTATTACTAAGTGACAGATGAATGTGGGTTCAAGCAATAAAGCCTCTTTCTTTTGCCTCATGATTAGTTGTATTTGATTATTTTTGCATCGTTTTTTCGCCTTTTATCTGTGACCCACCGCTGAGCAGATAAACACTGCTATCACTCTAAGCGGTCATTGCTAATCTGTTTTGCTGTGGTTTGTCTTTATCCAGGGACTCATGTGTTTGTCTTGTGGAGTCCTGTATAATCCAGCACCTCTCCATGGATTAAGCGCGGAGAAAAGCTGAATCAGATCATTCTGCTCGAGGAAGGTTGCGGCACCGGTTCAACATGCCCCTTCCGTTCGGATTAAAACTCAAGAGGACCAGAAGATACACGGTGTCCAGCAAAAGCTGCCTGGTTACCCGCATACAGCTGCTCAACGGCGAGTATGTGGAGTTCACGCTTTCGGTGGAGAGCACGGGCCAGGAATGTCTCGAGGCAGTTGCGCAGAGACTCGAGTTACGCGAGGTAGGCTGGCCGTCCGTCCTCTGGCTACGAAGACATCAACTTGGTTTAATCTGGTCGAAATCACCTTAACACACCATGGGCGTGTGTTTATTTTAGCGCGCTGGTGCCGTCTGGAGTCTAGGCTATTCTAGGACTGCAACCAAAATGCTGTCAAACACCCTAAATGCATGTGTGCCAAGAATTCAGCCTGGACTAAGTGCACTTCGTTTGTATGCAGTCATTTGCTCTTGAGAAGTCTGAGTGTTTTCCCCCGCAAAGTCAGATTATTATTAAATCGCTATAGTTCGCAACATCTTTTCACACATGTCGTATGAGTATCGCCCAGTGTGTTTAGTGGCCTAAAGTTCAGTAGTTCAGTGATTTAATAAGTGGCTGCTATTTGTGTGCTTGCAGGAAAAATGCCTTATTAGATTTTAGAGGATTGAGATTAAAGCAGAATTATCAAGTCCAGTTCAGCATCAAGATTGTATAAATGCTATAAGTTAAAAGTGTATATTTTAGGTTCTGCCGATTCATTTCAGATTTGGTAACACTTTACAATAAGATTGCATTAGTTAACATGAACTAACAATGAAAAATACTTCTAAAGCATTCGTTAATCTTTGTTAATGTTAATTTCAGCATTTACTAATACATTAAAATTAGGGATGCGCCGATATAAACATTTTGGCTGATACCGATAACCGATAATTCTTTATATTTGAAAGCCGATAACCGATATATTGGCGATAAATCTAAATCCAAATTTGTGTATAATTTTTGAGAGCCTGATTAAAAAAAAACAGAAGTCTCACCATTAAAAACCATGTCCTAAACACACAATTATAATGTTCTCATGATAATTTAATGTAGTCTATATGTCATATTTTCCTTTTTTGAAGTGATTCCAATCATATTTCAAGCAGTTCATGTTTGCATCTGAAGTGTCTCAGCTTTTAGCTTTGCCAAGTAGTCGTCTTACTCAAAGCTTAGAGAGTATTTCCAGTTTTTGAAGTCGAGCACGTGAATGTCCGCCAGCCTGTTGTTTCTCATGAGTAAAAGAGCAATCAGTGAAATTCTGTTCATTCCCCAGATAACGTACTTCAGCCTCTGGTACTACAACAAACAAAACCAGCAGAGATGGATTGATTTGGAGAAGCCGCTGAAGAAACAGCTTGACAAGTACGGGCTGGAGCCGACCGTTTACTTTGGGGTGGTTTTCTACGTGTCGACTGTCACCCAGTTACAACAAGAGATAACCAGGTAAAGGACACGAACATGTCTGACAGTGATCACATCGGTGCTCTTACAACGCTTTTACTCACTTCTGGTTTCTGACGCAGATATCAGTATTATCTCCAGCTGAAGAAAGACGTTCTGGAGGGGAAGATCCCGTGCTCCATTGAGCAAGCCATCCATTTGGCCAGCTTGGCTGTGCAAGGTATATATTTTTTTTCTGATATTATGTTTGGCATTTCAGGGATTTAGTGAGATAGTTAGGGCTGTTACTTTTCGTTCGAAAATCGATTGCACAATCGATCGGACCAAACCAACACAAGTTTCGAAAACGAAAATAGGCAATCGTCTTTTCTCAGAGCGCGTGCGGCTCGTTACGATACGCCCGCAGCGAACACGCGTCACACAGCAACTGCAGGCTCTGACACACATACATAACAGCATATATTATTTAATTATCAATTATTATTATTTATTAAATTATACAGTACAGGCCAAAAGTTTGGAAACATTACTATTTTTAATGTTTTTGAAAGAAGTTTCTTCTGCTCATCAAGCCTGCATTTATTTGATCAAAAATACAGAAAAAAAAAGTAATATTGTGATATATTATTACAATTTAAAATAATTGGTTTTCAATTTATTATACTTTAAATGATCATTTATTTCTGTGATGCAAAAAAGTCTATCACATGATCCTTTAGAAATCATTCTAATATTCTGATTTATTATGAGTGTTGGACACAGTTCTGCTGCCTAATATATTTGATGAATAAAAGGTTAAAAAGAACTGCATTCATTCAAAATAAAAAAATATTTTCTAATAATATAAATCTTCTTTACTATCACTTTTTATCAATTTAACACATCCTTGCTGAATAAAAGTATTGATTTATTTCAAAAAAAGAAAGAAAAAAAATTACTGACCCCAAATGACTGACCAGTAGTGGATATTGTTGTTACAAAAGATTTCTATTTTTAAAACATTTGCTTTTTTTTTTTTACTTTTTATTCATCAAAGTATCCTAAAAAAGTATCACAGGTTTTGAAAAAATATTAAGCAGCAGAACTGTTTCCAACTTTGATAATGAATCATCATATTAGAATGATTTCTAAAGGATCATGTGATAGACTGGAGTAATGATCCTGAAAATTCAGCTTTGCATCACAGAAATAAATGATCATTTAAAGTATAATAAATTGAAAACCAATTATTTTAAATTGTAATAATATATCACAATATAAAAAAAAAAAAAATCTGTATTTTTGATCAAATAAATGCAGGCTTGATGAGCAGAAGACACTTCTTTCAAAAACATTAAAAATAGTAATGTGTCCAAACTTTTGGCCTGTACTGTACTGCTGCATAATGTGTCTCTTTTTACAAAAAAAATGTGAATTCTGCCGGTATTCAGACAGTCTCATGCATACAGACACAGATTCGGGCTACAATCGCCTACGTAGGCGAAATTTGTTTGACATTTCTAATGGTAAACACAGCCATGTTGAATCCTACAGTGATGTTTCTCATTGGTGTTATGGCAGTCCACTCTGCTTATTGTGTTTCGAGAATGTTGCACTCCTGTTTGTCATTGTGCACGAAACTTCACGCCAATAAATCATCAGGAATATTGCTGTGCGTCTCAAGCGCGGCGCGCCCTCTTTACGTTCGTCCTAATGCCTGTTAGTTTAGTTAGTATTTTACAATCGATTCAATGAACACTTGTGTCTCAAAAATCGAACAGGATTTTTTAAAGGAGTAGCTCACTCAAAGATGAAGCTCCTGTCATCAGTGAACACATACAGTGATTGTGGTGGAGTTTGGAATGATTGAGATGTATTCATGTTTTTGAGAGAAGTCTCCTTTCCTCACCAAAGCTGCATTTATGGTATTTTTGATCAAATAAAAGTAGTATTACATTTTTAAATATCTGTTTTGTTTGAATATATAGTAAAATGTAATTTATTCCTGTGATCAAAGCTGAATTTTCAGCATCATTACTCCAGTCTTCAGTGTCACATGATCCTTCAGAAATAACTCTAATATGATGATTTGCTGCTCAATTATTATTGGTGCTCAATTCTTTTTTTTTAAGATTTTTCCTTTCAGGATTCTTTGATGAATGAATAAAAGTTCAATGTACAGCATGTAATAGAAACATACATGTCTTTACTCTCACTTTCGATCAATTTTCATATGTCCTTACTGAACTAAATTGATTATTTTTCTTCTATTAAAAAAATAAATAAAAATTAATGGTAGTACAATTTCCACAAAAATATGTAGCAGCGCGACTGTTTTCAACATTGATTATAATCATAAATGTTTCTTGAGCATCAAATCCTCATATTATAATGATTTCTGAAGGATCCTGTGACAATGAAGACTGGAGTAATGATGCTGAAAATTCAGCTTTGATCACAGGAATAAATAAAATTGTACAATATATTCATATAGAAAACAGCTATTTTAAATTGTAAAAATATTTCACTTTTTTTAACTGTATTTTTGATCAATTAACGTCAGGCCAGGTAATGCAGAAGAGACTTCTTTTCTTTCAAAAAAATCTTTATTATTCCAAACTTAGTCATATTTAGGTATTCGGTCCACTAAAAATCTTGTCTTTTTTTAAAATATAATGTGAAAGATGTTTTGAGACTCAATCATAACTTGATGTTGCAAGAGAACATTTGCTTTAACATTCCTAAGATAACGCTTGGCCAGTGTCTGGTTCACGGGTCTAGATACTCCATCATGAAGGTACGGTTTTATATTTCTACAGGCTGTAAGTCTAGAAAATCTGAGCACCATTTATCAAGCCGCCCAGCTTTAGCATTCACCCAACACAAGAATCTCGTTCGCTGATATAACTGACATCACTCACTGTCACAACCAGACAAACAAATCATGTCCCGACTGTATTTGCGCTGTCAAACGGCCTTTGTCTTCACTTGGTTTGTGTCATTTCGATGAGGCCAGGGGTTATTTTTGTGCACCAGCATTGCTGTGTAAGGAGGCTTCACGCGACGGTGATGCCTCGGATTGTTGGCATAGCTGTGAACATTTCTAACGGGCTGATTAGACATGCTGTTAATGTTGAACTACTACTGTTGCAAAGGCTAAATCGATTCCTTTCATAACAAAACGTCTCTCAAGCTGTTCTAAATTTAGATGTGCTATTGCCCTGAATGTTGAAGATGATTTTGCAATATTGTGGGCTCACAGTCTTCATTAATAAGATCAAATAAAACTAGATTAAAAGACAAACTTTAAGTTGGCTTGAGAAAGTTTGGACCAGAAAGTTTGAAGTTTAAAGTAGTTTGTAGTTTAAAGTTAAAAAGTTGCTAGGGTGTTTCTAGTGGGTTGCTAAGGTGTTCTGGGTGGTTGCTAGGTTGTAGCTGGGGTATTCTGGTTGGTTGCTAGGGTAGGGTATTCTGGGTGGTTGCTAGGCGGTTGCTATGGTGAACAAATTAACAAATTGCAAAATAAACTTCTGATTTAATTGGTGTTTTTGATAAGTCAAACATTTTTTAGAAATCCTTAATTAGAAGTATTAAACTCGTGCATCTTCAGATAATGGCTGTGTTATTAATATAGTATCATTGAGATACTATTATAGTTTTATTAATATTTTGAATTAGTTTTTGTTTTTATCTTTTCCCGATTTTCTTTTAATTTAGTTGTGTTTTTTTAATATGTCTATATAGTTTTTAATCTTTATTTTTTATTTAACTTTTAATAATTTCAGTACAGCAAGGAAAACTAAATGAAAATGAGAAATGTTGCTTTGGCAAAATAAATGTAACTCTAATAAAGGAATATTTTTCTTTTATTTCAAAGTAACGAAAATGCCTTTTAGTTTTAGTTAACTATAATAACCCTGGAAAATGTACATTTAGTTAACTGAAATATTAAAATTAAAATTAATATCAATAAATTAAAGAATCAGTGTCATGTTTACATTATAGTTGGGGGCTTTTTTTAAAATCTAACACTAAACATAAGTGTGTCCATTGCTTCTAGCTGACCTGGGAGACTTCAATCGATATGACTCCCAGGACTTCCTTCAGAAAATTGTGCTGTTTCCAATGGTGAGTAAATCATTGAACATTTCAGTCTCTTTTCCCGCTTTAAAAACTGCAGGATATTTCATAAGCTTCTTCATTCTCTCCTCTTTTCTCAGCCATTGATACAGGACGAGAGGGTTGTGGAGGAGGCCACTCAAAAAGTCGGCATGCTCTATCAAAACTACCGGTGAGAGGCTGTAGTCATCTGTGAAATGTGCTTGTTTTCCCATTTGGAAAATATTGAGATAGTTTGCCACTGTCTAAAGGCCCGGGACACAACAAACCGACGGCAAAGAACTAGCGCTGATGAAAGCCGACTGCGTTGTCGCCTCGTGTCGGGGGAAAAGGCTGCACTTGAACACACCGAGAGAACTACAGGCGACTGTCAGCTAGCATGCGCGTTCGTGTAAACGAGACAACTGTCTATTTCTGCAGATATATTCGTCATTCAAAAAGGGAAAGCGACGCTGCAGATACACACACACCATAAACAAAGCAGTGCATGCTTACCATTTTGAATATCAATCCTGCTAAACACTTTCTTTATTCCACTCCGCTCATGTTAATATTGACATATTCGCCAAGGAACACTCAGGTAAGATGACGTAACGTTAGAACAGCGTCTATCTGTACCGGTTTGACTTCTTTGCTCGCTGTTCTGCTATTATTCTCGTGCACTGACTCGTTCACTAAAGCCCTATTCGGACGGGACTAGTGTAACATGGAGAGGTGCGGTAAAGTAATGATTACCAGAGCTTCTCTGTGATTTTAGTCCCGTCCGAATGTGCATCTCAGTGATCATGTCGGACGATGTCAGTAAAGATTACGGCTACTTCTACCTTCAGTAAAAAGGTCCGGAAAAATGACCTCAGGTGATACTAATCCCGTAACCAGCACCATAAATGCTCTTGGCTTTCCTGCAAAAGTTTTGTTTCTAAAAGATCCTTCAGAGCAGATTTGCATGCGTTCGACACGTTAGGGCTGGGACGTGTATTGAAATATTAGCAAATATTGTCCTATTAAATTGCACTATTTCAGGCAAATATTTCAATACATGTCCCAGCCCTAACGTGTCGAACGCTGGCAAATCTAACACAACTTTTTTTTTTTAGAAACTGCCATTGTTTTTATGCAGATATAAACTAAATCAGCGTTCTCAATCATGATTATTTAATGCACTTTTTATTTGGCCATTATGTTCCCTAAAGAGCAAGTCTTTAAACTAGATTCACAATCCTTCAAGAGCATTACAAAATATGTTTTTAATTAGGTTTAATTTAGCTTTAATTTAATAAAATTACATTTTAATTAATCTCACATCATCATTTGAGGAAATTTCTTATCCAAATTTAAAGTCATCATTGTGTTAAATGAGAAAGGATCAAATAGACATTACAAAAAAAAGTAGCTTTAGAAAAAAATATTTTATTTGATTCAACATAGAATTTATTTCACAAACTTTTAGGCCATGATTTATTTATTTTTTTCCCAGAAGCTGCATCTGAATTGGTATTAAGACATGTTTACAGACCGTTTATTGCAGATCAGTGGTGGCATGAATTAATTTACACTGCAATTACAACTGCATCAATAATGCCATGAGATTAAATGCGTATTAAAGGGATAATTCACTTTACTCGCCCGTGTGTCGTTTCAAACCTGTAAGACTTTCTTTCTTTTGTGGAACATAAACGAAGATAGTTTGGGAAATGTCTCAGTATTGTTTTGTTTTTTTCATACAGTGGAAGTCAGTGTTAACCAAAACTAGCCTGGAAATCCAGACCTAAATCTTAAAGATTAATGGTCTGGCGTCGACAAATGAAAATCGGCCAGCTCGAGGGGCGGCACCAAGCATGCATTTGAAAATCTCACTGCACGCAATTGGATCGCACTACGACCAATCACAACAATAAACCCCATACGCTTAGCTACCAGCGGAGCTAACTGGTAGATTAGACTCTCGCCGTATCCGGTCGGCAAAACAGCAAAAACGCCCTTCTTGCAAAGGAACGAATCGAGCGGCGTCTTCTGTTCCTCTTTTAGATAAAAAGCCAAGTCTAACTCGTTCATTGTAGCGGCCAAAGCTGTTTCAAACAACCGGTGTTCATCCATAGCCATCTTGCAATGTTTACTAATGGCCCGCCTATATCAGATAACCCGATGTGATTGGTGCAGCTCGAATACAAGGGCATATTTAATGAGCATCATTACTCAACGCCAGAGTAATTCGCTGAGCAAATTCAACTTGTGCTCTCGCGAGAACTCTGGATTACCAGGGTAAACCAAAACTGTTTGGTTACCAGCATTCTTCAAATGGCTGATTCATTTAGGAATGAAGTAAATAGCTCTCTTTATAAATAGGCCATTGAGTCGTTGGTTCATTGAGTTGAGTCGTTGGTTCACTGAGTCGTTGGTTCACTGAGTCGTTGGTTCACTGAGTCGTTGGTTCACTGAGTCGTTGGTTCACTGAGTCGTTGGTTCACTGAGTCGTTGGTTCACTGAGTCGTTGGTTCACTCGAGTCGTTCAAAACGCGATTTCATTCAGAAATATAAAAAAAAAACTGCTGTGAACTGTTATTAACTTATTTATTGAACTGTTCACAATCACATTTCACATAGATACAAATCAGTATCACATTTTTGTACTTGTGATATTTGGGACAGAAATGGCATGTCATGCAGCTGAAATATCTTTTACATAAATCTATGTGAGCATTGCAGTCCTCTGACATTGTTTGTTGTGTAATGCACCATAAGAATGAGGAAGAGCCTGATAATAGCGATCAGATGACCGCAACATTGTTGAATGTGATCTTTGTGTGTGTGTGTGTGTTGTTTTCCAGAGGTCTTTCTGCACCAGAGGCGGAGTTACTCTACATGCAGGAGGTGGAGAAGATGGAGGGGTACGGCGAGGAGAGTGTCCAAGCGAAGGTAAATCGGCAAAGGAGAGCCCATGTTTGTTTTGTGCCAAACCGTGCACAGGAATATAAATCTGACTGTTTAGTTCGAAAATATTCAGTTTACCTCATAAAAGATTCCCTTGACACATTTTGCAATATGCAGCACTAATGCTGTCAAAACAAGAAATATAACAAGGGCTGATGAATAACAGTTGTGCACACAAATGAATGCATACACTTAAAGGGTTAGTTCACCCCAAAATGATGTCATGTCTCATGTCATTCCAAACCCGTAACACAATGTCCACACTAGACACGACGCGACTGCGAGGTGCGTCGAAATCAATCAAAACTCACAGCCAATCAGAACAGTGTGTGGGCAGAGTCTTAACGCCACTCGCAAGAAAATGGAAAAGTACTACATAATCAAATTCACAAGTATTACACCATTTAAACATTATTAAAAACACATAGGCTACTGAGTTACTAAAACAGTCTGTCAAAGAATACACTTGTTTGTTCACAGTTTGAACGTTTTTGTTTCCATTTGTTTAATTTCAAGATCTGAGGTGAATTATCCATTGTTGCTTTTACAGCTACAAAGCTGGAGCACTAAATGTTATAGGCCTTTATCTCATTTCCTGGTTTCGGAACGTTCGAAATCGCCAAGCAGTGTACTCGCACTTCCGGTGGTTACTTAGTTACACCTTTAGATGAAAAGTAGGTCAGTAAACGTAAATAAAATCGCGATATAGACCAGTGTCTGTCAATATTAAACTGCATAAAGACTATTTAAATACGAATCATGCATATTCTGTCTCTGTGAATGAATGGCACAGACACGCTGTTTCATTTACCACACACACACACACTGAGGCACGCATGACGCTCGCGATGTTTTCAGCCTATATGAGGACATTACTGCACTTCATCAACACAGCCGCTCTGAGAGTCACTTTAGCAGCATTTTAGCTTCATTTGAGAAAAACTATCATCACACAGAGAGACTCAAAGGTCTACACGGCAACCCGTCAAAATCAAAGTTTGGTTTAACCTTTGAAGAAAGTTTTGCTTAAATCATTACATTTTAAATAGTTGGTTATAACAATTTAATTAAACCATTAAAATGGAATCAAGAAAACAAAAAAAAATGAAACTTTTGGGAGATGCGAGAGCGAAGTAGTCCAGTGATAATTAACAGGCAGCCATGGTGAACGCAATAACCGGAAGACGCAGTCACTGCTTCAGCAATTTTTCGCGGCTACTTCCGGCGTTCTATTGTGATGTGATAAAGGCCTATTCAACATCATATGTGACCCTGGACCACAAAACCAGTCACATGGGTCAAATTTATGAAATTGAGATTTATACATCATCTGAAAGCTGAATAAATAAGCTTTCCATTGATGTATGGTTTGATGTATAGGACAATATCTGTCAGAGATACAACTATTGAAAATCTGGAATCTGAGGGAGCAAAAAAATCGAAACATTGAGAAAATCTCCTTTAAAGTTGTTCATTTATGTTGGGGATTGTGCAGCATTCACTCACACAAATAAATGTTTTATATATTTACAGTAGGAAATTTACAAAATATCTTCATGGAACATGATCTTTACTGAATATCCTAATGATTTTAGGCATAAAAGAAAAATCGATAATTTTGACCCATACAATGTATTGTTGGCTATTGCCACAAATATACCCGTGCGACATGTGACTGGTTTTGTGGTCCAGGGTCACATATTACACGCTTTTAACATTAAATAAAGCACATAAACAGTACCTGAGATTATCATCGCCACACTTTGTGTTTGTTGTTCCAGCGCGACGTAGTAAGGACACGGTGTAAGACTTTCATTCATCTTCGAAACACAAATGAAGATACTTTTCAATTGAATCTGAGATATTTCTGTCCCTACATTGAAAGTCTGTTCACCCAAAACTCTCAAACGCTTCAAAACGTTCATAAAGAGATTGTCAAATCAAGTAATCTTTATTTATAACAGCGCTTTATACAATTCCGATTTTCAAAGCAGCTTTGAAATAATATAAAGCATATCCATATGAATGGAGCGGTTTAATGCAAGTTTTCTGAAGAGACACGATCGCTTTATATGATGAACAGATGTAACACGAGAATGAACCTCATTGGTTCTCATGCTTGAGCTTCCAAATTTTAATGCATTATGTATGTTGTTCACTGATCAATGTTTATCAGTGAATAAAAGTTTAAGTTAAATGTTCATCATAAAGCGATTGCGTCTCTTCAGAAGACTTCGATTAAACTACTTGAATCATATGGATTTATTGTATGATCTCTTTATGAACGTTTTTGGGTGGATAGACTTTCAAAGGATGGACATAAATCTCTCAGATTTTATTAAAAAATATCTTATTTTGTGTGTCTTATGGGTTTGGAACAACATGAGGATGAGTAAATGATGACAGAGACTATCCCTTTAAGAAATGAATTACGTTTAATACAGAAACACAGTTTAATTTAACAGTAAATGATGGAGAATGAAACTTCTGAACAAATTTATTAGTGGTATTTGTCAAGCATCACAACACTATTACTCATACTTGATATTATTGATTTAAAACTACCCCTAAATGTTCCACTTTGATGTCAATCTGCTTGTCAAGAACGATATGGTAGATGTTTCTAAGACACCAGGCTTAAGTTTTTCTTCACACAAAATTGATGAATTGCATCAACTACAAAAAAAAGAATGGTTAATAATCATTTTAAGCCATTGACAGCCATTTAAATGAATAAATATTGAATGCTACTGTATTATAAGCTCTTTCCGTGTGTCTGAACAGGACACTCAGAGCACGGATGTGATTATCGGCTCTTGTCAGGACGGGATTTTTGTCAAGCACAAGAATGGGAAAGCACCTCTCATGTTTCGGTACGTGTGCATGTATTTATTTTTAGTACAAAATGTTATGTAGGGCAAATATTGCTGTTAATTACAGTTTTATATTGCTGAATATAAATAAATATATAGGAGTAAATATTCTTATTGAAAAACATGGAGCATAACAAGAACATTTCCAAAAAACAAAACATTTTATATATATTTTAACTATCTTCCCACCCTCAGCATCCAAAAAATCAGTTACACTGGTATAGAAGTTATAATACAAAGGCTAAGACAGACATGTCCACATATTTTCAAATACTTAAGCACATCATATATATATATATATAGACACACATCAAACAGTGGAGTGAGAGGAATCTAATATTGCCTGTATCGATATTTGGTTATTTTCCAGAAAATGTATAAAAAGATCCCATATTTTATGGTAATCTTTTAGTTTGCCCTTTATACTGTAGGTTATTCTTTCCAATGCAATACATTGTGACAGATCTTTTAACCAATGATCAATGGATGGACCTTCTATGTTCTTCCAGTAAAATGCTACTAAACGTCTTGCAAGAACTAGACAAATGTCAATCATTTTAGTGTGATAACCTGATAATGGTAGACTTACACGAATTAAAAATAATTGAAGAAATTAGTGCTGTCACTTTTTGCCAGAACGTCTTGATCACCTCACATTCCCAGATACAATGGAAGAATGTTCCCTTATGTTTTTGGCATTTAAAACAGAGGAGTAAATATTCTTACTTGTGGTACTAATGTAGTGAAACAATGTGTGCAAAACATTGCTTGATTACTGTTACTAATAGTGTTGTTTTTGACGGCCTGTTTTAATTTTAGTTTTAGTCTAGTCTTTGTGTCATTTTAGTTTTTATTAGTTTGTCACGTTCATACTCTTTTTAGTCTAGTCAAGTGTCAGTCGACTAAAAGTCTGAGCATTTTAGTCTTATTTTAGTCAGAATTATCCATGACTGTTTTAGTCGACGAAAACTGATGACATTTAGTCTAGTTGTAGTCAATGAAAATTGTATTTTAGTAATGCAATTCTATTAAACCCAGCCAATATAGTATTTCAAAGTGTTTATTTGAGCAATTCAGTCAAAGAAACAACACACATTTTTATGCATGTAAAGCATTGAAATAAATATCATAAGCAGAGAGTAGGCTCGGTTTCTTTTCGTTTTGAATTGTTTTGTTTAAAAGTAGACAATTCAAGCTTTCTATATGGAATAAGTAATGGAATATTGTTAAATTCGCTGATAATCGGGTGATTAGATCGCAAACCAGAATTCAAAGCCGACAAAGCTTTTATGGGCTCACGCACAACTCTCTCATTCGTCGTGACGTTATAACATTTCCTCTCGTTTCGTTTTGGTCAACGGAAATGGAGACATTTTAGCATAGTTTTTATTTTTACATTTAGTCTTGTTTTTATTCGTCAACAATATTGCATTATACATTTAATTATAGTCATCGTCACATGACCAGCATTTATGTTGCATCTCGTCTCGTTTTCGTCAGGTGATAAAGGTTCGTTTGACGATAAAGCAACACTAGTTACTAGATTTATTTCTATATTTTACTTTTTCTTTTCTTTTTTGATTGTCCTCGTGAATAACGGCTGGTTGAAATTTTTGGTTTCTCTTATTGAGGAACAAATCACCCTTTGTCAGAGCAAAAAATAAATAAATAAATTAAATATAGAGATTTATATCAGATGTTGCCCAAAGGCCGTAACTTGTGCACTAATGCCCTAGTCCTCGAAAGGCTGTTTATCGTATCGTGTTTTTAGGTTGTGTATTGCTGTCATGTGTCTGACTCGAGCTCTTCATTGTTTCTGCAGGTGGAATGACATTAATAATATGACTCATAATAAGTCCTTCTTTGCCCTGGAGCTCGCCAACAAAGAAGACACAATCCAGTTCCAGACCGTAAGTCTGCGTCTGCACCGTCTCAGACCGTTCAGATGCTTTTCTTTGCCTTAATTAACATGGAGTTATGATGGTTCCATAAAGAACCTTTAGCATCCATGGAACCTTTCAAATGCACAAAAGGTTCTTTATGTTGGAAAAAAACATTTTTTTTTTTTTTTAAATGTTCTTCACAATAAGAAAAAAGGTTCTTAACCCTTTAGGCTCTTTTTGGAAACTTTATTTTTAAGAGTGTATCACAATAATGCCCATGTGTATGTCCATTTAATATTAATGAATAGATCTGTAGCTGGCCTTTAAGGAACGCCACTCATTTAGGCCCTGGCCCTGGGCCCATTCAGGCCCTGGGACTCATAAGTCAATGTCCTAGCCTGATTTGATTTAGTAAAAATGTTCTGGCTCTGTTTCAGGAAGACATGGAGACGTCCAAATACGTGTGCAGAATGTGGCTGGCGCGACACAAGTTTTACAAAGTTAACAACAGCAGTTTGTAAGTTTATGTGTTTCCTGTGGTGTGTGTGTTTTTGTTTGGGGTGCACTGATTTTGGCCAATACTATTTAAACAAAAAAAACATAGCCTTCATTTGTCTCTTTCCTCTAAAAAATAGTTTTATTGTTGTAATGTTGTGGCTAAATACTCAGTCATTACTACTAGATTGGTTCTGTTGGTTGGATGTGAAACAGGACGACATTATAGGCACAGTAAAAAGAAAACTTTTCATAATTTAGGAAATCATTTAACCAATGTACGCTACCATACACAAGTTTGGGGTTGGTAAGATTATTTAATGTTTTTGAAAGTCTCTCTTCTGCTTACCAAGCTGCCAAGCTCTCCATTTATTTGATCAAAAATAAAAAATAAATATAAAAATGTAATTTTTACAATTTATAAATTTAAAATAGCAGTTTTCTATGTGAATATATTGCAAAATGTAATTTATTCCTGTGATCAAATCTGAATCTTCAGCATCATTACTCCAGTCTTCAGTGTCACATGATCCTTCAGAAATCATTCTGATATGATGATTTGATGCTCAAGAAACATTTCTGATTATTATCGATGTTGAAAAACATGCTTTTATTGGCTGGTAAATCAGTGCATCTGTAGTTTTGTGTGTCTCTTTCTCTCGGTGGCTTCACCGCTGTCCGTTTGCTGTCTCCAGAGAGCTGTCTGATGGCCCGAACTCTGAGGGCTCCCAGAGGTCCATTCTCTCTCTTTCATTTCCTCGCTTTCCAACCCTCTCGCGTCCCTCTGTGCCTGCTGACAAGGGGTGAGCGTTACTGCATCACTGCTCAGAGCCTTCTCATTAGGGCTGGGAGAAAAAAAGCAATTCACCTAGCTATCGCGAATGTTTATTTATTTATTTTTACAATTCTAAAATCGATTTTTTTATTATTATTCCAGAGTCGATATTAATTCAAATTCAATTGCTTTATTTTTGTCCTTGCTTGTAGATGAGGTTGACAGAAGTTAGCCACTTTCGTTCCAACAGAGGATGAAATGTGTCGTTGTCTATGAGTGTTGAAGCGTAACTCTCGCCAAAATGCAACCTAGGGTCTTTAAGTGTCTTAATATCCCAAGTGTTCGCGTGGAAGAGATGTGAGACTGAACGCACTGAAAAGCCCTCGTGCTACTCGTATATAAGAGAGAGATAAGACAATAGAGCTGCACGATTCATCTTTAAAAGACGTGATCTCGATTCAAACACAGACGCGATCTTTCAAGTCTTTTAAACATTGACAAAATCATATCTCAACATTCAAAGCTGAGAGTCGTCATGAAACAACTTCACAAACAGTCTTTTCAACCTCATAGTATCATTATTTCTGTGATGCAATAGTTAAAATGATCATAGAAGTACTTGGATAAAAGTTTAAAGTTCAAATATGAACACCGATGTCTACGATAGTGATCAAAATCAGCTTTTGATAGAAACTTGGTGCTTAAAATAACGCATTACAAGTGACTGTTAAATTAATTTATTGAATAATTTATTAAAGAGAATGTAGTATTGTATGATGCTTCTGAAATGAAAGTCAGAAAGATGTGATGATTTGTTTTTGTAAATATGACTCATCGTACACATCATGTACAGTCTGTATAAGTGTATGATTTAACTTTTCCCGATGGTCTAGTGTTAATTGCAATATCGAATCGCAATACTTGTAGAATCGCAATAAAAATTTTTAAAAAATCGCAATACATATCTTATCGGATATGATGGTATCGAATCGGGAGATATGTGTATCGTCCCAGCCCTACTTCTCATTGGCTACAGAGTGACGGGGAATTCCTGATAACTACCTTTTTCTTAACTTTATTTTTCATTTAAATCCAGATGAATTATAGACACTAACCCCTGGTTTCACAGACAAGGCTTTAGTCTAGTCCCAGACTAAAATGCATGTTTGAGATTTTTTAACTGAAAGCAACTTGCACTGACAGATCTTAAAATATATCAGTGGCATTGTTTTGTCTCACACAGTAATGTTTTTTTCTAATGCTGGGTACACACCAAAAGATAATCGGGCTGATTTTGGGCCGATTTCCCCCCTTCCGACAATCCTAGCTATGTCCCGATTATCTTGATGGTTCTACAGATTATCTTATCAGATTTTCCCTTGGTGTGAGGTGTGTTAAGAGTGTCCGAACCTGATCGGAAGAACGTCGGAGCCGCCCCGATCGCCAATCATAAATATTCAACACGTGAAACGAAACCATATCCAATCAGAAAGTGAGATGATGGAAGACGGAAGCATAACAAACGCAGTCATGGCGCAGCACAAAGTGAAATTGATGTGGACAGCAGAAATGGAGGATCAGCTTGTTGATTTGTGGCAACAGCACAAAAGTTTATACAACGTGTTGTGTAAAACCTTTCCAAACACTATCATCGCAATTTTTTCCTGCATATCGTCCACCATGCTTATTCTGAGGTCTCGCGAGATTTCCTGTGTTCACAGTCGAGACTAGGAGCAAAATGGTTAAATCTAGGATTTTTTGTTCTCATGTTTGTGGTCTATCACATTTTGAAAATCCTTATAAGATGTAAAAAATCTTTTGGTGTGTACCCAGCATAAGGCACGTTTATTAAAGCTACTTAAATCTCCTAATTGAAGGCCTAATCCTGGCTTAAAGGATTTCTCATTACTCATTACTCATCCTCAAGTTGGAATTTCTGTCTTCTGCTGAACACAAAGGAAGATGTTATGAAGAATGTCGATAACCAGACAGTTGATGGACCCCACTGACCTCCATTGTTTATTTTTTCCCTACTATGGAAGTCAGTGGGGTCCATCAACTGTCTGGTTACTGACATTCTTTAAAATATCTTCTTTTGTGTTCAGAAACTCACACAGGTTTGAAACAACTTGAGTAAATAATGACAGAATTTTCATTTTGAAGTGAACTATTCCTTTAATCTAAGCCCATGTCTGTGAAACCAGGTCTAAATCAAATACTACAATCTTTTATAAATATTTAACTTCACACTATTTTTGCATTACAGTGATGCTGCAATGTAAAAAATATTGCAAAATATATTTAGTTGTCATGAAAATGTCACAATGCAAAAATGCTAATTCAGTGGCAAACTTAATTCATTGCTTTTTTGTAGGGCTGCACGATATTGAAGAAAAATGCGATAATAATGCGATATTCGGTATGCGATATAATGCTTAAAGTGTGTAAAATAAACTTAAATTATCTATAACCTACATACGTGTTTCACATTCTTTTTGTGACAAGAAAACATCCGTACAGCTTCTGACAGTGAACATCAGTGTTTTACTGTGGTATCAGAAGTGTTATTTTAACATCAGTGTAAACCACAGGGTTTAGGGGTTCAGGTTATCCTACATTAGGGTTATTAAACAACAGAAACTGAATAATCAAATGTAAAAATAAAACACTGCTTAGTTTTCACTGTATGAATTAAATATATACTGATTCTTATTAAAGCTACAAAAGTTATTCAGCCAAGAGCAGCGAGTGATTTGCTCTTTGTCTTTTGTTCATGACCACAGTTATAGCAAGCCATTGCGATATTCATATCGCGATATATACATTTGTGATATTTCGATATATTGTGCAGCCCTAGTTTTTTGTTACCATAGTGAACCGCTGTGTATGTGAGGAATACAACTTTGAACTTTATTACTCTCTGGTTTATTTCAACTGGTCTTTTATTGTCTTGTGTTTTATTACAGACAAACTCAGCCCGCTCCTGTAAACCCAGTGAGGCGACGGTCCTCCACGAGAATGTCTCTGGTCAGCATTATACTGGTTATTCATGGACTACACAACAGTTTTACAATGGAGCTTGTTCTGGAGTTTGTTGGCTCTGCATGATCTCATGTGGTTTACTGTAGCTCTTATTGCAAATCCTTCATAGGGAGCTGTCTTTTAAGGCAGCATCCTAACTGAAATGAACATCATGATAATCTAATAAGCATAAGAAACTGTATACAGTCAACTTTTAATATAATTATGCTGCCTAACTTTGGAACAGTTCGTGCTGTCGGTGTGCCTATATGACTCTAAATACTGTCTGAGGGAGTTCACTAGTTTTGACACAGATTTAATGTGTCCTGCTGTATAATGCTGCTTTTGTTTTGTCTTATGATGCAGCCAAAACCACAACCCTACATGATGGCACCTCAGATGCACTTTAACGGCCATTACCCCGAACCATACACGTCTTCGCAAGGTAAAACAGGCCGAAAATGCTCTGTCCTTTCTTATTATTAAACCTTATTGTAAATGAGGTTTAAAAAAAACTCATTTAAAAGAGAAACAAGTTTTTTTTTTTTTTTACCCCACTGGCTTTTCTTCTTGATTTATAGGAATGGTTCACTTAAAAATTTAAATTCTGTCATTTACTCACCCTCAAGTTGTTTCAAATCTGTATGAATTTCTTTCTTCTGCTGAACACAAAGGAAGATACTTTGAAGAATGTGTGTAAATGATGACAGAATTTTATTTTTTAAGTTAACTATTCCTTTACGCTTAAACAGAAAACAAGACTTAATATCATTCTGCTTCTCAAGTTAATGTATCTTGATTTTAATAAAGTTTAGATATTTGTACTGTAATAGCTGTTCACAAATTATCTAATTTGTTGCATAGTTTAAAGGGTTAGTTCACCCAAAAATGAAAATTCTGTCAGTAATCACTCGCCCTCATGTTGTTCCAACCCCGTCAGACTTTCGTTCGTCTTCCACACAAATTAAGATATTTTTGAGTAAATCTGAGAGCTGTCTCACTCCTTCATAGTCTGCTAGATAATCCAGAAAAGTTAGTAAAGACATCGTTAAAACAATCCAAGTGACTACAGTGGCTCAAGCATAAGTTTTTCAAGCGACGAGAATACTTTTTGTGCGCAAAAAACAAACAAAAATAACGACGTTATTCAACTATTCATTTTGAATTTCGAGTGAGTTGACGTAGTGTAACAGAGCAACGCTTCTGGGTTGTACATCAGAACGTAGGCTCACTATTGGCCGACGCTGGTCATGTGTGTGATGCTGGCCAATAGTGAGCCTCCGTTCTGACGTATCGATTACCTAGCAGCCTATGAAGGAGTGAGACAGCTCTCAGATATCATCAAAAATATCTTAATTTGTGTTGAAGATGAACAAAAGTCTTACGGGGTTTGAACCACATGAGGGCGAGTAATTACTGACAGAATTTTCATTTTTGGGTGAACTAACCCTTTAAAGTCATGTAACAATAATATACTGTATAATTATAATGTTACATTACTGAGTCATGCCAATAAAGCTACTGTTTTCACACACACAAAAAAACAAGACCTAAAATACTGACTATACTTTTCCTACAGATAATCTTTACATCAACAACCAGAATGGTTTTTACTACCACTCCCAAACCAGTCTGGACCGCTCTCCGCACGAGTACAACGGGAGGATCCGTAATGGCAGCGTTTACAGCGCTCAAAGCACCAGCTCCCTCAACAACCCACAGCATTACCTACAACCCTCGCCCATGTCCTCCAACCCGAGCATCACAGGAAGTGACCTCATGCGACCAGACTACGTGCCTTCCCACCGACACAGCGCCCTAATCCCACCGTCCTACCGCGCCACGCCCGATTACGAGACCGTCATGAGGCAGAAGAACCTCGGTATGATCCCGCCCTCCGAACGCCAGAGCCACTCCATGAGGAACCTCAACATCGGAAACTCGTACGCCTACAGTCGACCGGATCCGCTTGTTTACAGCCAACCGGAGATCCGCGAGCACGGAGCGGGCCAGTATCCGTTCCACCTCAACTACAGCTTCCACAGTCCCTCTCCGTACCCCTATCCCACCGAGAGACGGCCCGTGGTGGGTGCCGTTAGCGTCCCCGAACTCACTAACGTCCAGCTCCAGCAGGCACAAGAGTACCCGGCGCCCAACATCATAAGAAATCAGGTTTACTGGCCGCCTCCACCGTATCCCTACCCTCATCCTCGACCCGCCAACAGCACCCCGGATCTGTCCCGTCACCTGTACGTCAGCAGCAGTAACCCGGATCTCATCACTCGCCGCGTGCATCACTCAGTGCAGACCTTCCAGGAGGACAGTCTTCCCGTGGCTCACTCGCTGCAGGAGGTGAGCGAGCCTCTCGTCACGCCTCGCCGTCCTCACATGCACAAGCGCAACTCCATCGAGATCGCCGGGCTGGCGTACGGACTGGAGAACATGAGGCTAAAGGAGAGGAAGGCGAGTAGTGTGACGTTATACACATTTAAAACTATCTATGCTATTTATTAGGGGTGTAACGATACACATATTCGTATTGAACCGTTCGCTACGAGGCTTTCGGTTCGGTACGCATTACAAACTGGACCATTTTTTTCTATTCATATTTTCTAATTTTTTTAAATATTTTTTTCTGCCGACCAAAATTTCGTTATTTCAAATGTAGGCGTGTGGCAAGCACGCTCAATGTAAGAGACGCCGGCGCGACCACAACATTACCCAACATCAAATGGCAAACGTAATGAAAGTGGAACGAAACTGCGCTACTCGTATTTTGTGCTTCATGGACCGTTTGTCAGTTTGGACCAATGCAGCGCGAGCCGATCTTGATCAAGCGACACTGTTACTACACAGCGCTTGGAGATCCAGTAAAGAAAGCATTTTAATTCGACTTAAGTAATAACATCGCTGCGAGATCTGGTGAGAAGCATTCACATTTCTCCGTTATTAACGGATCAAACAGTGCTGACGTGGAAACCAGGAAGAAACATTGTGCTTTCAAGTAACGTTACGTCGGTTTTATTTCGACATTATGAATAAAATTGCTGCCCTCAAATGTTAATCTGAAATAAAAATAAACCTTTGTTTATTACTACTACAATATTACTTCTTTTTTTTTTTTATAAGGAGCTGTTTTTGTTTTATTTGCTCCTAAGAAGAGTCAAGTATAGCTCCATCATTGCTCAAAGTAAAAAATTATCATTATAATTAACAATTAAATTTCTCTGGCATTTCTTTCTTTTTGCTGTATCGAAAACGTACCGAACCGTGACACCAGTTTATCGTATCGAACCGAACCGAACCGTGAATTTTGTGAACCGTTACACCCCTACTATTTATACTATTTTATGCTTGTTGTATTCTACTCATTGAGAGCTTTCAAATTACATATGACACACGACAATCTGAGCTGTATGATGTATTTGACACATTGCAGAACGTAGTACAAAAAAGTATTTCATACATTATGAAAACTTTTTTTTTTACTGCCGGTGGTACACTTCGGGTTTAAGGGGTTAAACTATTTTCAACAGCAGTTTGCTCATTCTTAATATCAAATTAAATAAGAATCCTAATATTTATGTAATTTTATTATAATGTAATTACTAGCAATCTTCATGTTCAGGATTTGAACTATACTTGAGGTAATTTATTTAATAATTTTATTCGTCAGCTAACCATGTATCTCCATCTTTTGTGTGACGTAACGTCGTTATTCACATAACAGCAGTATTTTACAAATTCTTAATAATTTATATTTTTCAGTAAAAAGCATAAATCATACAATTATTATCTAAGACTCAAGATTGAGAAAATTAATGGATATTTAATGCGTTTAACTTCAGTGAGACGCTATACCATTTAAATTTGTTTTCAACAGCATTTTGCTAATTCTCAAAGTAATATAAATTTACATAATTACAAATGCTTAAAATTATTGTATTTAATTGTTATTAAAAATTGAAGATTCTAAATTCAACTATATTTGAATAAATGCATTATTATTTAAAAAAATATATTTTTTTGCATCATCTACCCAGGTGTCCGCATCAGCAGCCGAGACTCCGCCTCCGGTTGCCCAGGCGATGACCCCTACGGCATCTGGCTCCGACATCAATGTCGTCCTGGAGGTCCCGAAGCCTGAGGACGTGGTCATCAAGGAGGACGTGTTCTACGGCCACAAAAAATCCCTGTCCGACGCCACGATGTTGGTGCACAGCAGCGGTGAGGAAGAAGAGTTTGAAGACGACAGCGGGCGTCACACACCCCAGTCTCAGGATGCTGTCGGCGGTCCTGAGCATCACATGACACCGCTGGAACGGTCCCTCATTGAGCCGCCCGCTTATCCGTTCAGCCACGGTATGGACACGGTCCCGACGGGCTCTCTCGCGTACCAGGCCCATCCGATCATCCGCAAACCGGAGGATGTGGGGCAGCTTCCCCCTCTTCGAGAGCCCGGACACATGATGCCCTCGGTTTCAGAGGGGGATCTGAGCGGACACGGGCGCTTGAGACAGAAGAGAGACCTCTTTAAGAGACCCGTCTCTGACGTTCCACCTGCGAGAAGGAACATCGATGGCCTTCCGCCAGCAGTAAGTGCACGAATGAGCAGATTTGAATCAGAATTAGGGGTGGGCGATATAGCCTCAAAATTATATCACGATATTTCAAGAATATTTGCGATAATGATATTTATGACGATATAGACTTTTTGGGGGGGGGGGGGGGGGGTTGAAAATGTTCTTATTATGTTTATCTCACCTAAATGTTTGCTCACTCATTGCGTTTTTACAATGTGGTAATTTTGTTGTTAAGAGTTTACACAACACAAGGAAGCTTGATTTCAATCTTTGAATTAAATGTTAAATGTGTGTAGGTCTAACACCAGTATTCAGAAATACTACAGAAACAGAATAAAGTAATCAAATGTAAAATAACATATAGTCTTTTAGTTCTGATTCCTGACTAAACTAAATACATAGGCTAATAATTCTCATTCATTACAATTAAAGCTATCTTTTGTTGTTTTGACGACAACATTAATGACAGACACATAGCCTATGGCTGCTGTCACTTTTACAGCTAGTGCACGGATCCATTGCTGTTTTCATTATATTACTGTCTGTCACACTGTCACATGCGTTTTATACATAACCGACTGTGTTTACGAGTATACTTTGCAAGACCGGAAGTTTTACACAATTTTGCGTTTTTCCCCCCATTAAAGCGATATAATCCGCGAAAAATAACTTTTGTTCCTTGCGAGCTGTACTCTATGTATGCACGCAGTGCAACTATCTCTCAGAGAGCGCGCGAGTAGCCTACTGGATAGTTTAAAATAGCTTGAATGTTTAAACTGATAAGACTTAAGAAGACGTGAAAATTATAAACTTTAGTTACGATGCACTGATGGCTCGATTGTGCAAGAGACCATTCAGTCATGTCCCGACTCCTAAACGTGAGAGAGAGAGAGAAGATGCTCGTCGGCAGCACCGCTGAACACTCGAGCTGTTTGTGAAATTGCTAAATCGTCATCGGAGGCTGACACGCTGCTCTTACTCTCAGACAGGTGTTGTTGTTGTGCGTGCTAGGGAATGTAAATGCGCTATACGTCATCGCGTCGCTATATCATTGATATCGCGATATGACACTTTTTTTATCATGTAAAAATGTATACCGGTATTATCGTGGACGGTGTGATATGGTACACCCCTAATCAGAATTACTTAAAGCAGGGGTTTCTTGAGGGAACTTCAGGTTTGTGTGTTGATCAAAAACTAATCGTTGGGCGTGTGACGGTACACTTAAAGGGATATTTCACCGCTGGAAAGATGAATATGTATTTAAATTGGGTCATTTATGTAGTAGAAATGTGAAATTATTTTAGAAGTTGGTGCCTTCTAGACTGAGAAAAGCCAGAAAATGTATTTTTGGCTCATGTGGATGAAAGACAACAACTCCCAGAATGCACTTGCTTCGCTGCCCTACGAGGACACTCCCAAGCCACGCCTACTGGTTACAGAGGGCAGTATCGGAAGAAATGAGACAACTAGGCTACTAGTCGACTCGAAACTGAAAAGACGGTGTTTTATGGTGAGATCCCCCTATGGGCGGGTTGAACACATGCGGAACGAGCTCCTCCTACTGGCTTTAGTCTCTCGCCTCAGGACAAAAGAGCCTCAGATGACGATAAATTAAGATTTTTGCGTCATCTGAGGTTTTTTTCCAGACACACAATACAGAAATCTCTCGTCTCAGGGGGACATGAGGGAGGGAAGCACGGTCATTCGAAAATACTACCGCGTTTCTACTGATACAAAGGGTGAAGTATCCCTTTAACTCACAAGATGTTCACAGGAACGAGACGAGCCGCTATTTTGACGCTTGTGAGTTGCAAGTACCAAAATGAGTGGCTTACTGCGCTTAACAGGGGCAAAAACATAAAAAATAATGTCAAAATGACTGTATTGGCGAGCATTCAGTTGAACAGTCAGTTTTGGAACGTAAATAGTTGAGAAAGATAACGCGTGTTGTGTAACAGCATATTGGATCTGTGCATAAACTCATAAAGTGACAGCAGTCTAATATTAGACAATGTTAAATATAAACATAAGATAAACTAAATCACTCTCCTCTTGATTGAATTACTTTTGTAACTTTAATTGTAAGCATTAATCTTAAATTAATGAAATCTTATTTCATTTTTACATTGAGGACTATCCAGTGTTAATATTTACATTTGATTACTTTAATTTCTGTAGTATTTCTTACCAGAATACTAACCTACTATTAGACCCACTTGAAAATACTTAAAGGCGTGTTTATTTCACATCTCTTTATTGTATTGCATTTATTTGTGCTGTTGTTTGCAATTTGTTTATTTGTTCTTATTTTATTTCCGACTTTTTACTTGCTTTTACTGCAAAAGTCGTTATTAGCAGATTCAGATAATCGAAAATCAGAATTGACCAAGAAAATTGCAATCGGTGCATCTCTAATATCATTTGCAGATATGAAAAAGATAAATTCGAGTAATTTGAGAAAGGAAATCCAAACTGATTTGTAATTGCATATGATCCGACTGGCGAGGCTTTTATTTTCATTTCGTCAGCATGTAGAATAGGTGTTCGTACATTGGGGTGAGCCCAGAAATGTAACTCTATACGCATGACTTGAAGAATGCGGCCCAACAGGCCGTTAGACCTGAAAAGCTGCATTCTGCCAAAGAGCCACAGCTGTATCTCAGGTCCCGATCCTCAGACTCTGTTTTCTCCTCTCTCGCTCTCCATCGTTCTCTCTCCGGGTATGAAGGGCATGAAGAAACGCTCGGAGGTCAAGAAGGTGGGACCCCTGAAGCTGGCGGCTCTGAACGGCCTGACTCTGTCCAGAATGCCACTGCCAGATGAAGGGAAGGACGACCCAGAGAACGCGTCTAATGATGAGCGGGTAAGTTCTGCTTTCGGTTTGAGTGCTGGTGGTGGACTGCTTACTTATTTACTCATTAATTTGCTTATTATTGCAAACTAACTTTAGCTGGACAATAACTTAACAATCTCTGTTACTGTAACTTCCTATTATCACTGTAAAGCTGCTTTGAAACAATCTTTATTGTTAAAAGCGCTATATAAATGAAGGTGACTTGACTTATTTGCTTACTACATTTTATAATCATGGAAAATAATCTTTTTCTGTAACACTTTATTTTACAGTGTCCTTCTTACATGTTACATGTACTTACCATAGTAATAACAATAAATTATGCATAATTATATTTGCAACTAACCCTTAACTTAACCCTAACCCTATAGTAAGTACATGTAGTTACTTAATATTACTCAGTACTTGAATATATAAATACACTGTAACAATGACACCTTAAAATAGTGTAATCTCGTTTTCTATTTCGCAAGCAAGGGAGGAGTGTTTATTAATAAATCAGGTTATTTCCTGGTAGTGAGGTATAAACATTAATAACCTAATAATTAGTGTATCTGACTCTTGAGTATTCCATTTGTTATGTCTGATGTGATGTTAAATAAAGCATTAAAAACATTTAACATGTCAGGAGGACACATATTATCCTCTCATGCTGTTACTTATGCAGCATTTTGACTGTACTTCTGCATGAGATAACACGTTTTATAATTTAGTTTGCGATATATTTCCTCCTCCTTATAGCTAGCGTAAAAAGCTCGCTCTGTCTGGATGAGCTCAAATTCACAGTAAGAATGCTCTCCTGTCATATAGCCTGTCAGCACACTTCAGTAACCCCAAAGAACGCAGGTTAACGTGTTTACATGCCGGGAGAAATCAGGGTGAAGGGCAAAAATCTATCGGTTTATTCTTAAGCCGTTTATGACTTTACTCTGATAAAGAAAAACAGGTTAACTCACTTACATGATCACATGCACTGTCGGCTTATTCAGCATAACCGGGTAAAGAATGTGCATGTAAACGTGCTCTTTATTCTCTGAAAGTAAAAGTGAAAGCAAAAACTGGCCGAGATTTTGCCGTCTGTTGCACATTCTCTCAGAGACGAGAGATGAATCTACCTAGACAAAAGCTGATAACGATATATATCAACTATTTTAATTTACTGGCTTAACGGGGTGGTATAATGCCCTTTTCACAAGATGTAAAATAAGTCTCTGATGTCCCCAGAGTGTGTGTGTGAAGTTTTAGCTCAGAATACCCCACAGATATTTTTATATAGCATGTTAAAATTGTCACTTTTTGAGGGTGAGCAAAAACGCACCGTTTTTGTGTCTGTCCCTTTAAATGCAAATGAGCTGCTGCTCCCGGCACAGGGGGCGGAGCTTCAACGGCTTGTGTCCTTATACCATACATATAGTGAAGTCATCAACTAGCGGTTCTGTTGAGGGCAGATGTTCAATGGTATAGCAACTAAAATACTTATTGAGTGGGGAATTTTGAGAGTGCGTTTCATTTTGTCATACATCATTGCTCGCTGTTAGCATGCTGTGTGACATCACGTTCTGAACAGACGCTCACGTCCTGTGTGTTTCCTGCAGTGTAAGATCCTGGAGCAGCGAATGGAGCAGGGGATGGTGTTCACCGAGTATGAGCAGGTGCACAAAAAGCGGCCCAACTGTGAGTGCACTATCGCTCAGATGCCCGAGAACAGCGACAGGAACCGCTTCCAGGATGTCCTGCCGTACGACGACACGCGTGTGGAGCTGGTGCCCACCAAAGAGAACAACACGGGCTACATCAACGCCTCACACATCAGGGTGAGCTGTCCATCTGTGTCCAATCAGGACATTGTATTCAATTTTAAGAGTTCAACCCTGCTGATTTCATACGAATTTTTATAATACAAACCGTAATACTAGAGATCTTAATGACATACTACCAACCCTCAAAGTTTAAGCACAAACTGCTGAAACCCTGATGTTTTGTAAAAAATATATATATATATTATTATTATTATGCCCTAAAACTGATTGTGCAGATCAAACTGTAATCATAGGGATCTGAAACTGGTTTAAAGGGTTGGTGAAACAATCGTCTTGCCCTGATTGGCCACATGGTGGCGCTACAGTGATCGAAACAAAAATGGTCAACACTTAGTCTAAGAAGCATTCAAAACTTTATGGTGATCAGGCATATAACAGTTCTGAATGATAAAATGCTACATTTCTATTGTAAATGACCTGAAATAGCTTAGATTTAGGTTCGTTCAGGCTTGCTAAATTATGCATAGCCTATATTTTTATGCACGCACTTGAAGGTCTTAAAGTGCTCGGACCCCAATAATTGATGCTTGCAGCTATATTTTATTTATGCGTTGATTTCTATCAGATTAATCAGCCTTCATATTGTGATTTGTGCCGCTGTGTTTACCAGGTTACGGTCAGAGGTAAAGAGTGGAGTTATATCGCATCTCAGGGTCCGCTTTCCAGCACCTGCCAAGACTTCTGGCAAATGGTTTGGGAACAAGGAGTTGCCATCATCGGCATGGTCACAGCGGAGGAGGTGAACATTAAAACACATCTCTGCATGCACAGAAAGGAAATGTTGGTTGTTATTACTTTAGGTCTCTGGGTACTGACACAAATTTCATGATTTAATTTCGATTCACAAGATTGTGATTTGTTTCAATTCCAATCCTGATTTGATTAGATATCGATTAATAAAAAATAAAAAATGTATTCACTTGAGAATAATTGACATGTTCTGTATCATCTTAAATATGTACATGCATGTGTGTGTATTTATATATACAAACTAATTATACACAGTACACACACATATATTATGTAAACACAATCTTTTATTTTGGATGTGATTAATCTTTTCACAGCCCTAATAAATATATATATATATCATATATCAGATACAGTACATGTCAATTTTTCTCAAGTGAAAAATTGTGTAATCTTTACAACTAATGCTATAAACCATACAGGGAATCCTGTCAGCTAATTACATTACTGTAATATTAAAGGATAAGATTGATTTGTGTAGAAGTATTTTAATTGCATATAAGGTAGTTTTTATAATAATAACTTTACAATTAATGATATAATAGTTTTTACTCCAATTTGTTAAGTAGTGCCTGTCATAATGATGGATTCATTCAAACATACATTAAATATTAAAGAACAGATTTAGTAAAAATATAATGATATTATGTTCTGACTTAGCTGACTATCGAGGTTATGGACATTGAATGGCTTTCCTGCAGTAAATGTACATTACGTGACATTGTTCTCAAGCTGATTTATCCTTCTTTCCGCGGTTGAAACACTGATCGAGCGATTACATGTGACGGGATTCACTTCAGTAAATTTTTATATATCTAAAGTCACAAAGCTTCTTGCAGTTTATTGGATGGCAGGTTCTACAATTTAAAAATAATGTTTGTTCACGGCATGCATCAACTGAAAACAGCGTGGACTAAAATAACATTTCTTGGGATTTTGGTTCATCAAAATGAGATTCGATTAAAATTAAGCCCTATTTGTCATTTACAGTGTCACTCTTCAAACTGATGTGTTTTGCCTAAATCTGTGCATCCTGTCATACAAGTTTGACCCATGCTTTTATGCTTAAAGGTGAAGAAGACCCAACTTTATGCATGTTTTGTAAGATTCCCCAAACTGTTAAACATACTTTATTAGATTGTCCTGGACTTAATACAAGTAGAATGCTCTTTTATGAAGTCACCTCAGGGTTACCTTTTTTTTTTATTTTTTTTTTATGTTAATTTAAAAAATCTTTAAGACTTGCTGTTTTTGTTTGTTTGTTTTTTATTGTATTTATATGATATTTGTATTTTTGTAATTTAATTTTTGCCATGAAAATAGCTTTGAATGCTGACATGGCACTAAATAAAAATAAAAATAAAATCTTTGCATCCTCAAACTGGCTTGTTCTGTTTCCTGACCTGCAGGAAGGAGGTCGTGAGAAGAGTTTCCGCTATTGGCCTCGTCTGGGTTCTCGCCACAACACTGTTACTTACGGACGATTTAAGATCACCACACGCTTCCGTACGGACTCGGGGTGCTACGCCACAACGGGCCTGAAGATCAAACACCTCCTCACAGGACAGGAGCGCACCGTCTGGCACCTGCAGTACACAGACTGGCCCGATCACGGCTGCCCGGAGGACTTTAAAGGCTTTCTTTGTAAGTATAACACCGTGTCCTAACCAGACACGATGCGATAAGGTTCCAGCGACAGATAGTTTGTCTGTCCACACTAGACATGACGCGACGTGTCAACATCAATCAAAACCCACAGCCAATCAGAACAGCATGTGGGCGGAGTCTCGCGGCACCAGAGAGTAATCTTGGCGGCACTCGCAAGAAAATGGAAAAGTGCTACATAATCAAATTCACAAATATTACACCATTTAAACATTATTCAAAATACATAGGCTACTGAGTAACTAAAACAATCTTTGTCAAAGAATACACTTGTTTGTTCACAGTTTGAACGTTCTTGTTTCCATTTGTTTAATTTCAAGATCTGAGGAGAATTATCCATTGTTGCTTTTACAGCTACAAAGCTGGAGCACTAAATGATATTCAGAGTCACATTACACGCTTTTAACATTAAATAAAGCACATAAACAGTGCCTGAGATTATCATCGCCACACTTTGTGTTTGTTGTTCCAGCGCGACGTCTAAAATAGAATCGTTGTGTGTCGCCATCACGGCTGTATAGGACGAAAACTCTGATTAACATGGAAAAGACGCCTTTTATCGCGCGTCGCGTGTAGTTAGGACACGGTGTAACAATAGCCACATTTCCATTACTCTTAAAATTTCGCAAATTGCTAATTGAAAATACGCCCAATGGAAACACGTAAATTTCGCACGCAAAAAAGTTTTCCCGCTCGCATGAGGAGGTTTTTCAGGCAATTTGAAAAATAAATATTGCGCAAAACTGCACTGGAAACAGTTTTTGTGCATTTACAGGTCAGCTGACGTAGATGAGGCGGTGTGATTGGACAGAATACGAGACAGAGTTCTTTATTAAATTCATAAAAGACAAAAGAATTACAGGAATACTGGATTCTAAACCTCAAAGAAATGCCACAATCAAGACCTCAACGCAGATCTGAGGGAGAAACACCCAGAAACTCCTCATATGAGCCGCTCACAGTATAAGAGTCTTTCCTTGCTACTAATGATTGGATAACACACACACACGTCTCCTTTGATTAATAATAATGGCCAGTGCAGTGGCTGAGATATATAAACCTACTAACGTCCGTTGCTATGATTTTTGCAATGACTTATGAGATGAAAAAATGAAGTTTTAGTTGCATAACATCAGTTCCTGGAAACGCAGCCATTTCGCAATCGCTTTTTGCGGACGTTTAGAAAAAAATCACAAAAGTTTTGCGCAAATCTGTAATGAAACACACCTACAGATAACAGGGTTTCTTCAGATCAAACTTCACTGCTTTTGGCACTCAAGACGTCACAGGTGGTGTTAGGATCTGCAAATGAGTTTGTTTGTAGTTTTCATATTCATATTGTCTGGACAAAATGTACATTTCTCTGTTAGTAGACCAGAAAGAAAAGTGAAAGTATTCTCTAGAATTGTTGAACATAATGATTGAAGAAACGTTGTGGTGACGTTCATCATGCATGACTTTAAGCTGCATAACTGTTGAGTGTTTTATCCTGGCGTGTCTCTTTAAACTGCTCTATTTCTGTGTCTTAGCGTACTTGGAGGAGATCCAGTCCGTGAGGCGACACACCAACAGCTCCAGCGACCCAAAGAACACAAACCTGCCGGTTCTGGTGCACTGCAGTGCAGGGGTGGGACGCACTGGTGTGGTCATCCTGTCTGAGATCATGATCGCTTGTCTGGAACATAATGAGGTACATGTGTCCTGTGCTTACAGTGGCATCTCAGGGTGAAATGGTCACGGTTACCGGGGTAAACTACACACACTGCTCACCGTAGGCATCAGGGCAGAAAGAAATGTTACACTTCTGCTTCAGCTTACAAAACACATGGTTGCTAGGAATAGAGATGACGACATTCTCTGCATATGTAGACATGTGGCTGGACAGGTTTGAACCTCACTGAGACCTTAGTCACAGTTTACGGCACATGATTTAATATGACGAAAGCGAGGGGCGGAAGCACAGACTGTGGTGCTGTTGTGTAACCTGTGGTCAATCGTTCAGCCATTGACACATTGACGTCGTTTAACATTGTAAAACATTATGAAAATTTGACCTAGGGAGCATAAATACAGTTTATTGGGTTGCACTGTAATCCTGTCACAGTATGCGAAATTTAATATAATGTTAATGGTATATATCACACATTGATTTCTTTTGCTGGAAGTTCAACAGAAAAAAATCTTTATTAACAAAAAAGAAGTTTATGGATTTGCAAATCAAATAAAACGTATTAATTCAAATGAATAATTATTTATTATTAAATAATTTAATGATTTAAGAATGTATTCAAATTAATATGTATATACATTAATTAATCCATCTGATATCAGTGCAAAATTGGAAATTTTGCTAAATATAATTTTTTGTTATATTTTAATGATTAGAATTTAATATGAAATGTTTAAATGTAATTATTAAAATAATGTGATTTTTTTTTTAAAGTTATTTTTATATACAATATTTTAATCTTATGTAAATGATTTGTAGCAACTGAATGAATCAGTCTATCAGTTCAAAAACAAGATTCATGTTACAAGACACGAGTTCAAAACTAAATTTATTAATGTTTAATATTTTTTTTAATTATTCTAATATTAAATGTTATTTAAGTAGATGTTATTTAATTATATATCTTTTACTATTGATCGTATTCATTGGTTACAAAACAATTTTCCTTTGGTATTTGTGCCTTTTTATATATATAATTTCTATGTACAGCCCTTTGAATTTCCATTGCGTATGACATTTTTATATATGAAGAGTTCAGATGCAAAAGCCTCTAAGTGCCATCTGAAATTTTCTTCTTGAATGGTAATTTTTATCAAGCTCATATATTTTTTTAGTTCAGTAATTTCACTTAAATGATGATTAATAGGTCATTTTCATTGTCATTTAAGTAAAATGACTGAACTTAAATGTACGAGCTTGATAAAAATGATCATTCTAGAAGAAAATTTCAGATGGCACTTAGAGGCTTTTGCATCTGAACTCTTCATATACACAAGTATGCATTGCTTTGCCTATTTATCTAATATTCTGAAGCATGGTTGAGATTGAGAATGTAAAGGTGAGGTCTGACAATGCGTGGTTGTTTCCGAACAGATGCTGGACGTCCCGACTGTTCTGACATTGCTGCGACAGCAACGCATGATGATGGTGCAGACGCTCTCACAGTACACCTTCATCTACAAAGTGCTCATTCAGTTCCTGAGAAACTCCAGACTGATCTGAGACCAGCGCTGGCTCATGTCCCATGAGCCCTCTCACGACCTCTCAGTCCGCCGGAGCCGTGAACGCATCGCATCGGGCCGGCGCCGGCGCGGCTTCGCTTCCTCACAGTATTAGTGACGGGGCACGTATGAAGGACACTGCGCCGCGCTCTCTTTATCCAGTATTATTCACAGATTTCCCTGTGGGCTTTTACACGTGATCGCGGACGCCAGTCCCAGCACTTTTATTTTGCTGTACATAGACGCTGAATGACGCAGCTGTTATTTAATATGATGCGCTGAACTGCAGTGGTTCTTTTATACCGGGTTCCTCGTGGATTTGACTAGTTTACGCATGAAGGTTTAGCACGCCAAAATGAAAACGGCGGACACGGTGTTTAAAGACGTGTGTGGATTTCACTTCAGTAGAAATGATTGGGTGAATCTCACGAAAAAGCCCCAAAATATATTAATACGATGGACAATGCGTTCAATTTTCATGAAAGTAAAGGCAAAAACGTGCTTTTCTATACGCTTAATAAAACGACTTGTTTGTTTTCATGAGATTCACCTTGTTGCATCATGGGATGGATGTTACAGGACTCCGGGAGTTTCACGTCCAGTGTTAAAGCTGTTTCTTGAGATTTATGTCATGAGTGTGTAACTCTACGAATGGGTTTCACTGATCAGACGCATCTCGAGTTCGAATGCAGCCAAAGACGGGAGGGTTTATTTTCTGTCCGCAGACGCAACCTATAAATAATTTACAATATGTATTACAATTGTATATGAAAAACTCTCAAATGTATTCTACGTATCATAATCAGAAAGGCTTTCTCTTTGCATTAGGGATGTGTTTGTATTTTTTCAGCTCTTTCTGCCACCAGCATTCAATAACCCGACGCACCAAAGAGCGTCACAGACTTGACTTGTGGATTGGAGTGAACAATAGTGTTGGGTATATTGTTAACGGTTTGTGACTTACACACACACACACACACCAGCTATGATGGTTTACCAAAGAATTTTCAGCATATTGAGTTCATTTACTTCTCTTATCTTCAAGTCTTAAAACACTGTGAAACTGCATTAACCAAGCACAACGTGCCATATCAGATCATTTAGGCCCTTGGCGTTTTAATTCACATTGCAATCAGGTCTTATAATCCTTTAATTATTATTATAGCAGCGCTGATTGATGCTACTTTCCACTGTAATGATGCCGTTACACACCCATTCAAACCAAGACTTCATGCGAGTCGATAGATTTATTATGACGGTTTATTGAAAGTATACTTTTTATTTTATTTTTTTATTTTATGCTGATTTTGCCATAAGTGAATTTCACAGAAAATATCCAGGTCATATTTCACTTCACGAACAAAAGTTAAAAAAACAACAATGCAATTTAAGTAAGTGCAATTGAAAGTATTTGTTGTGCTGAATTTAATTTATTGTGTCCTGATGAATTACTGAATTACAGTAAGGAGATTTTTCACATCGCTGAAAGGTTTAATTGTCCCAAAATAGGCTTTATTTTCCATGCAACATATAAAATAGTTATAATAATATTTTTTCTTTTGATTTTTGGGCTGAAATATGACCTGAAATTCACTCTAAAGCTCTGAATGGTGCGTAAAACAACAGCAATGTCCTTTTGTCTTCTTTTTTTTTTTTTTTTTGTGAAGGACAATCACTTTTTTTCACAGTATATTATGCATCTGAATTCTGAATATCACTTCAAATCGTGAATGAACTAATACGTTTAACAGTTCAATTGATCTGAACATATCTACACGATGGCTTGAATCCGCATTTATCCGTCAGTACTATATGAGGTGAAAGTCATGTAAGTGTTTGAGTAAATGGTTACAAAAGCACAATGTCTGTCTCAGAACCTTTTCATTATTCATGTTGAGTTTTATTGCTCTAGATTTAGGCAAACTGTTGCGACGATGGACGTTTGCTCGTGTTTAGTGTGTGTGTGCGGCCCGTGATCAGTGTTCATCTGAACTGGAAAACGGAGATTCAAGACGATTTATGAACAAAGCTGAAAACTGGACTGTTAAAGCCCTTCCCAGAGCTGCTTTTTGGAATACATGTATATTAATAGCACATACTGTTTATATGGCTGATTTTAAGTGTTATTAACTTTTAACCATATTAAACTTGCCGCCATCATCATGAGTGTGTGTTCTGATGATGTACAGCTGTCAGAAGAGCTAAATTATATCCCATTGTAAACAACTATATTTTTCATTCAGAAAATAAATATTTTAAGTTGTTAAAGCAATGCTTTGTCTCTTTATCTTATTTCACACTGGGTGGAAGGAGGATCTGAAGAGCATAAATTGTTTTTCTGTATTAAGTACAGAATGTTATTTGCATATTATTTATATGCTATTATGGTTAAGTTTAAGTAATTTTATGTGCTTTTGTAATTTTTACTAGTATTTTTTTGTGGGTTTAAAAATCTACAGTACAGGCCAAAAGTTTGGAAACATTACTATTCTTAATGTTTTTGAAAGAAGTTTCTTCTGCTCATCAAGCCTGCATTTATTTGATAAAAAATACAGGGGGAAAAAATGTAATATTGTGATTTATTATTACAATTTAAAATAATTGGTTTTCAATTTATTATACTTTAAATTATCATTTATTTCTGTGATGCAAAGCTGAATTTTCAGCATCATTACTCCAGTCTATCACATGATCCTTTAGAAATCATTCTAATATTCTGATTGATTATGAGTGTTGGACACAGTTCTGCTGCCTAATATATTTGATGAATAAAAGGTTAAAAAGAACTGCATTTATTAAAAAAAAAAAAAAAAAAATTCTAATAATATAAATCTTCTTTACTATCACTTTTTATCAATTTAACACATCCTTGCTGAATAAAAGTATTGATTTATTTATTTTTAAAAAGAAAGAAAAAAAAATGTATGACCCCAAATTACTGACCAGTAGTGTATTTGTTGTTACAAAAGATTTCTATTTTTTTTATTTGCTGCTTTATTTATTTTTTTTTTTACTTTTTATTCATCAAAGTATCCTAAAAAAGTATCACAGGTTATGAAAAAATATTAATCAGCAGAACTGTTTCCAACTTTGATAATGAATCATCATATTAGAATGATTTCTAAAGGATCATGTGATAGACTGGAGTAATGATCCTGAAAATTCAGCTTTGCATCACAGAAATAAATGATAATTTAAAGTATAATAAATTGAAAACCAATTATTTTAAATTGTAATAATATCACAATATAAAAAAATATATATATGTATTTTTGATCAAATAAATGCAGGCTTGATGAGCAGAAGAAACTTCTTTCAAAAACATTAAAAATAGTAATGTGTCTAAACTTTTGTCCCGTACTGTATATTGCCTTATTTTTAAGTTGTAGTAATTCTAGTACGTAAATGAAAATTAGAAATGTTAGCTTGGTCTAAGTTTTATTATTATTATTGTTGTTATTAATTATTTTATAACACTGCAGCAAAGTACTGTGGTATTACCATCTAACTCCATCACTTTACCATGGTACTACTGTACTTTTTGTTTTATAAGGGAAGTTTGTCAATGCATTAACGTCAAGTTGGAATTTGTTTTTGACAATTCTTGCATTACTAAAAATGTGACTACAAATGCAGGTAAAAGTTTCTACAAAGTCCTTAAGGTTAAAACTGACCTTTACTGGGAATTAAGACGTTTTATTGTGTAAAAATAAAACAAATCATTTATATAGTAAATTATGCATGTATGTACAATGTATCCCATCAGCCACAAGAGGTCTCCATGTTTTATGCGATGGTTTTGTGGATGCATTAAAATAACCTTATTGGAAAAAACTTGGAAAGGTATTAAGTGAATTGTAATGCTGTCTCAGTATTTCTGGTTTCGGTCATAAAATGTTTAGACTTTACCTGTGATCAGTGCAACTTCATCCTTTCCACCTCTTGAAACTGAAAAACTGTTTTATCAATATGTTGATTTATCTCTCTCATTGTGGAATTAAATCAGAAGTAGTCAAGTAATAAAGTGTTATTACACATCCAAAGAATTAAAAATACACAGTGAAGAATAAAAACGGGACAGTTATTGTTTTCCTTGCAGCTCATTTATGTTGCATCATGTATACAGGAGCCTATATGATGCGTGCACACGGACTTAAGTGATTATACTAAATGTATTCAAAGTAACTATTTTGTCTATGTGATTTGTATTTTAAATATATTTATGAATCTCTATTATTTATGTGAGCTCAGGTGCTTTTTAGAAGACATTAAGGCGGCTACGTTCACACTGCGATCCTTAGCATGGGAGTGGATTTTCAAACCTATCCCATCACACTCCCAGAAAAAAAATCCCGTCCCATCCCAATCCCACGAAAAAAACTGGGGCAAAATCCCGTCCTGTCCCAATCCCAGAAGAATGACTCCCACTCCCGGAATCTGTCAGTTACGGTAAAAAAAAAAAAAAAAAATAGATCACAGGATCCCCACCTTATTTGAATAAAAATCCAAAATGTAGTAGTTTGTTATTTTATTGAACTGAAAGCCATCTTAAACAATGCACATTAAATTTCATATAAATCATCCATGCAAACACCATAGACAGTATATAAAGGCAAACACACACACAGGCACATTACGCCGTCTTTCTCAGCTCGTAAAAAATGTTGGTTACTTCAGACTTGGCAGAATGTCGGTGAGCACAACTGAGTATCATTTCCCGACGACAGTAGTTGTTGCAGCGTGGCTTTCATGTCTGACTCCGTTTTGATTATGATTTTCGCGGCTACAAAAGTGCATGGGGAAACCGCCGCATTCTCCTTTATTATTGGTGGTGTGTGCATTGGGATATCAACTTGGTGCATTACCACCACAAACTGTTACGGGTGGAGCACGTCATTCAGCAATCAGGAGAGCATAAATATGAAGGGAAACTAGAATTGAGTTCAAAATTAAAATGTATAGTTTATTTATATGAACGGTATATTTGTGTATAAAGTTGGTCCCGCCCACTCCCGCTGACATTTTTCCTGTCCCGTCCCTATCCCGTGATTAGTAGTGATTTTGTTTCCCATCCCGTGGGATTCCCGCGGGACTCCCCCAAAAAATGTCAGCCTCTAGTGGACACGCACCGTACGTGCCACCGTCTAATCTGTTTTGTTGTTTTTTGTTTTGTTTTTAACACTCGAGCAATATAAAAATCAGAGATGCATGCGATTACATTTGGAAATAGGCTTTGTTTCCAAATGCCCCAAGTAAAAAAATATCCTGCCAATTTTGTAAACCCAACCAGTATAATCACAATTGATGGATCTAAATTGCAATAATTAACATATAACAACAACAAAGCATCCACTGTGTAAATTATTATTTTTTTTAATAAAAATAATTAATGCACTAAATTCAGCATAAATTTCAGGACAACCGGCATATTTTTAAACGCTCAAGACAGACGTCACCCAAACCTCACAGCCATTGGCTGCCACCCATTTTGCTTTATAATTTGCATAAACTGCCCAACCTTTTGATGCTCAACACTTTCTCCGGTTCGTTGTCAATCACACAATGCACCGCGTGAAGCTCAACTTCCAAAGGAATTATTGAAAATGCTGGCTCCGCACCAGTGGGCCCGCATCGTTAGCGGTTACGCGTTTATTTATTGTGTGATCTGCCAAGGAAGCCAGAAAATGTATGCTCAGTCAATATATATAAAAAAAAAGATGAAAAAAAACAGAGCAGAATTTTTAAACATTTATGATATGAACCCTCATGTTTTGCTTGTAGAGCTGTCACTGTAATGCTTATGAGCTCTGACAAATCAATGTCCTTCACTGATTACCTTTCGCAACTGTCTTGATAACTTTGGGAATGCAAAATCTGACTCCCATGAGTGCAGAATTGTAGCAAATGTTGATTTAAAGTGATTTAAACATGAATTCCGATTTGACTGTTCAGACTGAAGTTGCATTGCAAAACATCTGGGCCCGTATTCTTAAAGATTCTAAGAATCCTCTAAGAAAACTCTTAATTTAGCTTAAAAACTTTTACGTAGGAGTCTTAGCTTAAAAGCGATTCGGGACCGATCTGAGAGCAACTCGTGAGTAAGGAAAAGACAAAAACTCATCTTAGTAAGGAGGCGGGGTTGACCCCGTTGCTATGTATGACACAATCTTTTGAAGACTGTGATTGGTTGGTTGTCCAAGAAGAAAAAAAAAAGTGATTTTAAGTATAGGGTCTATTCTAAGCCTTCACTTTGAAATTACATGCGTAATTTTTCCTATTTGACCGTTCTCACACACACACACACACACACACACATTATATATGTGTATATAAATCCTTTTTTTTTTTTTTTACCATGCTGTTAATTTCCTATAAGGTATTTGATTGGCTTAGAATGATAAAAATTGTTCCACTCTTTCCAATTACACTGATTGCTGGCATGTTTATTTAAGTGGTGGTTTGAATGTTGGTTTTAATGTACCAAACATGGAATTTTCCCAGTTGCCAAATATCGTAATGTAGTGATTACTTTCATTTCTGGCGCTATGGCATTTCTGTGCTGTGTCGGAGATGTTAGCGTGTTTCTAATAAGATCAGTCACAAACATGATCCCTGCACTATCTAATATATAGCTTCTTATTAACTCACTGTCATCCATTGTCTGCAACACATTTCTTCTCCCTCTTCGTCTTTCTGCCATGTTCTCCTCTGCTAAAGAAACTCTTATGCTGCGTTCACACCGGACGCGAATAGCGCGTCAAATTCGCGCCTGCTGCGTCTAGTTTGACGCTTGACCACTTTGTGTTAATTCGCGTGTCTAACGCGCGTAAAAACAAAAGTTTGAAGCGAGATTTACGCGCGTCAGAGGTGAAAGTTTTGGCGGCCATCTTTTTTAGATGTCTATCGAGCATTAGCATTAGCATTAATCGAGAGAGTCACCGCTCGTATATGCTCTGGAGAGCAGAAACAGCTGCGTAGGGGACATCGTCGCTGTACTCGGGTCCACCAGACCCTCCAGAGGGTTTCAGGAGTTTCACAATTTGCTCCAGGAGCTAGGTTTGGTGGACCTAACGGTGAGGACGCTGACGAGGACAGCGTAGGCCGTAAGGCCTCGGCCTCGAGTGGTCGCTGCCTGACGAGCCCGCGCTCTACAGCCCGGCGCGAGGTTCACCCTCGCCCGCACCCACCTAATCTGTCATTTATTTTTGTTTTGATAATAAATGAAGTCAGCCTCCAAAAGTGAAACCTGTCCTGTGATTTTTGTTTTTATACACTAAATTGTGTTTGTTGTCTTTACATTAGAATAATAATGTTTCATATAATCTAGAATAGATATGGAATAAATAGCATTCAATATAAAATGAGTAACGTTATCTCTCATATATTGAAATCGAGTTTTTATGTGAAAGATTTGCTTTGTTGTGCATTTTAGTCATATTACAAAATAATTTATTGAGGCCAAACATAAAATAACATTGTAAACTGTCACTTCACCACGTGACAGCAGCAAGCAGGCTCCTGATTGGTTAACGCGGCGCGAATTGACGCAGAAGTTCAGATTTTTCAACTCGGGCGGCAGACGCGAATTCGCGTCAAACACGAGAATGCACAAAAAGCACTACATAAAACATTCGCGCGTAACGCGCTTAACGCGCCAGACGCTCAATTCGCGCGAACTTGACGCGCGAATGAGGCGTATTCGCGTCTTCCGCGCCGCGCTCTACGCCTCATTCGCGCCGCAGGAATTTTTTACGCGCGTAACGCGTCTTTGCATTGACTTAACATTGAAATCACTCGCGCCTGACGCGCTATTCGCGTCCGGTGTGAACGCACCATTAAGCCTCTTAAAAGTCCTTGTCCGTGCTCCTAACAATTTTGACCTTAAGACCTCTTTTAAGGGTTAAGATGCTTTCTGAATTACTTGTTTCTTTACTAGGATTTTTTCTTTAATTTTAAGAGTAAACGCCCACATTTCTAAGAATTTTCTTAGAATTTTGTCACTAGGAGCTACTCTTTGCATTAAGATTCTTTATGAATACGGGCCCTGACCTTTATCGGATTAGTACCACATATGGAAGTGGCCCAAATCGGAATTGAAAAGATCAGATTCCATGTCGTTTGTGCTGTTCACGCTGTCATTAGAAAAACAGATCACATATGAACAAAAAAATCAGATTTGCATTTTCCTGCCGTCTGAATGTAGCCCAAGTTTCTATCATGGACATGGTCAGTTTCCTAATTGCAAAAAATACTTTAGATTAAAACCTCAAGTCTTTTTTTGGCTAGTGACATAGCACGTTTTCATTGGCTAATGCATAAACTCTACAGGTCCAGAGGAGAATCAAAGGTAATCAATTATGGTAAAAGGGGTGGAGCCACCTTAATTCAAAGGTATACAAACAGGCAAAGCAGAGTACTGGTGTGTGTTGTGGTGTTTGAGTCAAAGTTTGTTAGGATGGGGTTCCTGATAGTTGTCTTAGTGATTGTTGCATTTGATCTGCATGATGTCTGGGGAAGTTTAAGGCACAGTCATAGTCCAAGAAGCATGGGGCCAAAATCAGATCCAGCTTCCAGAAGTCCTGCCCTTTCTCCTCTAGGGCTCTGGAACCCTTTGCAAGTGGCTTCTCAGTTTCAGAGTCCTTTGGGTCCTGACTTCAAAAGCCTTGCACAGGAGCCTTTTGGCCTTCAGGAGAAGCAGCTGTTGCAGGGTCCAGTGAAGCCTTTGGATTGGAGATATCCCACTGTTCCTGAGGTGCAGAGTGAGTTGGTGGGGAACTTCCCGATGAGGCAACCTGTGACTCCTGGCAGCGTAGTGGTTCAATGTGGCGAGAACCGGGTTCTTGTAGAGGTCCAGCAAGACCTTTTCAGCAATGGTCAGTTGATCCAGCCAACTGGTCTGTCTTTAGGTGGATGTCCTGTTATTGGTCAGGATCCTGAGTCTAGAGTGCTCATCTTTGAGTATGAATTACAGGACTGCAACAGTGTGCTGATGGTGAGAACTCATGAATCTTAATGGGTTATTTTGGTGTGGCAGAAGAGAGCGAAAGTCTTTCAAGGAAAGTCAGTTAACTTGGTTGTCATTTGCAATTCCAGGGCAGCTAAGACCAAATTCAATTGATTTAAATGGGTAAATCCTGAATTTTCAAGCTACTTGCCTTTTAAATAACCCTTCAAACCAACATCTGATCTAAACTATCCCACAAATGGTATGAAAGGAGCTTAAGAAACCAGAACAAATCTTGTGCCTTAATAGTGTTAAAGCTAGTTTTTACCCAGGAACAGCCAATGTGCATGTCTCCAAAACATTGACTATCTTTGGCAACACTGGAGCTTCTGAGGGCAGCTGTAGTGATGTGAAGACTTGATTAATTGGTGATTTGCTCTTCAGGAATTCTCCCATTCATGGCATTATGAGTGCACGGTCTTGGTATATGTTAAGTCTCTGGGATGACCCTCTTGGTAACCACAATCTTTTTCCAGATGAATGAGGATGAGCTTGTCTACACCTTCTCTCTTACCTACACCCCTGAGGCGCTTGCAGGTACTCCGATTACCCGGTCCGATGGTGCAATTGTTGGTGTTCAATGCCATTATCAAAGGTAAGTATCTGTTACTTTCTGCACTTTCTTGTGAAACTGGGAGACCATTTAATGGGTACTTTCATGAACTGCAGGCTCCAAAATGTAAGCAGTGATGCCTTGAGGCCAACATGGTTCCCTTATGCCTCAACTGAGGCTGGTGAAGAGGTCTTGCTGTTCTCCCTGAAGATCATGATGGGTTGGTACAGGTTGTTTCTTTCAATAAAATGAACCTTTACCCTTGCAATTGTGGTGTGCCTAAAGTGTTTTATTTTGTATAGATGATTGGTCCTATCAGAGGCCTTCATACACCTATTTCCTGGGTGGTGTTATTAACATCGAGGCATCTGTGAAGCAGTACAATCATGTGCCTCTGCGTGTGTTTGTGGACCGCTGTGTGGCCACTCAAGTATCTGATGTGAACTCCCTTCCAAGATTTTCCTTCATTGAGAATTATGGGTAAGGTCATGGCCCTTGATGCGGTAGGACTGTTTAAGTTGCTTTTTGTAACCACAGTCATGGGTAAGGTCTAGTTGCTGGATGCTCTACAGTTGACATTCATGAGTTGCTCTGTAATTTTTGTCGTCAGGTGCTTTGTGGATTCCAAAACTACAGCTTCCAGCTCCCGCTTCATGCCTCGGTCCCAGGTTGACAAGCTCCAGTTCCAGCTGGAGGCATTTATGTTCCGGGAGAGCAGCAGTCCTTCTGTATGTACTATGAATATCATGAGTTAATTTGACTTCTCCTCCATCTGCTTTGGTTTTGTGACTTGTTTGTCATGCCTTGCAGATCTACATAACGTGTATTCTGAAGGCAACTATTGCTTCTGCACCCAGTGACGCTCAGCGCAAATCCTGTTCCTTTGCCAATGGGTACATGGGGTTTTTGGGGGGTTTATTTTAAGTCGACTTTTCTGATGTTGTAGGTTTCATGTCTTCATCTTTTTGCAGGTGGTCTGCTGCTGATGGAAACGACCAAGTTTGTGGTTGCTGTGACTCAACATGTGGTCCTGATGGTGAATTTGCTGGCTCTCCCTATGGAGGTTTGTAGTGTTTTTTTTTTTTTTTTTTTTTTTTTTTTGTGCTTTTTCCCCCAAGTGCTCTAACTTGGCTTTTTCTTCTCTCTAGGCATTCAGTGGGAAGGCAAGGCCTCACTTGGTCCTGTAATGGTTCAAGGGCAAAAGAGAGGTTCTCAATAAAACTGGCAAACCAATCCATGCTTGCATCTGACTTCTCATTTCACGTCATGTCTGGTTTAACAATTTTAATTGGAAGTGCCTCATTCTGCCAATGTGGTGAAACTGATAGTCCTATTGTACATTTGTAAGTCCCATATAGCCTGGAACCCTTCGGTTGCATTGTTATATGGGACTTGCAAAGGTACAGAAGTTTTTCTCCATATGGAAATTTTTTTTTAAAAGGCTGCTAGTGTAAGACCAAGGTTAATTGATGTATACTTTTGAAGTGATCAGTTTGTTACTTTGTTTAACTGTAAATTTCCTGGTGAAAATAATTACCCATGATGCTCTTAAGAATTTGAAATAATTCCAAAAGCGCTCTGCAAGGAACACCTTGTCTCATGAAGCACTGCAGATGTAATGGAGTTGGTCTCTCTATCATTCCTGAACTCTGTGTTTGTGCATATTGTGAAAATTGTTTGTAATCAGCTTCCACTGAAGTTTGATCACATTAAGCTGAGTGGTTATACAAAACTAAACTTTTTTTTTTTACCTGTATTTTTAGTGTACATGAAACTACAGCCTATAATTTGTTTGCACTCATGTGCTCGTTAGTTGACGTTCTTTACAAGCTGTCAGTTTCTTAATTGTAAAATTGTGTATGAATGTAGATATCTTAAAGCCCTCGAGTGACTTTCTAGAATTCTCATTTGCTAATGCAGTGGTTGTTCAGTCCTGGTCCAAGGGATCCACTCATCTGCACATTTTATCTATATTAAGACTGTCAGTCCTAATCTGAATGAAATAAACATTAGCAAGTGTGAATAAACAAATCACTTTTTCTTTTTACAAATCTTTCAAGCTACATTGTTTTGAATCATATTTCTATAAATCAGTTTCAATCTGACTGCTATGATTGGGGTTCATGTGATTTATGCAACTTTCTCATGCCACACAAAATGTAAACATCAGATGCTGATTTATGAAACATGCTGAAAGTCACTGCAGAAACAAAATTGTTGTAAAGTGCTCAATGAGCAGAAAATGACAACATAATGAAGACATGGTTTGAAACCAGTGGAGATGACAGCACGGAATAAAGCTGCTCATACCAGCCTCCTATAGTTCTGCTGTGGCCTAAGAAGATGCAGTAGTCCAGTGCGGTGGCTAATACACGTAAATAAGACATCTGTATTGCAGACTCCTATGTTGCAGTTGTTGTTTTTGGCGTATGCTTACCAACACAACGTAATTTCCATAGAAATCAATGCAGATATTTCAGAAAGTGAAAGGGCGGCATGGATACACAAATCAGATCTGAATTAGTTGCAATACACAATGTGGACATCAATAATTTTAGTTCAGATTCCAATCGGTTATACAAATAATCAGATTTGGACTGACACTCTAGCTGTGTCCCAATGTGAAGGCTGCATCCTCCGAAGGCCGTATTTGAAGGCCGATTGCGTCACAGCGGCGCGACGAAGGACGTCCCAATTCAAAGGCTGCATCCTTGGAAGGTCGCATTTGAAGGCCGATTGCGTCACGCGGCTCGATGAAGGCTGTCCCAATTCAATTCTGCATCCTCCGAAGTCCGTATTTGAAGGCCGGTTGCGTCATTGCGACGCGACGAAGGCTACCCTGATTCAAAAGCGACGCCAAATGCGTCCTTCGTTTCCCCGTGAAAGGAAGGATACATAAATGAACACTTAGCGGCCTATCCTACCCTATTCTACCCCATAAGTCATTGCGCGCCGTTGACGACAGCATTTATTTATTTATTTTTAAAGGCGGTCGAGACTGGAGATCGGTGGTGGACAGCAAATTCACATTTAAATGTAAGTATTATGTTTTCATTTATTTAAATGGCTAGCGAAACCGAGTTAAAGTTTATTATAAACTTCATCTTAACTCCTTCGTCACCATTGCGTGGCTTCATTTGTCAGGTAGTTTGAGGTAAAACTTGTGCTAATATTAGTTTAACGACCTATTTGTAATATTTGCACTAGTCTATCTCACTTGTGTATTAGGCTAAAAGAAATATGCTAAAGAAGTAAGCCCACAACAATAAGAAAAGCAGTTGATAAGGCAATGGGGTTTCACTTTTATGTGTTTTTGTAGTGCTGTCATGCAAGCTATGTGGTTTTAACCAAATTTGAGTATATAGAAATATGATTTCTTAAGTATTTTGTATGCATGTCTTGATGTGTCATATTTTGCAGTGTTAACAATGCACTTAAGATTGCACCCCTGTGTTAAGCTTTTTTAGAGCAATTCAGGAGAAAAAAAACACGTCTTTGCTGAAATGTATTGTGCTGTTGTTGTTAACAAGCCATGGTTCATTTGCTCTGCCCTTAGGATTGCAAGTGTCCTGGGACAGGTGAGGGTGTGAGTGGGAAACCCACTGCTGAAACTTGGCCCTGGTTTGTCGTCCTCAGGGCCCAGTTCAGCAGTGGGTGCCCACGGTGAGGAGGAGCCAGCACCAGCACCACCAGCACCAAGGCAGAGGCGAGGAGAGCACAGGAGAGTAGGGAGAGGATGGACAGGCTGTTTTCTCTTCTTGAGAAAATGATTGAAAAATATATTTTTTTCTACATATTCTTTAACTTTTTTCATTATTTTTTTAAAAGGAAAGAAAATCTGTACATTTATTTTTTATGCAACTTTAAATGTGTAAATAAAAGAGAATGAATTGTTCTGGACATTGTTTATTTTTTGACAGTCATCATTTCTACTTGAAACAAACTCTTGTATACCTTTTTTTTTTAAAATAAAATTGGTAAATGAAAATCATTTGTTCCACGGGCTACATTAAAGTACTTTTTCCAACTATTAACAACATATGTTAAACATATCAAAATCAACAAACATTTACAGTACATAAAATAAGAAAAAAATGATGTAGACTTTTATTAGAATTTATTAGAATAATAGTTAGACTTTCAAAAAGAGTAATTTCTGAAAAAAGTACTTTTAATAACAAGTTTTTAGTATCAAGAGTAAAACTAGAGGTATGTATTCTGCAGGGGAAAAAACTTCCTTGTCAGGGTTTTTATTATAGTTTGTATTATAGTCCTGCATTTTACTTCTGAATATTTTCAAGGTTGTTACATTATATACTTTTGTGTAGTTTAATGTAAAATCATATGTGAGGGGAAAAAAGGTACTTCAGTAGGTTACTTCACATTTGTACGTGAATATTTAATGAAATATGCAGTTCCGAAAATTAAAGTCTCATATAAGTTTGATATGTCCCATATCAAAGGGCGCATCTGAAGCGCTCGGACCGGTCTAGCCTACAAGGACTGTTCTTGTCGCCTGGCAACCGTGACAGCTGCCGATGACGAGCGCGAGAAATACTGGACTTTTTTATATTCAATTGGGTTTTATATTCAAACAGGGCTAAACCAAAAATACATGACCTGGCAGCGCCGGGGCTGAAACATCTTCACCATGTCCTCCAGTAAAATATAAAACATAAAAATGACAATAGCCAATTCTGGCTCCATAGCTGTTTACTCAATTAGACTATATCAAATGAATTATCAGGATGGCAGCTGTCCTCTCGCACCGTTGAGGAGCGGTGATCAGAAACACCTGGTTGCGCAATTAGGAAATCCTATGAAGGCTACATGGTGCGTCCTTCGGAGGACGCAAAGGCTGCATCCTTGAAGTCTTCAGTCCTTCGAAGGATGCAGCCTTCACATTGGGACACAGCTTGTGATTATAGCCAAAGTGTGTCTCTCTTATTTAACACACCTGATTCAGATCATCAACTCATTAGGCTAGAGCTCCAATAACTAAACTAAGGGTATGTTTACATGACAACATTGTACTAAAAATAAGAAAGGTTTTCCTTTGCATTTTTAAATGTTTTGGGTACAGACAACAATGTTGTCAAAATGATCCCGGTTCACAAGGATCCGTGAAAACAACTAAAAACGCTGAATTCTGCTGCCAGGCCAGTAGTTGGCAATGACACTTTGTTAAGAAACACTACACGCCTATAGACTGAACACGTAATATGCATGCACATGACGTCACCGCTTTCATAAATTCATGTTTTTGTAGTTTACACGGAGACAATAATGGTATCGGTTTCAAAAACTTGCACTTTGAAATCAGTTTTCAAAACTTTGAGTTTTAGAGCCCCAAAACACTGTTGTTGTGTAAATGAACAAAATGCATAAAAAGATTTAGTTGAAAATGGTGTCATGTAAATACCCCCCTTAATGTGTCAGATAAGAGAGACATACAGAATGTGAAGAGCGGCGGGTGCCCGAGATGCATAAAATCTACAGGTCCAGAAGAGAATCAAAGGTAATCAATTAAGGTAAAAGGGGTGGAGCCACCTTAATTCAAAGGTGTAGAAACGGCCAAGCCAAGTACTGGTGTGTGTTGTGGTGTTTGAGTCAAAATTTGTTAGGATGGGGTTCCTGAAAGTTGTCTTAGTGATGGTTGTGACTGTTGCATTTGATCTGCCTGATGTCTGGGGAAGTTTAAGGTACAGTCACAGTCCAAGAAGTTTAAGGTACAGTCACAGTCCAAGAAGCATGGGGCCAAAATCAGATCCAGCTTCCAGAAGTCCTACCCTTTCTCCTCTAGGACTCTGGAACCCTTTGCAAGTGGCTTCTCAGTTTCAGAGTCCTTTGGGTCCCAACTTCAAAAGCCTTGCACAGGAGCCTTTTGGCCTTCAGGAGAAGCAGCTGTTGCAGGGTCCAGTGAAGCCTTTGGATTGGAGGTATCCCACTGTTCCCGAGGTGCAGCGTGAGTTGGCGGTGGACTTCCAGTTGAGGCAACCCGTGACTCCCAGCAGCGTAGCGGTTCAATGCGGCGAGAATCGGGTTCTTGTAGAGGTCCAGCAGGACTTTTTCAGCAATGGTCAGTTGATCCAGCCAACTGGTCTGTCTTTAGGTGGATGTCCTGTTGTTGGTCAGGATCCTGAGTCTAGAGTGCTCATCTTTGACTATGAATTACAGAACTGCATCAGCTTGCTGATGGTAAGAACTCCTAAATCTTAATGGGTTATTTTGGTGTGGCAGAAGAGAGCCAAAATCTTTCAAGGAAAGTCAGTTTACTTGGTCTTAGCTGCCCTGGCATTGCAAATGAAAACCATGTACTATCTATTTGAATGTGGAAATCCTGAATTTTCAAACTACTTGCCTTTAAATAACCCTTCAAACCAACAATATTTTGATGCTCTTATTTTGGAGTCATTCAACTATTGCACTGAGCACTTTCCCATTCATAGCAATATGAGGGCACTGTCTTGGTATATGTGAAGTCTCTGGGATGACCCTCTTGGTAACCACAGTCTTTTTCCAGATGAATGAGGATGAGCTTGTCTACACCTTCTCTCTTACCTACACCCCTGAGGCGCTTGCAGGAATTCCGATTACCCGGGCCGATGGTGCAATTGTTGGTGTTCAATGCCATTATCAAAGGTAAGTGATCTCTGTGACTTTCTGTACTTTCTCGAGCAACTGGGAGACCATTTAATGGGTACTTTCATGAACCGCAGGCTTCAAAATGTAAGCAGTGATGCCTTGAGGCCAACATGGTTCCCTTATGCCTCAACCAAGGCTGGTGAAGAAGTCTTGCTGTTCTCCCTGAAGATCATGATGGGTTGGTACAGGTTGTTTCTTTCAATAAAATACACCTTTACCCTTGCTATTGTGGCTGTGCACTTAAAAGATAATTATATATATTTTTATTTGTGTATAGATGATTGGTCCTATCAGAGGCCTTCATACTCCTATTTCCTGGGTGACGTTATTAACATCGAGGCATCTGTGTATCAGTACAATCATGTGCCTCTGCGTGTGTTTGTGGACCGCTGTGTGGCCACTCAAGTACCTGATGTGAACTCCCTTCCAAGATATTCCTTCATTGAGAATCATGGGTAAGGTCATGGCCCTTGATGCGGTAGGACTGTTTTAAGTTGTTTGTAACCACTGTCACAGAATCATGGGTAAAGTCTAGTTGCTTGATGCTCTACAGTTGACATTCATGAGTTGCTCTTTGTGATCATTTTGTTGTCAGGTGCTTTGTGGATGCTAAAACTACAGCTTCCAGCTCCCGCTTCATGCCTCGGTCTCAGGTTGACAAGATCCACTTCCAGCTGGAGGCGTTTATGTTCCATGAGGGCAACAGTCTTTCTGTATGTATTACGAATATCATGCATTAATTTGATTTCTCTTCTGGTCTGCTTTGGTTTTGTGACTTGTATGACATCCCTTGCAGATCTACATAACATGTATTCTGAAGGCAACTATTGCTTCTGCACCCAGTGATGCTCAGCGCAAATCCTGTTCCTTTGCCAATGGGTACATTTATTTTTTTATTTAATAAAAAATTATGGACTTTGTTCATTTTGAAGGTTCCGTGTCTTGTCTTTTTGCAGGTGGATTGCTGCTGATGGAAACGACCAAGTTTGTGGTTGCTGTGACTCAACATGTGGTCCTGATGGTGAATTTGCTGCTTCTCCCTATGGAGGTTGGTAGCGTTTGCTCTTTCTAAGGTTGCTTTTATTCAAGTGCTCTAACTTGGCTCTCTTCTCTCTAGGCATTCAGTGGGAAGGCAAGGCCTCACTTGGTCCTGTAATGGTTCAAGGGCAAAAGAGAGGTTCTTAATAAAACTGACAAACCAATCCTTGCTTGTTTCTGACTTGTCATTTTGCATCAAATACCATACAACCATAGGGTTCCAGAAGTTTATACATTTCTGTATAAATGGGTAATCTTAAATTGATCATTTTAAATGCAGCTACTGTAAGCTCCTAGGTTAATTGGTAGGGATGTCCCGATCCGATCACGTGATCGGAAATCGGCCCGATCACGTGTTTTCAAACTGATCGGAATCGGACGTTACCTCCCGATCAGGACTCGGATATATATGTATATATATTCTCATTATTTTTTTTAACACATCTAGTTATGCGGTGCCACAGAGTTACGCCGGTTTCACACTGCACGCGAGCAGAGCGTAAGCAGCGCAGGAGCAGTGCGTATGGTGAGCAGGAGCAGGACACGTGCGTTTTGCTTTCACACTGGCAGCGTTTGTCACGCGCGGCTGAACCGCGGCGTGTGTACAGACAGAGTAGGCTACTCTATAATGGATAAGTTGGCATTGCTTTATTTCGTTTTCAAATACATTTAAGAGAAAAGACTTGTCAAGAAGCTTATTTTATTAATAATTTCATTTATATAACTTTTGGTTCATCTTTGTTTTTATTGTTCTGGCAACAAGTTTGTTTTTGGACATTTTTCTTTTTAAATTGCTGTTGGTCATTTGATTGACTGTTTAAAACACAATAGATATCAATGCACTTTTTGGATAAAACTGTGGTGTATTTTGGCCATGATCAATGCATTGTCACTTTAATTCAGAGTAAGCGGCGCAGCAAAAATAGACTCGGCGCCGAAACGATCGCGGCACTGCTGCTCTGCTACGCACTGCCGCGCCACCTCTGCGTGCGGTGTGAATGCTCTAATCTGTTAACATGGGCGGCGAAAAAAAATACGCTCTGCTAACGCGTGCAGTGTGAAACCGGCGTAAGAGTTAGGAGTGCAGTTCCTAAAAGCACATTGCTGGCTTTGCAAACACTGTGGCACTTTTATATTTTATTTGTTTACATGCCTGCCAGGTATTTTAAGTTGAGGTGCTATTTGTTTATATATTAGACTTTTTTTTATATTTACTGTTGCACTAAAGTCCAAAAGTGAAGAATTTATGTTATTTATTACTTGATTGTTCAAGCTACCTCACAGAAGTGCTCTGTTTGTTAACAGAGTTGTTGAATGTTAAAATAAGGTGAATTAAATAAAAAATAAGGAACATCCTGGATCTGTTTTTTCGCTCTTCTTTATTCTTTTTTTATGTATTATAGAAGTATCGGTAGATACTCAAAATCAAATGACTCGGACTCGGACTCGAGGGCAAAAAAACCTGATCGGGACATCCCTATTAATTGGTATATGCTTTTGAAGCCATCAGTTTACATTACATGTTTTTCGTTTAACAGCAGAATTTCCTGACGAAAAACATATCCATGATGCTCTTAAGAATTTGGCAAGCAAATGATTCCAAAACTGCTCTCTAGGGAACACCTTGTACCATGAAGCACTGCTGATGTAATGGAGTTGATCTCCCTATTGTATTCCTGTGCTCTCATAGTTTGTATATGAATATTGTGATGCTTTAATAAACTTTATCTGACATTTGATCACTAAGCCATAGAGGACATACAAAACTAAACACACCCTCTCTCTCTGGGCTCTGTATTTATGAATCTCTAGTCTCTCATTTGAACTCAGGTTCTTTTTAGATTACAGTAAGTTTCTGTCATGGACAAGCTTGTTTGTAAAATTGTGAATGAATGTAGATAATGTGAAATCTTGTGACTTTCCAGGCTGTTCTCATTTGCTAATGCAGTGGTTTTCAGTCCTGAGCTGTGTCCGAAATCAAGTACTTCCCTATTATGTAGTATGTGGAAATGCAGTATGCCAAAATATTATGTCTGAATACATGGTATTGGAAAAACAGTAGGTGAAAAGTCCACGAATTACCTATTACTTCTGTGAAAATTCTAAAGTGTGCATTCAATGGACACTTCACTCTCCCATCAGGCCACGGGAGAGGATTTATGAATACCAGTAAAGCGACGCAACTGGTGCTGGTAGGTCACAAGACCATAACATGGAAGATGTAGTATGGTCCGAATTTCATTCATACTATAGAGAGGATAAATTCTTTTATTTAATGGTCACAAAGTAAATTCCAAAGTAGTACCTATTCAGACTGTACGTGATTTCGGAAGCTGATTTTCGAGCGCTTGCGCATAACTTCACAGTTTTCACAAATTTGAGTTTTTGTAGTTTAAACAGAGAAAATTATGGTATTGTTTTCAAAAACTTGCACTTTGAAACCCGTTTTTAAATGTTTGTGTTTTTAGGCCTTCAAAACCTCTGTGGTGATGAAAATAAATGGCCAAAATGCTTAAGTTGACTGTTTTTAGTTGAAAATGGTGTCATGTAAATGTCCGCTCAATGGCTGCATCCGAATTCACATACTCTATTGAGTAGGTATTTATTTCACAACCTCTAAAAAGTATCTTCTGTGTAGTATGAATGAAATCCATATATACGACATCCACCATGTTATCATTGTCATATGACCTTCCAGCATCAGTTGTCGCTTCACTGCCATTCACAAATCCTCTCCTGAGGCCTCATGGGATAGTAAAGTGTCCATCGTATGTCCAACACTTTCGAATCTAGCCGGAAGTAGTAGATCATCCGGGTAGTTTTTGCCTACTCTTTTATGAGTTCTGTAAATTCGAACATACTTCTTTTGTCATAATACTGTTTTTCGCCAACTATATATAGGGAAGTATGCGATTTCGGATACAGCCCTTTTATCAAATAAGAGAGACTGACCCTGTGTCTCAATGTCCATACTATCCATCTTAAACAGTTTGTGAGATTAAAATAAGTGTGTCCCAAAACATACACTGTCATAAATAGGGCTATAGTAGGATTCCATTTCTGTCCCCCAAGGTACAATCTACACTAACGTACCCCATAGGGCTTATTATTGGAGGGTCAAAAAGCAATAAAAGGTACATATATGTACCGTTTCTTTTAAAGGTTAAGGTACAATATTGTACCCTTGAGGGTACAGCCCCAGTGACAAGCCATTGTACCCCTAAAGGTACAATTATGTACTTTATTTTCTGAGAGTGTAGTATGTTGAAAAAAGTATGCCAGAAGTCCCCGGATGGTCTACTATTTCTGGTCGATTTTCGAAGTGTGGATCCGTGCTCACTATAACGGCTAATATTGCCCACAACCCATTGCGCTTTGGAGGAGGATTCAGTTCAGAACTACAAACACAAGTTAAAAGTGTTCAGAAAACTACAAAGCATGGCTGATGTGCGCGACAAATGGTCAAGAAGAGAGTCTTCACAAAAACAGTACATACTGTTAGGGCATAGTATAAGTAGGCGAATTGAGACACAGCAAGACAAGGGCTGCGGACATCTGCCATGTTGACGTTATCATGTGACCTACGACGCATTATCACAAGCGTTAAAAAGCGTTAACACGTTTAATTCATCTGTCTGTAAATATCTTGATATTGATTAAACTTGCTCATTTTGTGGTCTTTTTGAAGAAACTGCTGCCCATTTATTTTGTGAATACATTTAGGTTTAATTTAAATTCTTATATTTAACCCTACTAATGTGACCCACCGTTTTATCCTTAACGATATTATTTATTTTTATTACGAAATCCAAAAATTGGCATCTCTTGAATATGTTGTTAATTTCTTTATTTTATATCCAAACATTTTCATCCACAAGCAAAAGTAGCTTAAATCTCCTTTATGTTTTCCTCTTTTTCTTGTTGAATTTAACTCGTTTCATCCCTCAGGCCTAGACCTATAAATAACAAAAAATTCATTTTTTAAATGTATTATAATTAATTATTTAAGAAAATATATATTAAGATATTCAACCTTGTAGGTTCTTTTTTCCTGTGTATAAAATCTCATATTATGTATGCGAACCCATGATATATATATATATATATATATATATATTTATATATATATATATACATACACCTCATAACATCAGTAACTCTACAGCCCTACCTAGAACGGTTTTCCTCAGCGTTTGTAATGTCTGCACAAAGGGCAGCTGTGCGAAGATTCGCCTTTGGAGAAAACTGTTGATTTTATACTCGAAAAATGTAAGTATCATTAATATAAAAAATTTATATTACCCCAGAATGAATTGCATTGCTATCCCACCCCAAAACATACAGTAAAAACAACGATAAATGCTGACCAATACTTAATTATATTACTTTTTACTGAAAATGATATAATTCAATAAAACAAACAAAATGTTGTAGCGTTTATACGCCCGTATAAATATAACTAATTATTATTCATAGCGGATTATGATCAATAATTAATAATTTAATTATTTTCAGAATTTACTGTAGCAGAATCAATAGTATGATCATTTTATCAGTTCATCCAATGAACGGGAAGCATAAACAATTATTAACTCTAGGAAATATAATATCTTCCTGGCCAAGAAAGACTAATCCCCAGCTAACAGTAAATTAAGAAGTAAATCAAGGTTAAAAGCATAGGTAACTTAGATCGCAGTTCAAGACAATAAATTCGTTAGCACATAACACAAGTAATACTTCTCTTTTCAAATACAAACAATACTGATTATATGACTAACACATAAAACTAATATCTAACACAAACACAAACACACGCACACGCATTCATACAAGTTGCCAAAAGAAAGAAAGAAAGAAAGAAAGAAAGAAAGAAAGAAAGAAAGAAAGAAAGAAAGAAAGAAAGAGTTTGGAAAGAATGAGTTTAAGGGTAAGAGGAAGAAATCCCAAATTTCCATATGCACTCAAAATTCTATGCACTTATAAGACATAACCTGAACGAACCATCAGTAATTAATTTCACCCTTCTATCGTTTCTTAGACAGGTTATTAAATTTATATCAATACTCCAGTTCAGCTTAAAAGTCTGGAGGTTACTTGCTCGTTTTGTGTTCCTTTTTCTCTTGGGATTCCCTTTCGGTGTAAAAGGGATTTCCCCAGTTCGTTCCTTGGCTGGTCTCCTCGTGCCTGGTCTGAGGCGGCCAATCACGTGGTATAGGCTACTGGCGGGTTGATGGAAGTCTTTGTTTGAAGCTGGCTTTGCAGAAGAAACGTGGACCGAAATTTTGCCGCAAAACTTAACTTAGAACCGAGACTCACAACGGAAAATAAAGGAAAACTTAGAAAAGAAAGAAAATTGAGACGAGAGTAGATGATGGCTTGAATGAAGCTGTTGAACCCGTTCTTCTGATCTTAATTTGGGTTCTTTGTCTCTGGCGTCTACATGGTTACTATAACCATCGTCTGCTGTCTCCACCCGACTTGTTGTTCTGCACTAAAAACTTAAACTTTGTTCTGGTGTTAAGATTTTAAACTCAAAGTTTGTCCAACCTCCATGATGAGTTCTGGCCAATTAGACACTGGCTAAATTTAGGAGGTGGCGTTCTTTTCAGTTCTGATCGTAAATCATGCTTATCTGTGCTCTCCTTACTCTCTAAGCTCTAGCAGAGAGGAAAGAGGCCACAGTTTAGACATTATTACTATTATAAGAATACGAAACATTTTACAGAGATTTCAATCAAGCCATCTTTTGAATTAAGAACATACGATCATGCTGACAGGAAGCACGACACACTTTCATTCAAACACCTAATAGTTATACCAATTACATGAATTATATGGTAGCTCAGAATATTAAACACACATATAAGTTGCAGACACAACAGAGTTATGTAGTCGCATGATGTTTGATAATAGGTCAGTCAAGAATTGTTCTGGGATGAGTTTTATGGATGTTTGATATGTAAAGTGTGTTGGTGTGTAAAGTTTATGCGTTTTAAGACATTCCAATCTGAGGTCATGGATAGTTCACGCTGAAGTCTGTTTTGATCATCTCTCGTGGGACCTTGATCCTTAAGAAAGACGGGGTCTGTTAGTCGCAGGGGTCAGGTGACCTTAGTAGGGCAGTACCATTTCTGAACAGATCTGTCTTGCAGAATTATCAAACGTTGACAATGTTCTTCCTTTAGTTAACCAATAAAAGTCTTTGGTTGCAGGCTCTCTGGAGCCTGTGAATGATAAATGGCTCTGGGTTTGGTGATTTGAGTCTGGAATGTGAAGACTCTTTGTGGGATTATGTATGAACAAAATCACCTAAAAGCTTCAATTGTGTTTGGTTCATTCTCATAGTCGTTACAATGTAATGTATGTCATATGACATAGCTATGCATGAATACACTCTAGATGTGTATATAGTGAACATATCTACATTTTCATTCAAACCCTTAATTAAATAATTATATTTTATTTACTGACAACAATGAGAAATATTAATAAATTAGTAAAAGAATGAATGAAAGTCACCATCACACAATAAACAAATGCATATACAAGTCAACACATGAAACAAAGCTTTATTCAAACTACAATCATGTATGTAGGCTACAGGCGCTGAACCCCACATCCTTCTGCCATCTCAACACAGCGGTTCCCATTCTGCAGCTTTATTCTGATTAATCAGCTGACCGCCAGAGGTGAGCCGTTCCTTCGTGCCTGAGGTTGTTGTGTGATGTGTTGTGCTTCACAATCTGAGGCAATAAGGGCAGGTGGAGTGATGGAGGGCAGGAGGAGTGATGGAGGGTTTCGTAAGGGCAGGTGGAGTGAAGGAGGGTCTCATAAGGGCAGGTGGAGTGATGGAGGGTCTCATAAGAGCAGGTGGAGTGATGGAGGGTCTCATAAGATCAGGTGGAGTGATGGAGGGTCTCATAAGAGCGGGGTGTAGTGATGGAGGGTCTCATAAGAGCAGGTGGAGTGATGTCTCATAAGAGCTGGTGGAGTGATGGAGGGTCTCATAAGAGCAGGTAGAGTGATGGAGGGTCTCATAAGAGCTGGTGGAGTGATGGAGCGTCTCGTAAGGGCAGGTGGAGTGATGGAGGTTCTCATAAGAGCTGGTGGAGTGATGGAGGGTCTCGTAAGGGAAGGAGGAGTGGTGGAGGGTCTCATAAGAGCAGGTGGAGGGATGGAGGGTCTCGTAAGGGCAGGTGGAGTGATGGAGGGTCTCATAAGAGCAGGTGGAGTGATGGAGGGTCTCGTAAGGGCAGGTGGAGTGATGGAGGGTCTCATAAGAGCTGGTGGAGTGATGGAGGGTCTCGTAAGGGCAGGAGGAGTGATGGAGGGTCTCATAAGAGCAGGTGGAGTGATGGAGGGTCTCGTAAGAGCAGGTGGAATGATGGAGGGTCTCGTAAGGGCAGGTGGAGTGATGGAGGGTCTCATAAGAGCTGGTGGAGAGATGGAGGGTCTCATAAGAGCAGGTGGAGTGATGGAGGGTCTCTTAAGGGCAGGTGGAGTGATGGAGGTTCTCATAAGAGCTGGTGGAGGGATGGAAGGTCTCGTAAGGGCAGGAGGAGTGGTGGAGGGTCTCATAAGAGCAGGTGGAGTGATGTAGGGTCTCATAAGAGCAGGTGGAGTGATGGAGGGTCTCGTAAGGGCAGGTGGAGTGATAGAGGGTCTCATAAGAGCAGGTGGAGTGATGGAGGGTCTCGTAAGGGCAGGTGGAGTGATGGAGGGTCTCATAAGAGCTGGTGGAGTGATGGAGGGTCTCATAAGAGCAGGTGGAGTGATGGAGGGTCTCGTAAGGGCAGGTGGAGTGATGGAGGGTCTCATAAGAGCAGGTGGAGTGATGGAGGGTCTCGTAAGGGCAGGTGGAGTGATGGAGGGTCTCATAAGAGCAGGTGGAGTGATGGAGGGTCTCATAAGAGCAGGTGGAGTGATGGAGGGTCTCCTAAGGGCAGGTGGAGTGATGGAGGGTCTCATAAGAGCTGGTGGAGTGATGGAGGGTCTCGTAAGGGCAGGAGGAGTGATGGAGGGTCTCATAAGAGCAGGTGGAGTGATGGAGGGTCTCATAAGAGCTGGTGGAGTGATGGAGGGTCTTGTAAGGGCAGGTGGAGTGATGGAGGGTCTAATAAGAGCAGGTGGAGTGATGGAGGGTCTCGTAAGGGCAGGTGGAGTGATGGAGGGTCTCATAAGAGCAGGTGGAGAGATGGAGGGTCTCGTCCATGGCACCATTTCCAGGATTCAGCTCTGTGCTCTTCATTCTCAGTGCTCACACCGGTCTGCTGACATTTCAGATCCTACAAAAATGCACATACATAACTCTAGTCATTTTAACAGCACAATGTCATTTGATTTCATTATTATTTAGAAGACAAAAACGCTTTTTTTCACAAACGCCGCCATAACCTTTCCTTGCAGGTCCTGCTCTACCACAAAAGCTGTGCAGCAAATGCACACAAATCAAGAATCAGAAAAGTGCTGTAATAGCTCTGTTTGAAATTACAATAATTAAAATAAACTACAACTTAATATTTAAATAGTTGTTGTTATTCACTTCTGTAGTATACTCACTCAAAGCCTTTGATGGCAGCATTCAGCTTCATGAGCCACTCTCCACTGGATAAACACACATCTGTTCATCTGATCCTGTAACATCCAGATGAGATTCACATTACCTCTGTGATTTATGAGCTCAACACTACATTTACATGTTGAGGTTGTTTTAACTTTTTATCCAACATAAATGTTCTTCAATTTATCAACAGTACTAATGGACAAATAAAATTGATAACTTATGTTTAGTTACTTTATAGATTTGTTCTACATAATAGCACACATACATCACTCAGATGTCTATTTCATGTTGTGATGTGCTCTTCTGCAATACTTATTGAAGATTTTCCTGCCAGATGTAAATAGACATTTAAAATAAGCGTCTTTAAGATGTATATGGTTTATGTAAATCCACTTTAGAGACGTAACTTACGTGTCCTTACTGGAGCTCCCCTGTTAGCTATACATAATAAAATGTGTTTTTACAGCAACATCACAACTATACTATACTGTGTAACGTCTTTACACCTTCAACAATTAATAATAATAATAATAATAATATTATTATTAATTCAATAGTTTACTCTACATTAGTTCAACACATGCAATTTTAACACAAGGAACCGTGTTTACTCACATTTGAAAGCACCCGCGTCACTGATCTCTGCGATGTTTGATAATGACGTATCCTCTCGCGTGGCCTCCTGGGATAGAAAAGTATCCATCGGACGAGCACTCGAAAATCTGGCCGGAAGCAGTAGATCATCCGGGAACTTCTCGCCTACTCTTTTATGAATACTGATGTTTCGAACATAATTTTTCTTTCACGTACTGTTTTCGCCTACTATATAGTAGGAAAGTAGGCATATTCGAACGCACTGTAAGTATACGTACGTCCGAATTTCGCGATAATTAGTACGTCACCCAGGTAATTCTCGCCTACTCTTTTATGAATACAGAGGATTCGTACATACGTTTTCACTCGCCTACTCTTTTTCCCCTACTATATAGTAGGGAAGTATGCGGTTTCGAACGCAGCCAAAGTTTCTGACATGGATAAACTGTCAGTTTCCTAATTGCAAAAAGACTTTAGATTAAAACCTCAAGCCTTTTTTTGGCTAGTGACATTATAGCACGCTCTCATTGGCTAATGCATAAACTCTACAGGTCCAGAGGAGAATCAAAGGTAATCAATTAAGGTAAAAGGGGTGGAGCCACCTTAATTCAAAGGTATACAAACAGGCAAAGCCAATTACTGGTGTGTGTTGTGGTGTTTGAGTCAAAGTTTGTTAGGATGGGGTTCCTGATAGTTGTCTTAGTGCTTATTGCATTTGAGCTGCATGATGTCTGGGGAAGTTTGAGGTACAGTCATAGTCCAAGAAGCATGGGGCCAAAATCAGATCCAGCTTCCAGAAGTCCTGCCCTTTCTCCTCTAGGGCTCTGGAACCCTTTGCAAGTGGCTTCTCAGTTTCAGAGTCCTTTGGGTCCCAACTTCAAAAGCCTTGCACAGGAGCCTTTTGGCCTTCAGGAGAAGCAGCTGTTGCAGGGTCCAGTGAAGCCTTTGGATTGGAGGTATCCCACTGTTCCTGAGGTGCAGAGTGAGTTGGTGGAGAACTTCCCGATGAGGCAACCCGTGACTCCCGGCAGCGTAGCGGTTCAATGCGGCGAGAACCGGGTTCTTGTAGAGGTCCAGCAAGACCTTTTCAGCAATGGTCAGTTGATCCAGCCAACTGGTCTGTCTTTAGGTGGATGTCCTGTTGTTGGTCAGGATCCTGAGTCTAGAGTGCTCATCTTTGAGTATGAATTACAGGACTGCAACAGCGTGCTGATGGTAAGAACTCATGAATCTTAATGGGTTATTTTGGTGTGACAGAAGAAAGCCAAAATCTTTCAAGGAAAGTTGGTTAACTTGGTTGTCATTTACAATTCCAGGGCAGCTAAGACCAAGTTCTATTTATTTAAATTGAGGAAAAATCCTGAATTTTCAAGCTACTTGCCTTTTAAATAACCCTTCAAACCAACATCTGATGTAAACTATCCCACAAACGGTATGAAAGGAGCTTAAGAAACCAGAACAAATCTTGTGCCTTAATGGTGTTAAAGCTAGCTTTTACCCAGGAACAGCCAATGCGCATGTCTCCAAAACATTGACTATCTCTGGCAACACTGGAGCTTCTGAGGGCAGCTGTAGTGATGTGTGAAGACTTGACTAATTGGTGATTTGCTCTTCAGGAATTCTTCTATATTGCACAGTGCACCTTCTCCCATTCATGGCAATATGAGAGTCTTGGCAATATGAGAGTCTTGGTATATGTTAAGTCTCTGGGATGACCCTCTTGGTAACCACAGTCTTTTTCCAGATGGATGAGGATGAACTTGTCTACACCTTCTCTCTTACCTACACCCCTGAGGCGCTTGCGGGTACTCCAATTACCCGGTCCGATGGTGCAATTGTTGGTGTACAATGCCATTATCAAAGGTAAGTGATCTCTGTGACTTTCTGCACTTTCTCGTGAAACTGGGAGACCATTTAATGGGTACTTTCATGAACCGCAGGCTCCAAAATGTAAGCAGTGATGCCTTGAGGCCAACATGGTTCCCTTATGCCTCAACCAAGGCTGGTGAAGAAGTCTTGCTCTTCTCCCTGAAGATCATGATGGGTTGGTACAGGTTTTTTTTCAATAAAATAAACCTTTACCCTTGCAATTGTGGCTGTGCCTAAAGTGTTTTTTGTATAGATGATTGGTCCTATCAGAGGCCTTCATACACCTATTTCCTGGGTGGTGTTATTAACATCGAGGCATCTGTGAAGCAGTACAATCATGTGCCTCTGCGTGTGTTTGTGGACCGCTGTGTGGCCACTCAAGTACCTGATGTGAACTCCCTTCCAAGATTTTCTTTCATTGAGAATCATGGGTAAGGTCATGGCCCTTGATGCGGTAGGACTGTTTAAGTTGCTTTTTGTAACCACAGTCATGGGTAAGGTCAAGTTGCTTGATGCTCTACAGTTGACATTCATGAGTTACTCTTTGTGATTGCTTTGTCGTCAGGTGCTTTGTGGATGCCAAAACTACAGCTTCCAGCTCCCGCTTCATGCCTCGGTCCCAGGTTGACAAGCTCCAGTTCCAGCTGGAGGCATTTATGTTCCGGGAGGGCAACAGTCCTTCTGTATGTACTATGAATATCATGAGTTAATTTGACTTATCCTCCATCTGCTTTGGTCTTGTGACTTGTTTGTCATGCCTTGCAGATCTACATAACGTGTATTCTGAAGGCAACTATTGCTTCTGCACCCAGTGACGCTCAGCGCAAATCCTGTTCCTTTGCCAATGGGTACATGGGTTTTTTGGGGGTTTATTTAAGTCGACTTTTCTGATGTTGTAGGTTTCATGTCTTTGTCTTTTTGCAGGTGGTCTGCTGCTGATGGAAATGACCAAGTTTGTGGTTGCTGTGACTCAACATGTGGTCCTGATGGTGAATTTGCTGCCTCTCCCTATGGAGGTTTGTAGGGTTTTTTTTCTTTTTTTTTGATGCTTTTTTCCCCCAAGTGCTCTAACTTGGCTTTTTCTTCTCTCTAGGCATTCAGTGGGAAGGCAAGGCCTCACTTGGTCCTGTAATGGTTCAAGGGCAAAAGAGAGGTTCTCAATAAAACTGACAAACCAATGCTTGCATCTGACTTCTCATTTCACGTCATGTCTGGTTTAACACTTTAAATTGGAAGTGCCTCATTCTGCCAATGTGGTGAAACTGATAGTCCTATCGTACATTTGTAAGTCCCATATAGCCTAGAACCCTTTGGTTGCATTGTTATATGGGACTTGCAAAGGTACAGAAGTTTTTCTCCATAGGGAATTTAAAAGAACTTTTTATTTTTTTATATATATTTATATATATTTTTTTTAAAAGGCTGCTAGTGTAAGACCAAGGTTAATTGATATATACTTTGAAGTCATCAGTTTGTTACTTTGTTTAACTGTAAATTTCCTGGTGAAAATAATTACCCATGATGCTCTTAAGATTTCCAAATAATTCCAAAAGCGCTCTGCAAGAAACACCTTGTCTCATGAAGCACTGCAGATGTAATGAGTTGGTCTCCCTATCATTCCTGTACGGTGTTTGTGCATATTGTGACAATTGTTTGTAATCAGCTTCCACTGAAGTCTGATCACATTAAGCTGTAGTGGTTACACTAAACTTTTTAGTTTTTTTTTTAACATCTGTTTCGAGATGCATTGTTTTGAATAACAGTTCTGTAAATCAGTTTCAATCTGACTGCTATGATTGGGGTTCATGTGATTTATGCAACTTTCTCATGCCACACAAAATGTAAACATCAGATGCTGTTTTATGAAACATGCTGAAAGTCACTGCAGAAACAAGATTGTTGTAAAGTGCTCAATGAGCAGAAAATGAAGACATGGTTTGAAACCAGTGGAGACGACAGCACGGAATAAAGCTGCTCATACCAGCCTCCTATAGTTCTGTTGTGGCCTAAGAAGATGCAGTAGTCCAGTGCGGTGGCTAGTACATGTTGTAAATAAGACATCTGTATTGCAGACTCCTATGTTGCAGGTGTTGTTTTTGGCGTATGCTTACCAACGTAATTTCCATAGAAATCAATGCAGATATTTTGGAAAGTGAGAGCAGCATGGATGCACAAATCAGATCTGAATTAGTTGCAATATACAATGTGGACATCAATCATTTTAGTTCAGATTCCAATCGGTTACACAAATAATCAGATTTGGACTGACAGTGTGAACATAGCCAAAGTGTGTCACTCTTATTTAACACACCTGATTCAGATCATCAACTCATTAGGCTAGAGCTCCAATAACTGAACTAAGGGTATGTTTACATGACAACATTGTACAAAAAATAAGAAAGGTTTTTCTTTGCATTTTTAAATGTTTTGGGTACAGACAATGTTGTCAAAATGATCCCGGTTCACAAGGATCTGTGAAAACAACTAAAAACGCTGAATTCTGCTGCCAGGCCAGTAGTTGGCAATGACACTTTGTAAAGAAACACTACACGCCTATAGATTGAACACGTAATACGCATGCGCATGACGTCACCGCTTTCATAAATTCATGTTTTTGTAGTTTAGACTACATAGACAATAATGGTATCGGTTTCAAAAACTTGCACTTTGAAACCAGTTTTCAAAACTTTGAGTTTTAGGCCCCCAAAACGCTGTTGTTGTGTAAATGAACAAAATGCATAAAAAGATTTAGTTGAAAATGGTGTCATGTAAATAACCCCCTTAATGTGTCAGATAAGAGAGACATACAGAATATGAAGAGCGGTGGGTGCCCGAGATGCATAAAATCTACAGGTCCAGAGGAGAATCAAAGGTAGGCCTAATCAATTAAGGTAAAAGGGGTGGAGCCACCTTAATTCAAAGGTGTACAAACAGGCAAAGCCAATTACTGGTGTGTGTTGTGGTGTTTGAGTCAAAGTTTGTTAGGATGGGGTTTCTGAAAGTTGTGTTAGTGATGGTTGTGATTGTTGCATTTGATCTGCCTGATGTCTGGGGAAGTTTAAGGTACAGTCACAGTCCAAGAAGCATGGGGCCAAAATCAGATCCAGCTTCCAGAAGTCCTGCCCTTTCTCCTCTAGGGCTCTGGAACCCTTTGCAAGTGGCTTCTCAGTTTCAGAGTCCTTTGGGTCACGACTTCAAAAGCCTTGCACAGGAGCCTTTTGGCCTTCAGGAGAAGCAGCTGTTGCAGGGTCCAGTGAAGCCTTTGGATTGGCGGTATCCCATTGTTCCCGAGGTGCAGCGTGAGTTGGCGGTGGACTTCCAGTTGAGGCAACCCGTGACTCCCAGCAGCGTAGCGGTTCAATGCGGCGAGAATCGGGTTCTTGTAGAGGTCCAGCAGGACTTTTTCAGCAATGGTCAGTTGATCCAGCCAACTGGTCTGTCTTTAGGTGGATGTCCTGTTGTTGGTCAGGATCCTCAGTCAAGAGTGCTCATCTTTGACTATGAATTACAGAACTGCATCAGCTTGCTGATGGTAAGAACTCATAAATCTTAATGGGTTATTTTGGTGTGGCAGAAGATAGCCAAAATCTTTCAAGGAAAGTCAGTTTACTTGGTCTTAGCTGTTTGAAAATCCTGAATTTTCAAACTACTTGCCTTTAAATAATCAACAACATTTTGATGCTCTTATTTTGGAGTCATTTCACTATTGCACCGAGCACTTTCCCATTCATAGTAATATGAGGGCACTGTCTTGGTATACGTGAAGTCTCTGGGATGACCCTCTTGGTAACCAGTCTTTTTCCAGATGAATGAGGATGAGCTTGTCTACACCTTCTCTCTTACCTACACCCCTGAGGCGCTTGCAGGTATTCCGATTACCCGGGCCGATGGTGCAATTGTTGGTGTTCAATGCCATTATCAAAGGTAAATGATCTCTGTGACTTTCTGTACTTTCTCGAGCAACTGGGAGACCATTTAATGGGTACTTTCACGAACCGCAGGCTTCAAAATGTAAGCAGTGGTGCCTTGAGGCCAACATGGTTCCCTTATGCCTCAACCAAGGCTGGTGAAGAAGTCTTGCTGTTCTCCCTGAAGATCATGATGGGTTGGTACAGGTTGTTTCTTTCAATAAAATACACCTTTACCCTTGCTATTGTGGCTGTGCACTTAAAAATAATTATACATTTTTATTTGTGTAGATGATTGGTCCTATCAGAGGCCTTCATACTCCTATTTCCTGGGTGACGTTATTAACATCGAGGCATCTGTGTATCAGTACAATCATGTGCCTCTGCGTGTGTTTGTGGACCGCTGTGTGGCCACTCAAGTACCTGATGTGAACTCTCTTCCAAGATATTCCTTCATTGAGAATCATGGGTAAGGTCATGGCCCTTGATGCGGTAGGACTGTTTTAAGTTGTTTGTAACCACTGTCACAGAGTCATGGGTAAAGTCTAGTTGCTTGATGCTCTACAATTGATATTCATGAGTTACTTTTTGTGTTTGTTTTGTCATCAGGTGCTTTGTGGATGCCAAAACTACAGCTTCCAGCTCCCGCTTCATGCCTCGGTCTCAGGTTGACAAGATCCACTTCCAGCTGGAGGCGTTTATGTTCCATGAGGGCAACAGTCTTTCTGTATGTATTACGAATATCATGCGTTCATTTGTTTTCTCTTCTGGTCTGCTTTGGTTTTGTGATTTGTATGACATCCCTTGCAGATCTACATAACATGTATTCTGAAGGCAACTATTGCTTCTGCACCCAGTGATGCTCAGCGCAAATCCTGTTCCTTTGCCAATGGGTACTTTTTTATTTTATTTAATAAAAAAAAAAAATTATGGACTTTGTTCATTTTGAAGGTTCCGTGTCTTGTCTTTTTGCAGGTGGATTGCTGCTGATGGAAACGACCAAGTTTGTGGTTGCTGTGACTCAACATGTGGTCCTGATGGTGAATTTGCTGCTTCTCCCTATGGAGGTTGGTAGCGTTTGCTCTTTCTAAGGTTGCTTTTATTCAAGTGCTCTAACTTGGCTCTCTTCTCTCTAGGCATTCAGTGGGAAGGCAAGGCCTCACTTGGTCCTGTAATGGTTCAAGGGCAAAAGAGAGGTTCTTAATAAAACTGACAAACCAATCCTTGCTTGTTTCTGACTTGTCATTTTGCATCAAATACCATACAACCATAGGGTTCCAGAAGTTTATAAATTTCTATATAAATTGGTAATCTTAAATTGAGCATTTTAAATGCAGCTACTGTAAGCTCCAAGGTTAATTGGTATATGCTTTTGAAGCCATCAGTTTACATTACATGTTTTTCGTTTAACAGCAGAATTTCCTAATGAAAAACATATCCATGATTCTCTTAAGAATTTGGCAAGCAAATGATTCCAAAACTGCTCTGCGGGAACACCTTGTACCATGAAGCACTGCTGATGTAATGGAGTTGGTCTCCCTATTGTATTCCTGTGCTCTCACAGTTTGTATATGAATATTGTGATGCTTAATAGTTTATAATAAACTTTATCTGACGTTTGATCACTGAGCCCTAGAGGTCAAACAAAACTAAACACACCCTCTCTCTCTGGGATCTGTATTTATGAATCTCTAGTCTATCATTTGAGCTCAGGTTCTTTTTAGATTACAGTAAGTTTCTGTCATGGACAAGCTTGTTTGTAAAATTGTGAATGAATGTAGATAATGTAAAATCTTCTAGTGACTTTCCAGGCTGTTCTCGTTTGCTAATGCAGTGGTTTTCAGTCCAGAGCTGTGTCCGAAATCAAGTACTTCCCTATTATGTAGTATGTGGAAATGCAGTACGCCAAAATAATATGTCTGAATACATAGTATTGGGAAAAACAGTAGGTGAAAAGTGATAATTACTTATTACTTCTGTGAAAATTCTGAAGTGTGCATTCAATGGACACTTCACTCTCCCATGAGGCCACGGGAGAGGATTTATGAATACCAGTAAAGCGACGCAACTGGTGCTGGTAGGTCACAAGACCATAACATGGAAGAATTAGTATGGCCTGAATTTCATTCATACTATAGAGAGGATAAATTCTTTTATTTATTGGTCACAAAGTAAATTCCAATATAGTACCTATTCAGACTGTACGTGATTTCGGAAGCTGATTTTCAAGCACTTGCGCATAACTTCACAGTTTTCACAAATTTGAGTTTTTGTTGTTTAAACAGAAAATTATGGTATTGTTTTCAAAAACTTGCACTTTGAAACCCATTTTTAAATGTTTGCGTTTTTAGGCCTCCAAAACTCTGTGGTGATGAAAAATGCATAAAAAGTTGTCTGTTTTTTGTTGAAAATGGTGTCATGTAAATGTCCGCTCAATGGCTGCATCCGAAATCACATACTCTATTGAGTAGGTATTTATTTTGAATTAGTAATTATTTCACAACCTCTAAAAAGTATGTTATGTGTAGTATGAATGAAATCCATATATACTACATTCACCATGTTATCATTGTCATGTGACCTTCCAGCATCAGTTGTCGCTTCACTGCCATTCACAAATCCTCTCCTGAGGCCTCATGGGATAGTAAAGTGTCCATCGTATGAACACTTTCGAATCTAGCCGGAAGTAGTAGATCATCTGGGTACTTTTTGCCTACTCTTTTATGAGTTCTGTAAATTCGAACATACTACTTTTGTCATATACTGTTTTTCGCCAACTATATAGTAGGGAAGTATGCGATTTTGGATACAGCCCTTTTATCAAATAAGAGAGACTGACCCTGTGTCTCAATGTCCATACTATCCATCCTAAACAGTATGTGAGATTAAAATAAGTGTGTCCCAAAACATAGTATGTTGAAAAGAGTATGCCAGAAGTCCCCAGATGGTCTACTATTTCTGGTCGATTTTCGAAGTGTGGATCCGTGCTCACTATAACGGCTAATATTGCCCACAACCCATTGCGCTTTGGAGGAGGATTCAGTTCAGAACTACAAACACGAGTTAAAAGTGTTCAGAAAACTACAAAACATGGCTGATGTGCGCGACCGATGGTCAAGAAGAGAGTCTTCACAAAAACAGTACATACTGTTAGGGTATAGATAAGTAGGCGAATTGAGACACAGCAAGACAAGGGCTGCGTTCGAAACCGCATATTCAATGAGTAGGTACTTAATTTCAATAAGTACTTACTTTGAAAGCGCTAAAAGAGTAGGTACTTTATAGCCTGATCTCGTTAAGTATGAATGCGAACCGGACATCTGCCATGTTGACGTTATCATGTGACCTACGACGCGTTATCACAAGCGTTAACAAGCGTTAACACGTTTAATTCATCTGTCTGTAAATATCTTGATATTGATTAAACTTGCTCATTTTGTGGTCTTTTTGAAGAAACTGCTGCCCATTTATTTTGTGCATACATTTAGGTTTAATTTAAGTTCTTATATTTAACCCTACTAATGTGACCCACCGTTTTATCCTTAACGATATTATTTATTTTTATTACGAAATCCAAAAATGGTCATCTCTTGAATATGTTGTTAATTTCTTTATTTTATATCCAAACATTTTCATCCACAAGCAAAAGTAGCTTAAATCTCCTTTATGTTTTCCTCTTTTTCTTCGCTAGCGCTATACAAATAAACTTGACTTGACTTGTTGAATTTAACTCGTTTCATCCCTCAGGCCTAGACCTATAAATAACAAAAAAATCATTTTTTAAATGTATTATAATGAATTATTTAAGAAAATATATATTAAGATATTCAACCTTGTAGGTTCTTTTTTCCTGTGTATAAAATCTCATATTATGTATGCGAACCCATGATATATATACAGTATATATATATATATATACATATATATACATACACCTCATAACATCAGTAACTCTACAGCCCAACCTAGAACGGTTTTCCTCAGCGTTTGTAATGTCTGCACAAAGGGCAGCTGTGCGAAGATTCGCCTTTGGAGAAAACGTACTCGGTTACTAACGTAACCTCGGTTCTCTCTAGAAGAGGGAACGAGTACTGGGTAAGTATCTTACGCAAGGGGAAAATCCCTTTTCCGCGAGATATTGAAGCCAAAAAATTATCCTTAATTTTGTATTATTGTAAAACGCGTTGCGGCAGCATACAGACATAGGCAAGACGGCTCGTGTGCCTATTGGCTGTTCTGCGGCAACTGCAGCAGCCTATCGAGCGAGGCCTAGCGTGACGTCAGACCCAATGAGGGTGCTTCACGCCCACTGCGTCACGTCCCGCCGAAACGGGCGTGGCTTAGGCCTATAAATACAGCTCGCAGGCAGCTGATATCTGGTTTTTCATCGCCGAAGCTAACCAGAGCGTGTGCATGCACGGCAAGATACGCAGTACTCGTTCCCTCTTCTAGAGAGAACCGAGGTTACGTTAGTAACCGAGTACGTTCTCTTACGAGAGGTCTCTCGTACTGCGTAAGTATCTTACGCTAGGGGACCCAATGTAAAACGCCGTGCGTGCTGGGATCTGACACCAAAGACCCAAGGGCGAAAGCCCAGGGTTCATATAGTGCATAATCACCAGGGGAACTCACAGGGAGTCCGGGAAGAGGGAGGGGCGGAGCCGCGCTCTTCCACATATAGCAGCGTCCCTTAGACGCAAATTACATCATACAGACAGGGCGGAGTACGGCCTGAGCTGATGGAAAATTGTGGGTCTTATTTATTTGCCCATAAGCATTTTGCGGTCGATCAGCGGGCAGTGCTCATCGAGCAGTGCTCAGCAGACACAGTATTCTGAACCGATAGCATCAGAACAGACAGTACTGGTATATTTAGACCGACAACAGCCTGGCCTGTAAGGCGGGAACCTCTAGGTTATAAAACCTTATAAATGTAGACGGGGAGGCCCAGCCTGCCGCCATACATATATCTTGCAAGGCAATCCCACTTGACCAGGCCCATGACGAAGCCATGCTTCTCGTGGAGTGCGCTCTGACACCCAACGGGCACTGCATACCCTTGGAAGTGTACGCCAGCGCAATGGCGTCAACTATCCATCTGGATAGGCTCTGTTTCGACGCGGCTAGTCCCTTGGAACGTCCACTGAACGAAACGAAGAGCTGCTCCGTCTGTCTGAAGACAGATGAGCGAGACACATAAGCTCTTAATGCCCTGACTGGACAAAGGAAGCTCGCGTCTCCTTCCTCGTCAGAGACCGGTAGGGCTGACAGGGAAATTACCTGCGCCCTAAACGGTGTGTTGAGGGATTTTGGAACATAACCGTGCTTAGGTTTGAGTATAACTCTTGAGTCATTAGGCCCAAACTCCATGCACGTCGCGCTTACTGAGAGCGCGTGTAAGTCCCCTATGCGCTTCACCAAAGCGAGAGCCAGAAGAAACACTGTCTTGAAAGACAGGTGTTTAAGATCAATCGTCTGTAAAGGCTCGAATGGGTCACCTTTCATGGCCTCCAGTACCACAGAAAGGTCCCATACAGGGACTGAGGGAGGTCTGGGAGGATTCAGTCTCTTAGCTCCTCTAAGGAAGCGGATGACTAAATTGTTCCTTCCTATTGACTGACCAAGCGTTGTTTTTGAGAACGCTGCTATGGCCGCCACATAAACTTTGAGCGTGGAAGGGGACCTGCCCTTGTCCAACAGCTCTTGTAGGAAGGAGAGAACCTCCGTCACCCCACAGTCTGGGGGCGACACGCCACGAGCTGTGCACCAGCTGGAGAACACTGACCATTTCGAGGAATAGAGACGTCGCGTAGACGGAGCTCTAGCCTGCGTGATCGTGTTTAACACTCCGCTTGGGAGGTCAGCGGGTACCCGTTGATGGCCCAAACATGAAGGGACCACAGCTCTGGGCGCGGATGCCAAATCGAGCCCTTGGCCTGAGAGAGGAGGTCCCTCCTCACTGGCACTGGCCATGGGGCAGTGCTCGCTAGCTGCATCAGAACTAGGAACCAGGGTTGGTTTTTCCAGAATGGCGCTACGAGTAGCACTGTGCATCCTTCTTCCCTGATCCGCTCTATCACCTGAGGCAGGAGAGAGACAGGAGGAAAGGCATAGAGCGGGCGGCGGGGCCATACATGAGCCAGCGCGTCCCTGCTCTTGGAGAAAAATTCCAGACAGTGAGCGTTTTCTTGAGACGCGAACAGGTCTACTTCCGCTCTGCCGAATTTCTTCCACAGCAGCTGGACTGTCTGTGGGTGTAGAGACCACTCGCCTGTCGGAACATTGTTCCTGGACAGTCTGTCCGGTCCTACGTTTAGGAGCCCTGGCACATGCGCTGCTCTCAGCGAGAGCAGGTTGCGATGAGCCCACACCGGGAGGCGTTCTGTCAGCCTGTGCAGGTTTCGGGACCTGAGGCCGCCCTGGCGATTTATGTAGGACACCACTGACATGTTGTCCGAACGGACCAGGACGTGGTGTCCTCATATTTGGGGACAAAAACGCGTCAGCGCGTTGTCTACTGCCAGCATTTCGAGGCAGTTTATGTGCAGAAGCTTCTCCCGTTCTGACCATTGGCCGAAGAACGGTCTGCCCTCGAGCAGCGAGAGAGACTGACCCTGTGTCTCAATGTCCATACTATCCATCCTAAACAGTATGTGAGATTAAAATAAGTGTGTCCCAAAACATAGTATGTTGAAAAGAGTATGCCAGAAGTCCCCAGATGGTCTACTATTTCTGGTCGATTTTCGAAGTGTGGATCCGTGCTCACTATAACGGCTAATATTGCCCACAACCCATTGCGCTTTGGAGGAGGATTCAGTTCAGAACTACAAACACGAGTTAAAAGTGTTCAGAAAACTACAAAACATGGCTGATGTGCGCGACCGATGGTCAAGAAGAGAGTCTTCACAAAAACAGTACATACTGTTAGGGTATAGATAAGTAGGCGAATTGAGACACAGCAAGACAAGGGCTGCGTTCGAAACCGCATATTCAATGAGTAGGTACTTAATTTCAATAAGTACTTACTTTGAAAGCGCTAAAAGAGTAGGTACTTTATAGCCTGATCTCGTTAAGTATGAATGCGAACCGGACATCTGCCATGTTGACGTTATCATGTGACCTACGACGCGTTATCACAAGCGTTAACAAGCGTTAACACGTTTAATTCATCTGTCTGTAAATATCTTGATATTGATTAAACTTGCTCATTTTGTGGTCTTTTTGAAGAAACTGCTGCCCATTTATTTTGTGCATACATTTAGGTTTAATTTAAGTTCTTATATTTAACCCTACTAATGTGACCCACCGTTTTATCCTTAACGATATTATTTATTTTTATTACGAAATCCAAAAATGGTCATCTCTTGAATATGTTGTTAATTTCTTTATTTTATATCCAAACATTTTCATCCACAAGCAAAAGTAGCTTAAATCTCCTTTATGTTTTCCTCTTTTTCTTCGCTAGCGCTATACAAATAAACTTGACTTGACTTGTTGAATTTAACTCGTTTCATCCCTCAGGCCTAGACCTATAAATAACAAAAAAATCATTTTTTAAATGTATTATAATGAATTATTTAAGAAAATATATATTAAGATATTCAACCTTGTAGGTTCTTTTTTCCTGTGTATAAAATCTCATATTATGTATGCGAACCCATGATATATATACAGTATATATATATATATATACATATATATACATACACCTCATAACATCAGTAACTCTACAGCCCAACCTAGAACGGTTTTCCTCAGCGTTTGTAATGTCTGCACAAAGGGCAGCTGTGCGAAGATTCGCCTTTGGAGAAAACGTACTCGGTTACTAACGTAACCTCGGTTCTCTCTAGAAGAGGGAACGAGTACTGGGTAAGTATCTTACGCAAGGGGAAAATCCCTTTTCCGCGAGATATTGAAGCCAAAAAATTATCCTTAATTTTGTATTATTGTAAAACGCGTTGCGGCAGCATACAGACATAGGCAAGACGGCTCGTGTGCCTATTGGCTGTTCTGCGGCAACTGCAGCAGCCTATCGAGCGAGGCCTAGCGTGACGTCAGACCCAATGAGGGTGCTTCACGCCCACTGCGTCACGTCCCGCCGAAACGGGCGTGGCTTAGGCCTATAAATACAGCTCGCAGGCAGCTGATATCTGGTTTTTCATCGCCGAAGCTAACCAGAGCGTGTGCATGCACGGCAAGATACGCAGTACTCGTTCCCTCTTCTAGAGAGAACCGAGGTTACGTTAGTAACCGAGTACGTTCTCTTACGAGAGGTCTCTCGTACTGCGTAAGTATCTTACGCTAGGGGACCCAATGTAAAACGCCGTGCGTGCTGGGATCTGACACCAAAGACCCAAGGGCGAAAGCCCGGGGTTCATATAGTGCATAATCACCAGGGGAACTCACAGGGAGTCCGGGAAGAGGGAGGGGCGGAGCCGCGCTCTTCCACATATAGCAGCGTCCCTTAGACGCAAATTACATCATACAGACAGGGCGGAGTACGGCCTGAGCTGATGGAAAATTGTGGGTCTTATTTATTTGCCCATAAGCATTTTGCGGTCGATCAGCGGGCAGTGCTCATCGAGCAGTGCTCAGCAGACACAGTATTCTGAACCGATAGCATCAGAACAGACAGTACTGGTATATTTAGACCGACAACAGCCTGGCCTGTAAGGCGGGAACCTCTAGGTTATAAAACCTTATAAATGTAGACGGGGAGGCCCAGCCTGCCGCCATACATATATCTTGCAAGGCAATCCCACTTGACCAGGCCCATGACGAAGCCATGCTTCTCGTGGAGTGCGCTCTGACACCCAACGGGCACTGCATACCCTTGGAAGTGTACGCCAGCGCAATGGCGTCAACTATCCATCTGGATAGGCTCTGTTTCGACGCGGCTAGTCCCTTGGAACGTCCACTGAACGAAACGAAGAGCTGCTCCGTCTGTCTGAAGACAGATGAGCGAGACACATAAGCTCTTAATGCCCTGACTGGACAAAGGAAGCTCGCGTCTCCTTCCTCGTCAGAGACCGGTAGGGCTGACAGGGAAATTACCTGCGCCCTAAACGGTGTGTTGAGGGATTTTGGAACATAACCGTGCTTAGGTTTGAGTATAACTCTTGAGTCATTAGGCCCAAACTCCATGCACGTCGCGCTTACTGAGAGCGCGTGTAAGTCCCCTATGCGCTTCACCAAAGCGAGAGCCAGAAGAAACACTGTCTTGAAAGACAGGTGTTTAAGATCAATCGTCTGTAAAGGCTCGAATGGGTCACCTTTCATGGCCTCCAGTACCACAGAAAGGTCCCATACAGGGACTGAGGGAGGTCTGGGAGGATTCAGTCTCTTAGCTCCTCTAAGGAAGCGGATGACTAAATCGTTCCTTCCTATTGACTGACCAAGCGTTGTTTTTGAGAACGCTGCTATGGCCGCCACATAAACTTTGAGCGTGGAAGGGGACCTGCCCTTGTCCAACAGCTCTTGTAGGAAGGAGAGAACCTCCGTCACCCCACAGTCTGGGGGCGACACGCCACGAGCTGTGCACCAGCTGGAGAACACTGACCATTTGAGGAATAGAGACGTCGCGTAGACGGAGCTCTAGCCTGCGTGATCGTGTTTAACACTCCGCTTGGGAGGTCAGCGGGTACCCGTTGATGGCCCAAACATGAAGGGACCACAGCTCTGGGCGCGGATGCCAAATCGAGCCCTTGGCCTGAGAGAGGAGGTCCCTCCTCACTGGCACTGGCCATGGGGCAGTGCTCGCTAGCTGCATCAGAACTAGGAACCAGGGTTGGTTTTTCCAGAATGGCGCTACGAGTAGCACTGTGCATCCTTCTTCCCTGATCCGCTCTATCACCTGAGGCAGGAGAGAGACAGGAGGAAAGGCATAGAGCGGGCGGCGGGGCCATACATGAGCCAGCGCGTCCCTGCTCTTGGAGAAAAATTCCAGACAGTGAGCGTTTTCTTGAGACGCGAACAGGTCTACTTCCGCTCTGCCGAATTTCTTCCACAGCAGCTGGACTGTCTGTGGGTGTAGAGACCACTCGCCTGTCGGAACATTGTTCCTGGACAGTCTGTCCGGTCCTACGTTTAGGAGCCCTGGCACAGGCGCTGCTCTCAGCGAGAGCAGGTTGCGATGAGCCCACACCGGGAGGCGTTCTGTCAGCCTGTGCAGGTTTCGGGACCTGAGGCCGCCCTGGCGATTTATGTAGGACACCACTGACATGTTGTCCGAACGGACCAGGACGTGGTGTCCTCATATTTGGGGACAAAAACGCGTCAGCGCGTTGTCTACTGCCAGCATTTCGAGGCAGTTTATGTGCAGAAGCTTCTCCCGTTCTGACCATTGGCCGAAGAACGGTCTGCCCTCGAGCAGCGCTCCCCATCCCGAGGTGGATGCGTCCATAGACACCACCTTCACACTCGAGGAAGTCCCCAGGCTTACACCTGATTGGTACCAGTCGTTTGCTTTCCAAGGTTTCAGAGCTGCGATGCATTTCTGATTGACCTTGAGACGAAGCAGACCGGAAGCCCACGCTCGGCGCGGCACTCGCGCTTTCAGCCAGAACTGTAGCGGTCGCATGTGAAGCAAGCCCAGCTGAAGAACTGATGATGCTGAGGCCATGAGACCTAGCATCCTCTGAAATTTCTTGAGCGGGACAGATGCGCCGCAGCGGAAAGAGCTCGCTGTGCGCTGAATGTCTAGCACGCGCTGTGGTGACAGTCACGCTATCATAGACAGCGAGCTCAGTTCTGTGCCCAGAAAAGATATTATCTGTCTGGGGGACAGAGAACTCTTCGCCCAATTGACTCTGAGACCCAGATTCTCGAGGTGATCGGGTAAAATGGTCCTGTGCTCTATGAGCATCGAGTGAGATTGAGCTAGAATCAGCCAATCGTCCAAGTAGTTCAATACTCGCATGCCCTGTAGCCTGAGGGGTGCGAGCGCTGCGTCCATGCACATCGTAAATGTACGGGGTGCTAGGGACAAGCCGAACGGTAGGACTGTGTACTGATATGCCTGGCCCTCGAAGGCGAATCTCAAATATCACCTGTGACGTGACGCTATCTGTATTTGAAAATACACGTCTTTCAGATCTATTGACACAAACCAATCTCCTCGGCGAATCTGCGCGAGGATTTTTCTGGTCGTAAGCATTCTGAACTGTCGCTTTGCAAGCACTCTGTTCAGCTGCCTTAGATCTAGTATGGGTCTGAGACCCCCGTCTTTTTTCGGTACCAGGAGGTATCTGCTGTATAGCCCTCCTTCGCTCTGAGCTAGAGATAACGGCTCTTTGGCTCCTTTGCTCAATAGTTTCAAAATTTCGGCTCGAAGTAGGTGTGCTACTTCTGTTTTTACCGTGGTCTCGACGCGCATCGCGCGTCGCATAGCGACGAGGGCGCCGGCGAAACTGTAGCGAATAGCCTCTTTTTATAATGTCTAGCACCCACTTCGAAACCCCGGGTAGCCTCGCCCATGCATCTGCATGAATGGCTAGGGGTTGAATGCGAAGCGCGCTCTGGTCGCTCAGCGACAGAGGGGCTTCGGTGTGCTGTAACACAAGCGTCGCGCTTATGACATTCGAGGCAGAGGGCGCGCTGATAACAGCGGGCAGACTGCCCGCGCTCGGCTCCTCTGCGGTGGTTAACCGAGAGGGGGAGGGCTGGGCGAGTCCCGTAGGACTTGTCATGTCTGTGTGTGGATGTGGGCGCGGGATAGCGGGCACATTTACCACACCGAGAGCATTGTCCGCCTGAGCAGAGCGAATGCACGTTGGTTTCGTTTTTACAGAAACCTCGAGACATGCAGGACGTAGTGATTGTGGGCACTGGGCAGTGGGCACATCTGCTACGTTTAATGCGCAATCAAACTGGGTCGATTGTATGTGTGCGAGCCCTGTGTGACGGGCTGTGCTTGTGTGTAGGAATGGGCACTGGGCAGTGGGCATTTTGTCTACACTCATAACACCATCGGCCGTGGCCGGGACACCAGAAAATACACTCTTTATGGGATTTATCTGGGTAGCCGTAAAAACGGCATTTGTGTGCAGGCAAGCGGGCAGTGGAACCGGCTTGTTGACTGCAAAATACACTGGAACAGTCACATTTCTTGGAACTGAACGAGCGATGAGTTTTGGTGGAAGTCCGGCCGCAGCGGGACTTGGACACCGTCGTTTCCCTAGGCGTGCTAGGACGACTTCGGGGCCTCGGGCTTTACCGCAATCCTGGGCCGCGGCCCACGCGGGGCGGGGCGGCGGCCAGATGAGCGAGAGCGTTGTCTCGCGCTTCGGGCCTGTCGGCGCTGCGAAGTGGCGGCGGTGGGCGGAGGCTGAGGCTGTGAGCTCTGAGCAGACGGTTTCGCACGGCCTGCTGCAGAACTGGAGCGCTTCGGCAGGAAGTGCTTCATAGCCTGTGACGCTTTCTGTACCTCGGCGAATCTTTCCGCGAAATCTTTGACGGAAGTTCCGAAGAGGCCAGCGGGAGAAAGCGGAGCTTCGAGGAACGCGGCGCGCTCAGACTCAGACATCTCAGAGAGCGTTAGCCATAGGTGTCTCTCAGTCACAGTGAGAGAGGCCATGCTCCGTCCTATGGCCTGTGCAGCAGACTTAGTAGCGCGGAGAGCGAGGTCCGTAGCACTTCTCAAGTCTGGCACGCAAATTGCATCTGGTCCTTTCTCGTCCAGCTTTCGGAGGAGATCGGCCTGGAAAATTTGCAGTGTGGCCATAGTATGCAGCGCTGACGCAGCCTGCCCAGCGGCGGAGAAAGCGCGACCGAGCAGGGTTGACGTCATGCGGCAAGCTTTTGAAGGCAGAGCCAGCTTAGCGCGCCGTCTAGCGGAGGGCGGGCAAAGGTGGGCTGCTATCACTTCTTCGACCGGCGGCAGCGAATGGTAACCTCTGTTTTTAGCATCGTCAACAGCGGAGAATGCTAGCGAAACAGAAGAGCGCATTCTAGCTGAGAAGGGGGCGTTCCAAGACTTAGCGACTTCTTCGTGTAACTCAGGAAGAAAGGGCGCTGGTCTGGACGCAGGCAAAGCGCGCTCCCCGGGAAGAAAATATCCATCCAGCCGGTTGTGAGCAGGCTGTTCAGGCGTAGACCACTCGAGGCCGAGGCTCGCCGCGGCCTGTGCGAGTATGCGCATCAGCTCTGACTCGATGCTAGCTCTTTTGCCTGACGATGCGCGGACAGAGGGAGCGAGATCCACAGAGCTCGCCCAATCCTCACTGCCCGATGCCAGGAGAGAGCAGGAATCATCCTCCCCCAATGCGGCTTTTTCATCAGCGTCATCGACGGAAGCGGCGGCAGACGGCGGCCGCTGTCCGTCAGGAAGAGACACTGACGAAGCCGGTAAAGCTGGCGGGCGAACCGGCGAGCTTTGACGGGTGGGGGAAGGTTCCGGGACCCGCTGAGCACGGCGCTTTTTACGGCGCAGCACTACAGCGGGTGGAGGTGCAGTCTCAGTGAAATATGCCAGGCGAGTCCTCAGAGTCGCCATAGGCAGTAGCTCGCAGTGCTGGCAGCCGCCGTCAGCGAGCGCGAGAGCTGCATGATCCTCACCCAGGCAGGAAACGCAGATAACGTGGCGGTCCCCGTCGCTGAGTGTGGCTCTGCACAAGCCGCAGGAAGGTATCTTTAAAAAGACGCAAGCTCTTTTAGACAGTGTGTGTCGCGGCGGCGAACACACACACAACAGAGAGTGTAAAGGATATAGGCGCCGGATAGCGCAGCAGGAAGGCGATTGAAGGCGGCGCGGCCAGCGACTTCAGTGACGACTCGTCCCGCTGCAAGTGCTTCCTCAGACGGCGCGGCTTCTCTCCGGATCCAGCGACGCGTGTGCTTCGCTGAAGAGATGAAAAATCAGATATCAGCTGCCTGCGAGCTGTATTTATAGGCCTAAGCCACGCCCGTTTCGGTGGGACGTGACGCAGTGGGCGCGAAGCACCCTCATTGGGTCTGACGTCACGCTAGGCCTCGCTCGATAGGCTGCTGCAGTTGCCGCAGAACAGCCAATAGGCACACGAGCCGTCTTGCCTATGTCTGTATGCTGCCGCAACGCGTTTTACAATAATACAAAATTAAGGATAATTTTTTGGCTTCAATATCTCGCGGAAAAGGGATTTTCCCCTAGCGTAAGATATTTACGCAGTACAAGAGACCTCTCGTAAGAGAACTGTTGATTTTATACTCGAAAAATGTAAGTATCATTAATATAAAAAATTTATATTACCCCAGAATGAATTGCATTGCTATCCCACCCCAAAACATACAATAATAACAACGATAAATGCTGACCACTACTTAATTATATTACTTTTTACTGAAAATGATATAATTCAATAAAACAAACAAAATGTAATGTATGTCATATGACATAGCTATGCATGAATACACTCTAGATGTGTATATAGTGAACATATCTACATTTTCATTCAAACAATTAATTAAAGCATTAATTAATTAATTAAATAATTATATTTTATTTACTGACAACAATGAGAAATATTAATAAATTAGTAAAAGAATGAATGAAAGTCACCATCACACAATAAACAAATGCATATACAAGTCAACACATGAAATAAAGCTTTATTCAAATTACAATCATGTATGTAGGCTACAGGCGCTGAACCCCACATCCTTCTGCCATCTCAACACAGCGGTTCCCATTCTGCGGCTTTATTTTGATGAATCAGCTGACCGCCAGAGGTGAGCCGTTCCTTCGTGCCTGAGGTTGTTGCGTGATGTGTTGTGCTTCACAATCTGAGGCAATAAGGGCAGGTGGAGTGATGAAGGGTCTCATAAGAGCAGGTGGAGAGATGGAGGGTCTCGTAAGGGCAGGTGGAGTGATGGAGGGTCTCGTAAGGGCAGGTGGAGTGATGGAGGGTCTCGTAAGGGCAGGTGGAGTGATGGAGGGTCTCGTAAGGGCAGGTGGAGTGATGGAGGGTCTCATAAGGGCAGGTGGAGTGATGGAGGGTCTCATAAGGGCAGGTGGAGTGATGGAGGGTCTCATAAGAGCGGGTGGAGTGATGGAGGGTCTCATAAGAGCAGGTGGAGTGATGGAGGGTCTCATAAGAGCAGGTGGAGTGATGGAGGGTCTCGTAAGGGCAGGAGGAGTGATGGAGGGTCTCATAAGAGCAGGTGGAAGATGGAGGGTCTCGTCCATGGCACCATTTCCAGGATTCAGCTCTGTGCTCTTCATTCTCAGTGCTCACACTGGTCTGCTGACATTTCAGATCCTACAAAAATGCACATACATAACTGCAGTCATTTTAACAGCACAATGTCATTTGATTTCATTATTATTTAGAAGACAAAAACGCTTTTTTTCACAAACGCCGCCATCACCTTTCCTTGCAGGTCCTGCTCTACCACAAAAGCTGTGCAGCAAATGCACACAAATCAAGAATCAGAAAAGTGCTGTAATAGCTCTGTTTGAAATTACAATAATTAAAATAAACTACAACTTAATATTTAAATAGTTGTTGTTATTCACTTCTGTAGTATACTCACTCAAAGCCTTTGATGGCAGCATTCAGCTTCATGAGCCACTCTCCACTGGATAAACACACATCTGTTCATCTGATCCTGTAACATCCAGATGAGATTCACATTACCTCTGTGATTTATGAGCTCAACACTACATTTACATGTTGAGGTTGTTTTAAATGTTCTTCAATTTATCAACAGTTCTAATGGACAAATAAAATAGATAACTTATGTTTAGTTACTTTATAGATTTGTTCTACATAATAGCACACATACATCACTCAGATGTCTATTTCATGTTGTGATGTGCTCTTCTGCAATACTTATTGAAGATTTTCCTGCCAGATGTAAATAGACATTTAAAATAAGCGTCTTTAAGATGTATATGGTTTATGTAAATCCACTTTAGAGACGTAACTTACGTGTCCTTACTGGAGCTCCCCTGTTAGCTATACATAATAAAACGTGTTTTTACAGCAACATCACAACTATACTATACTGTGTAACGTCTTTACACCTTAAACAATTAATAATAATAATAATAATAATAATAATAATAATAATTCAATAGTTTACTCTACATTAGTTCAACACATGCAATTTTAACACAAGGAACCGTGTTTACTCACATTTGAAAGCACCCGCTGTAACGCTCAGCCTAGATTATAGGTGATAATACACAAATAAAACTTTACGGTCTTGACCCTTCTTAAATGTTATGTCTGAATGTTTAGCAAAAAGAACTCACGGAGAACATCCATTCAGGTAAACCCAAAGTGTATTTACAAAAAAATAAAAAATAAACACCAAGCTGTACCAAAAATATATATATACATCTCATATCCAGAAAAAAAATAATACCTCGTAATATAAGCGGAGGAAGTGTCCTTATTAGTCCCGTATCATGTACAGTAAGTGTGTGTGTGTGTGTGGTAGAATCGGCCTCACCGGCTAATTCCTAAAAGTCCGGGAGCTCGATGTGAAGCAACACTGTCCTGTGACGAAATCCCAAAGGCAAATAATCCAAAGTTCTGATAATTCCACAATGAAGATTTTCCAGTCACAGTCTTGAACAGCTTGATGAGATATAATCCAGCGATCGATCGCAAATCTCTGAGCACTGAAAAGTAGCTACTGTACGCCGGGGTTTTTTCCGCTCTTTTAAACGGAAGTCCAGTGAAAACAGCTGATTCGAATGACGTCACGGGGATTCCCTGGAGCTGTGCGACAGAACTCTCGCGTGAGTAAACGGGAACTCAATCACTTTTCCGGGCAATAAACACAGGTAGAATAATTATAACATAGCAGCTGGCTTATTAGATTAATTTGACTAACATACTGCAATATAAATATTCTTCCATTATGTGGCCGCGCTACACCGCGTCACTGATCTCTGCGATGTTTGATAATGACGTATCCTCTCGTGTGGCCTCCTGGGATAGAAAAGTATCCATCAGACGAGCACTCGAAAATCTGGCCAGAAGCAGTAGATCATCCGGGAACTTCTCGCCTACTCTTTTATGAATACTGATGTTTCGAACATAATTTTTCTTTCACGTACTGTTTTCGCCTACTATATAGTAGGAAAGTAGGCATATTCGAACGCACTGTAAGTATACGTACGTCCGAATTTCGCGATAATTAGTACGTCACCCAGGTAATTCTCGCCTACTCTTTTATGAATACAGAGGATTCGTACATACTTTTTCGCTCGCCTACTCTTTTTCCCCTACTATATAGTAGGGAAGTATGCGGTTTCGAACGCAGCCAAAGTTTCTAACATGGATAAACTGTCAGTTTCCTAATTGCAAAAAGACTTTAGATTAAAACCTCAAGCCTTTTTTTGGCTAGTGACATTATAGCACGCTCTCATTGGCTAATAGATAAACTCTACAGGTCCAGAGGACAATCAAAGGTAATCAATTAAGGTAAAAGGGGTGAAGCCACCTTAATTCAAAGGTATACAAACAGGCAAAGCCAATTACTGAGGTGTGTTGTGGTGTTTGAGTCAAAGTTTGTTAGGATGGGGTTTCTGATAGTTGTCTTAGTGCTTGTTGCATTTGAGCTGCATGATGTCTGGGGAAGTTTGAGGTACAGTCATAGTCCAAGAAGCATGGGGCCAAAATCAGATCCAGCTTCCAGAAGTCCTGCCCTTTCTCCTCTAGGGCTCTGGAACCCTTTGCAAGTGGCTTCTCAGTTTCAGAGTCCTTTGGGTCCCAACTTCAAAAGCCTTGCACAGGAGCCTTTTGGCCTTCAGGAGAAGCAGCTGTTGCAGGGTCCAGTGAAGCCTTTGGATTGGAGGTATCCCACTGTTCCTGAGGTGCAGAGTGAGTTGGTGGAGAACTTCCCGATGAGGCAACCCGTGACTCCCGGCAGCGTAGCGGTTCAATGCGGCGAGAACCGGGTTCTTGTAGAGGTCCAGCAAGACCTTTTCAGCAATGGTCAGTTGATCCAGCCAACTGGTCTGTCTTTAGGTGGATGTCCTGTTGTTGGTCAGGATCCTGAGTCTAGAGTGCTCATCTTTGAGTATGAATTACAGGACTGCAACAGCGTGCTGATGGTAAGAACTCATGAATCTTAATGGGTTATTTTGGTGTGACAGAAGAAAGCCAAAATCTTTCAAGGAAAGTTGGTTAACTTGGTTGTCATTTACAATTCCAGGGCAGCTAAGACCAAGTTCTATTTATTTAAATTGAGGAAAAATCCTGAATTTTCAAGCTACTTGCCTTTTAAATAACCCTTCAAACCAACATCTGATGTAAACTATCCCACAAACGGTATGAAAGGAGCTTAAGAAACCAGAACAAATCTTGTGCCTTAATGGTGTTAAAGCTAGTTTTTACCCAGGAACAGCCAATGCGCATGTCTCCAAAACATTGACTATCTCTGGCAACACTGGAGCTTCTGAGGGCAGCTGTAGTGATGTGTGAAGACTTGACTAATTGGTGATTTGCTCTTCAGGAATTCTTCCATATTGCACAGTGCACCTTCTCCCATTCATGGCAATATGAGAGTCTTGGTATATGTTAAGTCTCTGGGATGACCCTCTTGGTAACCACAGTCTTTTTCCAGATGAATGATGATGAACTTGTCTACACCTTCTCTCTTACCTACATCCCTGAGGCGCTTGCGGGTACTCCGATTACCCGGTCCGATGGTGCAATTGTTGGTGTACAATGCCATTATCAAAGGTAAGTGATCTCTGTGACTTTCTGCACTTTCTCGTGAAACTGGGAGACCATTTAATGGGTACTTTCATGAACCGCAGGCTCCAAAATGTAAGCAGTGATGCCTTGAGGCCAACATGGTTCCCTTATGCCTCAACCAAGGCTGGTGAAGAAGTCTTGCTCTTCTCCCTGAAGATCATGATGGGTTGGTACAGGTTTTTTTTCAATAAAATAAACCTTTACCCTTGCAATTGTGGCTGTGCCTAAAGTGTTTTTTGTATAGATGATTGGTCCTATCAGAGGCCTTCATACACCTATTTCCTGGGTGGTGTTATTAACATCGAGGCATCTGTGAAGCAGTACAATCATGTGCCTCTGCGTGTGTTTGTGGACCGCTGTGTGGCCACTCAAGTACCTGATGTGAACTCCCTTCCAAGATTTTCTTTCATTGAGAATCATGGGTAAGGTCATGGCCCTTGATGCGGTAGGACTGTTTAAGTTGCTTTTTGTAGCCACAGTCATGGGTAAGGTCAAGTTGCTTGATGCTCTACAGTTGACATTCATGAGTTACTCTTTGTAATTGCTTTGTCGTCAGGTGCTTTGTGGATGCCAAAACTACAGCTTCCAGCTCCCGCTTCATGCTTCGGTCCCAGGTTGACAAGCTCCAGTTCCAGCTGGAGGCATTTATGTTCCGGGAGGGCAACAGTCCTTCGGTATGTACTATGAATATCATGAGTTAATTTGACTTATCCTCCATCTGCTTTGGTCTTGTGACTTGTTTGTCATGCCTTGCAGATCTACATAACGTGTATTCTGAAGGCAACTATTGCTTCTGCACCCAGTGACGCTCAGCGCAAATCCTGTTCCTTTGCCAATGGGTACATGGGTTTTTTGGGGGTTTATTTAAGTCGACTTTTCTGATGTTGTAGGTTTCATGTCTTTGTCTTTTTGCAGGTGGTCTGCTGCTGATGGAAATGACCAAGTTTGTGGTTGCTGTGACTCAACATGTGGTCCTGATGGTGAATTTTCTGCCTCTCCCTATGGAGGTTTGTAGCTTTTTGTTTTCTTTTTTTTTTTTGCTTTTCCCCCCAAGTGCTCTAACTTGGCTTTTTCTTCTCTCTAGGCATTCAGTGGGAAGGCAAGGCCTCACTTGGTCCTGTAATGGTTCAAGGGCAAAAGAGAGGTTCTCAATAAAACTGACAAACCAATGCTTGCATCTGACTTCTCATTTCACGTCATGTCTGGTTTAACACTTTAAATTGGAAGTGCCTCATTCTGCCAATGTGGTGAAACTGATAGTCCTATCGTACATTTGTAAGTCCCATATAGCCTAGAACCCTTTGGTTGCATTGTTATATGGGACTTGCAAAGGTACAGAAGTTTTTCTCCATGGGGAATTTAAAAGAACTTTATATTTTTTTTTAAAAGGCTGCTAGTGTAAGACCAAGGTTAATTGATATATACTTTGAAGTCATCAGTTTGTTACTTTGTTTAACTGTAAATTTCCTGGTGAAAATAATTACCCATGATGCTCTTAAGATTTCCAAATAATTCCAAAAGCGCTCTGCAAGAAACACCTTGTCTCATGAAGCACTGCAGATGTAATGAGTTGGTCTCCCTATCATTCCTGTACGGTGTTTGTGCATATTGTGACAATTGTTTGTAATCAGCTTCCACTGAAGTCTGATCACATTAAGCTGTAGTGGTTACACTAAACTTTTTTTATTTTATTTTTTTTTACATCTGTTTCAAGATGCATTGTTTTGAATAACATTTCTGTAAATCAGTTTCAATCTGACTGCTATGATTGGTGTTCATGTGATTTATGCAACTTTCTCATGCCACACAAAATGTAAACATCAGATGCTGTTTTATGAAACATGCTGAAAGTCACTGCAGAAACAAGATTGTTGTAAAGTGCTCAATGAGCAGAAAATGAAGACATGGTTTGAAACCAGTGGAGACGACAGCACGGAATAAAGCTGCTCATACCAGCCTCCTATAGTTCTGTTGTGGCCTAAGAAGATGCAGTAGTCCAGTGCGGTGGTTAGTACATGTTGTAAATAAGACATCTGTATTGCAGACTCCTATGTTGCAGGTGTTGTTTTTGGCGTATGCTTACCAACGTAATTTCCATAGAAATCAATGCAGATATTTTGGAAAGTGAGAGCAGCATGGATGCACAAATCAGATCTGAATTAGTTGCAATATACAATGTGGACATCAATCATTTTAGTTCAGATTCCAATCGGTTACACAAATAATCAGATTTGGACTGACAGTGTGAACATAGCCAAAGTGTGTCACTCTTATTTAACACACCTGATTCAGATCATCAACTCATTAGGCTAGAGCTCCAATAACTGAACTAAGGGTATGTTTACATGACAACATTGTACAAAAAATAAGAAAGGTTTTTCTTTGCATTTTTAAATGTTTTGGGTACAGACAATGTTGTCAAAATGATCCCGGTTCACAAGGATCTGTGAAAACAACTAAAAACGCTAAATTCTGCTGCCAGATGTCTTAGTGATGGTTGTGATTGTTGCATTTGATCTGCCTGATGTCTGGGGAAGTTTAAGGTACAGTCACAGTCCAAGAAGCATGGGGCCAAAATCAGATCCAGCTTCCAGAAGTCCTGCCCTTTCTCCTCTAGGGCTCTGGAACCCTTTGCAAGTGGCTTCTCAGTTTCAGAGTCCTTTGGGTCACGACTTCAAAAGCCTTGCACAGGAGCCTTTTGGCCTTCAGGAGAAGCAGCTGTTGCAGGGTCCAGTGAAGCCTTTGGATTGGCGGTATCCCATTGTTCCCGAGGTGCAGCGTGAGTTGGCGGTGGACTTCCAGTTGAGGCAACCCGTGACTCCCAGCAGCGTAGCGGTTCAATGCGGCGAGAATCGGGTTCTTGTAGAGGTCCAGCAGGACTTTTTCAGCAATGGTCAGTTGATCCAGCCAACTGGTCTGTCTTTAGGTGGATGTCCTGTTGTTGGTCAGGATCCTCAGTCAAGAGTGCTCATCTTTGACTATGAATTACAGAACTGCATCAGCTTGCTGATGGTAAGAACTCATAAATCTTAATGGGTTATTTTGGTGTGGCAGAAGATAGCCAAAATCTTTCAAGGAAAGTCAGTTTACTTGGTCTTAGCTGTTTGAAAATCCTGAATTTTCAAACTACTTGCCTTTAAATAATCAACAACCTTTTGATGCTCTTATTTTGGAGTCATTCCACTATTGCACCGAGCACTTTCCCATTCATAGTAATATGAGGGCACTGTCTTGGTATACGTGAAGTCTCTGGGATGACCCTCTTGGTAACCACAGTCTTTTTCCAGATGAATGAGGATGAGCTTGTCTACACCTTCTCTCTTACCTACACCCCTGAGGCGTTTGCAGGTATTCCGGTTACCCGGGCCGATGGTGCAATTGTTGGTGTTCAATGCCATTATCAAAGGTAAATGATCTCTGTGACTTTCTGTACTTTCTCGAGCAACTGGGAGACCATTTAATGGGTACTTTCATGAACCGCAGGCTTCAAAATGTAAGCAGTGATGCCTTGAGGCCAACATGGTTCCCTTATGCCTCAACCAAGGCTGGTGAAGAAGTCTTGCTGTTCTCCCTGAAGATCATGATGGGTTGGTACAGGTTGTTTCTTTCAATAAAATACACCTTTACCCTTGCTATTGTGGCTGTGCACTTAAAAAAATAATTATAAATTTTTGTTTGTGTAGATGATTGGTCCTATCAGAGGCCTTCATACTCCTATTTCCTGGGTGACGTTATTAACATCGAGGCATCTGTGTATCAGTACAATCATGTGCCTCTGCGTGTGTTTGTGGACCGCTGTGTGGCCACTCAAGTACCTGATGTGAACTCCCTTCCAAGATATTCCTTCATTGAGAATCATGGGTAAGGTCATGGCCCTTGATGCGGTAGGACTGTTTTAAGTTGTTTGTAACCACTGTCACAGAGTCATGGGTAAAGTCTAGTTGCTTGATGCTCTACAATTGACATTCATGAGTTACTTTTTGTGATTGTTTTGTCATCAGGTGCTTTGTGGATGCCAAAACTACAGCTTCCAGCTCCCGCTTCATGCCTCGGTCTCAGGTTGACAAGATCCACTTCCAGCTGGAGGCGTTTATGTTCCATGAGGGCAACAGTCTTTCTGTATGTATTACGGATATCATGCGTTAAGTTTTCTCTTCTGGTCTGCTTTGGTTTTGTGATTTGTATGACATCCCTTGCAGATCTACATAATATGTATTCTGAAGGCAACTATTGCTTCTGCACCCAGTGATGCTCAGCGCAAATCCTGTTCCTTTGCCAATGGGTACTTTTTATTTTATTTAATAATAAAATAAAAAAAATGTATGGACTTTGTTCATTTTGAAGGTTCCGTGTCTTGTCTTTTTGCAGGTGGATTGCTGCTGATGGAAACGACCAAGTTTGTGGTTGCTGTGACTCAACATGTGGTCCTGGTGGTGAATTTGCTGCTTCTCCCTATGGAGGTTGGTAGCATTTGCTCTTTCTAAGGTTGCTTTTATTCAAGTGCTCTAACTTGGCTCTCTTCTCTCTAGGCATTCAGTGGGAAGGCAAGGCCTCACTTGGTCCTGTAATGGTTCAAGGGCAAAAGAGAGGTTCTTAATAAAACTGACAAACCAATCCTTGCTTGTTTCTGACTTGTCATTTTGCATCAAATACCATACAACCATAGGGTTCCAGAAGTTTATAAATTTCTATATAAATGGGTAATCTTAAATTGAGCATTTTAAATGGAGCTACTGTAAGCTCCAAGGTTAATTGGTATATGCTTTTGAAGCCATCAGTTTACATTACATGTTTTTCGTTTAACAGCAGAATTTCCTAAGCAAATGCAAGCAAATTATTCCAAAACTGCTCTGCGGGAACACCTTGTACCATGAAGCACTGCTGATGTAATGGAGTTGGTCTCCCTATTGTATTCCTGTGCTCTCACAGTTTGTATATGAATATTGTGATGCTTAACAGTTTATAATAAACTTTATCTGACGTTTGATCACTAAGCCCTAGAGGTCATACAAAACTAAACACCCTCTCTCTCTGGGATCTGTATTTATGAATCTCTAGTCTATCATTTGAACTCAGGTTCTTTTTAGATTACAGTAAGTTTCTGTCATGGACAAGCTTGTTTGTAAAATTGTGAATGAATGTAGATAATGTAAAATCTTCTAGTGACTTTCCAGGCTCTTCTCGTTTGCTAATGCAGTGGTTTTCAGTCCTGAGCTGTGTCCGAAATCAAGTACTTCCCTATTATGTAGTATGTGGAAGTATGTGATTTTGGAAGATGATTTTCAAGCACTTGCGCATAACTTCACAGTTTTCACAAATTCGAGTTTTTGTTGTTTAAACAAAATTATGGTATTGTTTTCAAAAACTTGCACTTTGAAACCCATTTTTAAATGTTTGCGTTTTTAGGCCTCCAAAACTCTGTGGTGATGAAAATAAATGGCCAAAATGCATAAAAAGTTGTCTGTTTTTAGTTGAAAATGGTGTCATATAAATGTCCGCTCAATGGCTGCATCCGAAATCACATACTCTATTGAGTAGGTATTTATTTTGAATTAGTAATTATTTCACAACCTCTAAAAAGTATGTTATGTGTAGTATGAATGAAATCCATATATACTACATTCACCATGTTATCATTGTCATGTGACCTTCCAGCATCAGTTGTCGCTTCACTGCCATTCACAAATCCTCTCCTGAGGCCTCATGGGATAGTAAAGTGTCCATCGTATGAACACTTTCGAATCTAGCCGGAAGTACTAGATCATCTGGGTACTTTTTGCCTACTCTTTTATGAGTTCTGTAAATTCGAACATACTTCTTTTGTCATATACTGTTTTTCGCCAACTATATATAAGGGAAGTATGCGATTTTGGATACAGCCCTTTTATCAAATAAGAGAGACTGACCCTGTGTCTCAATGTCCATACTATCCATCCTAAACAGTATGTGAGATTAAAATAAGTGTGTCCCAAAACATAGTATGTTGAAAAGAGTATGCCAGAAGTCCCCAGATGGTCTACTATTTCTGGTCGATTTTCGAAGTGTGGATCCGTGCTCACTATAACGGCTAATATTGCCCACAACCCATTGCGCTTTGGAGGAGGATTCAGTTCAGAACTACAAACACGAGTTAAAAGTGTTCAGAAAACTACAAAACATGGCTGATGTGCGCGACCGATGGTCAAGAAGAGAGTCTTCACAAAAACAGTACATACTGTTAGGGTATAGTATAAGTAGGCGAATTGAGACACAGCAAGACAAGGGCTGCGTTCGAAACCGCATATTCAATGAGTAGGTACTTAATTTCAATAAGTACTTACTTCGAAAGCGCTAAAAGAGTAGGTACTTTATAGCCTGATCTCGTTAAGTATGAATGCGAACCGGACATCTGCCATGTTGACGTTATCATGTGACCTACGACGCGTTATCACAAGCGTTAACAAGCGTTAACACGTTTAATTCATCTGTCTGTAAATATCTTGATATTGATTAAACTTGCTCATTTTGTGGTCTTTTTGAAGAAACTGCTGGCCATTTATTTTGTGAATACATTTAGGTTTAATTTAAGTTCTTATATTTAACCCTACTAATGTGACCCACCGTTTTATCCTTAACGATATTATTTATTTTTATTACGAAATCCAAAAATGGTCATCTCTTGAATATGTTGTTAATTTCTTTATTTTATATCCAAACATTTTCATCCACAAGCAAAAGTAGCTTAAATCTCCTTTATGTTTTCCTCTTTTCTTGTTGAATTTAACTCGTTTCATCCCTCAGGCCTTTAATAACAAAAAATTCATTTTTTAAATGTATTATAATGAATTATTTAAGAAAATATATATTAAGATATTCAACCTTGTAGGTTCTTTTTTCCTGTGTATAAAATCTCATATTATGTATGCGAACCCATGATATATATATATATATATATATATATACATACACCTCATAACATCAGTAACTCTACAGCCCTACCTAGAACGGTTTTGTAATGTCTGCACAAAGAGCAGCTGTGCGAAGATTCGCCTTTGGAGAAAACTGTTGATTTTATACTCGAAAAATGTAAGTATCATTAATATAAAAAATTTATATTACCCCAGAATGAATTGCATTGCTATCCCACCCCAAAACATACAATAATAACAACGATAAATGCTGACCAATACTTAATTGTATTACTTTTTACTGAAAATGATATAATTCAATAAAACAAACAAAATGTAATGTATGTCATATGACATAGCTATGCATGAATACACTCTAGATGTGTATATAGTGAACATATCTACATTTTCATTCAAACAATTAATTAAAGCATTAATTAATTAAATAATTATATTTTATTTACTGACAACAATGAGAAATATTAATAAATTAGTAAAAGAATGAATGAAAGTCACCATCACACAATAAACAAATGCATATACAAGTCAACACATGATCATACAATCATGTATGTAGGCTACAGGTGCTGAACCCCACATCCTTCTGCCATCTCAACACAGCGGTTCCCATTCTGCGGCTTTATTCTGATGAATCAGCTGACCGCCAGAGGTGAGCCGTTCCTTCGTGCCTGAGGTTGTTGCGTGATGTGTTGTGCTTCACAATCTGAGGCAATAAGGGCAGGTGGAGTGATGGAGGGTCTCATAAGAGCAGGTGGAGTGATGGAGGGTCTCATAAGAGCAGGTGGAGAGATGGAGGGTCTCGTAAGGGCAGGTGGAGTGATGGAGGGTCTCGTAAGGGCAGGTGGAGTGATGGAGGGTCTCATAAGGGCAGGTGGAGTGATGGAGGGTCTCATAAGAGCGGGTGGAGTGATGGAGGGTCTCATAAGAGCAGGTGGAGTGATGGAGGGTCTCATAAGAGCAGGTGGAGTGATGGAGGGTCTCATAAGAGCAGGTGGAGTGATGGAGGGTCTCATTAGATCAGGTGGAGTGATGGAGGGTCTCATAAGAGCGGGGTGGAGTGATGGAGGGTCTCATAAGAGCAGGTGGAGTGATGGAGGGTCTCATAAGAGCAGGTGGAGTGATGGAGGGTCTCATAAGAGCAGGTGGAGTGATGGAGGGTCTCGTAAGGGCAGGTGGAGTGATGGAGGGTCTCATAAGAGCAGGTGGAGAGATGGAGGGTCTCGTCCATGGCACCATTTCCAGGATTCAGCTCTGTGCTCTTCATCCTCAGTGCTCACACCAGTCTGCTGACATTTCAGATCCTACAAAAATGCACAAACATAACACCAAAGCAGTCATTTTAACAGCACAATGTCATTTGATTTCATTATTATTACAAAAACGCTTTTTTTCACAAATGCCGCCATCACCTTTCCTTGCAGGTCCTGCTCTACCACAAAAGCTGTGCAGCAAATGCACAGAAATCAAGAATCAGAAAAGTGCTGTAATAGCTCTGTTTGAAATTACAATAATTTAAATAAACTGCAACTTAGTATTTAAATAGTTGTTGTTATTCACTTCTGTAGTATTCAGCTTCATGAGCCACTCTCCACTGGATAAACACACATCTGTTCATCTGACCCTGTAACATCCAGACGAGATTCACATTACCTCTGTGATTTATGAACTCAAACACACACGTGTTCATCTGACCCTGTAACATCCAGATGAGATTCACATGACCTCTGTGATTTATGAGCTCAACACTACATTTACATGTTGAGGTTGTTTTAACTTTTTATCCAACATAAATGTTCTTCAATTTATCAGCAGTACTAATGGACAAATAAAATAGATAACTTATGTTTAGTTACTTTATAGATTTGTTCTACATAATAGCACACATACATCACTCAGATGTCTATTTCATGTTGTGATGTGCTCTTCTGCAATACTTATTGAAGATTTTCCTGCCAGATGTAAATAGACATTTAAAATAAGCGTCTTTAAGATGTACAGTATATGGTTTATGTAAATCCACTTTAGAGACGTAACTTACGTGTCCTTACTGGAGCTCCCCTGTTAGCTATACATAATAAAACGTGTTTTTACAGCAACATCACAACTATACTATACTGTGTAACGTCTTTACACCTTCAACAATTAATAATAATAATAATAATAATAATAATATTATCAATTCAATAGTTTACTCTACATTAGTTCAACACATGCAATTTTAACACAAGGAACCGTGTTTACTCACATTTGAAAGCACCCGCGTCACTGATCTCTGCGATATTTGATAATGACGTATCCTCTCGCGTGGCCTCCTGGGATAGAAAAGTATCCATCGGACGAGCACTCGAAAATCTGGCCGGAAGCAGTAGATCATCCGGGAACTTCTCGCCTACTCTTTTATGAATACTGATGTTTCGAACATAATTTTTCTTTCACGTACTGTTTTCGCCTACTATATAGTAGGAAAGTAGGCATATTCGAACGCACTGTAAGTATACGTACGTCCGAATTTCGTGATAATTAGTACGTCACCCAGGTAATTCTCGCCTACTCTTTTATGAATACAGAGGATTCGTACATACTTTTTCGCTCGCCTACTCTTTTTCCCCTACTATATAGTAGGGAAGTATGCGGTTTCGAACGCAGCCAAAGTTTCTAACATGGATAAACTGTCAGTTTCCTAATTGCAAAAAGACTTTAGATTAAAACCTCAAGCCTTTTTTTGGCTAGTGACATTATAGCACGCTCTCATTGGCTAATGCATAAACTCTACAGGTCCAGAGGAGAATCAAAGGTAATCAATTAAGGTAAAAGGGGTGGAGCCACCTTAATTCAAAGGTATACAAACAGGCAAAGCCAATTACTGATGTGTGTTGTGGTGTTTGAGTCAAAGTTTGTTAGGATGGGGTTCCTGATAGTTGTCTTAGTGATTGTTGCATTTGAGCTGCATGATGTCTGGGGAAGTTTGAGGTACAGTCATAGTCCAAGAAGCATGGGGCCAAAATCAGATCCAGCTTCCAGAAGTCCTGGCCTTTCTCCTCTAGGACTCTGGAACCCTTTGCAAGTGGCTTCTCAGTTTCAGAGTCCTTTGGGTCCCAACTTCAAAAGCCTTGCACAGGAGCCTTTTGGCCTTCAGGAGAAGCAGCTGTTGCAGGGTCCAGTGAAGCCTTTGGATTGGAGGTATCCCACTGTTCCTGAGGTGCAGAGTGAGTTGGTGGAGAACTTCCCGATGAGGCAACCCGTGACTCCCGGCAGCATAGCGGTTCAATGCGGCGAGAACCGGGTTCTTGTAGAGGTCCAGCAAGACCTTTTCAGCAATGGTCAGTTGATCCAGCCAACTGGTCTGTCTTTAGGTGGATGTCCTGTTGTTGGTCAGGATCCTGAGTCTAGAGTGCTCATCTTTGAGTATGAATTACAGGACTGCAACAGCGTGCTGATGGTAAGAACTCATGAATCTTAATGGGTTATTTTGGTGTGACAGAAGAAAGCCAAAATCTTTCAAGGAAAGTCGGTTAACTTGGTTGTCATTTACAATTCCAGGGCAGCTAAGACCAAGTTCTATTTATTTAAATGGAGGAAAAATCCTGAATTTTCAAGCTACTTGCCTTTTAAATAACCCTTCAAACAACATCTGATGTAAACTATCCCACAAACGGTATGAAAGGAGCTTAAGAAACCAGAACAAATCTTGTGCCCTAATGGTGTTAAAGCTAGTTTTTACCCAGGAACAGCCAATGCGCATGTCTCCAAAACATTGACTATCTCTGGCAACACTGGAGCTTCTGAGGGCAGCTGTAGTGATGTGTGAAGACTTGACTAATTGGTGATTTGCTCTTCAGGAATTCTTCCATATTGCACAGTGCACCTTCTCCCATTCATGACAATATGAGAGTCTTGGTATATGTTAAGTCTCTGGGATGACCCTCTTGGTAACCACAATCTTTTTCCAGATGAATGAGAATGAACTTGTCTACACCTTCTCTCTTACCTACACCCCTGAGGCGCTTGCGGGTACTCCGATTACCCGGTCCGATGGTGCAATTGTTGGTGTACAATGCCATTATCAAAGGTAAGTGATCTCTGTGACTTTCTGCACTTTCTCGTGAAACTGGGAGACCATTTAATGGGTACTTTCATGAACCGCAGGCTCCAAAATGTAAGCAGTGATGCCTTGAGGCCAACATGGTTCCCTTATGCCTCAACCAAGGCTGGTGAAGAAGTCTTGCTCTTCTCCCTGAAGATCATGATGGGTTGGTACAGGTTTTTTTCAATAAAATAAACCTTTACCCTTGCAATTGTGGCTGTGCCTAAAGTGTTTTTTGTATAGATGATTGGTCCTATCAGAGGCCTTCATACACCTATTTCCTGGGTGGTGTTATTAACATCGAGGCATCTGTGAAGCAGTACAATCATGTGCCTCTGCGTGTGTTTGTGGACCGCTGTGTGGCCACTCAAGTACCTGATGTGAACTCCCTTCCAAGATTTTCCTTCATTGAGAATCATGGGTAAGGTCATGGCCCTTGATGCGGTAGGACTGTTTAAGTTGCTTTTTGTAACCACAGTCATGGGTAAGGTCAAGTTGCTTGATGCTCTACAGTTGACATTCATGAGTTACTCTTTGTGATTGCTTTGTCGTCAGGTGCTTTGTGGATGCCAAAACTACAGCTTCCAGCTCCCGCTTCATGCCTCGGTCCCAGGTTGACAAGCTCCAGTTCCAGCTGGAGGCATTTATGTTCCGGGAGGGCAACAGTCCTTCTGTATGTACTATGAATATCATGAGTTAATTTGACTTATCCTCCATCTGCTTTGGTCTTGTGACTTGTTTGTCATGCCTTGCAGATCTACATAACGTGTATTCTGAAGGCAACTATTGCTTCTGCACCCAGTGACGCTCAGCGCAAATCCTGTTCCTTTGCCAATGGGTACATGGGTTTTTTGGGGGTTTATTTAAGTCGACTTTTCTGATGTTGTAGGTTTCATGTCTTTGTCTTTTTGCAGGTGGTCTGCTGCTGATGGAAATGACCAAGTTTGTGGTTGCTGTGACTCAACATGTGGTCCTGATGGTGAATTTGCTGCCTCTCCCTATGGAGGTTTGTAGTGTTTTTTTTTTTTTTCGTTTTTTTTTTTGCTTTTCCCCCCCAAGTGCTTTAACTTGGCTTTTTCTTCTCTCTAGGCATTCAGTGGGAAGGCAAGGCCTCACTTGGTCCTGTAATGGTTCAAGGGCAAAAGAGAGGTTCTCAATAAAACTGACAAACCAATGCTTGCATCTGACTTCTCATTTCACGTCATGTCTGGTTTAACACTTTAAATTGGAAGTGCCTCATTCTGCCAATGTGGTGAAACATAGTCCTATTGTACATTTGTAAGTCCCATATAGCCTAGAACCCTGTGGTTGCATTGTTATATGGGACTTGCAAAGGTACAGAAGTTTTTCTCCATAGGGAATTTAAAATAACTTTTTTTTATTTTATTTTTTTAAAAGGCTGCTAGTGTAAGACCAAGGTTAATTGATATATACTTTGAAGTCATCAGTTTGTTACTTTGTTTAACTGTACATTTCCTGGTGAAAATAATTACCCATGATGCTCTTAAGATTTCCAAATAATTCCAAAAGCGCTCTGCAAGAAACACCTTGTCTCATGAAGCACTGCAGATGTAATGAGTTGGTCTCCCTATCATTCCTGTACGGTGTTTGTGCATATTGTGACAATTGTTTGTAATCCGCTTCCACTGAAGTCTGATCACATTAAGCTGTAGTGGTTACACTAAACTTTTTAGTTTTTTTTTAACATTTGTTTCAAGATGCATTGTTTTGAATCACATTTCTGTAAATCAGTTTCAATCTGACTGCTATGATTGGGGTTCATGTTATTTATGCAACTTTCTCATGCCACACAAAATGTAAACATCAGATGCTGTTTTATGAAACATGCTGAAAGTCACTGCAGAAACAAGATTGTTGTAAAGTGCTCAATGAGCAGAAAATGAAGACATGGTTTGAAACCAGTGGAGACGACAGCACGGAATAAAGCTGCTCATACCAGCCTCCTATAGTTCTGTTGTGGCCTAAGAAGATGCAGTAGTCCAGTGCGGTGGCTAGTACATGTTGTAAATAAGACATCTGTATTGCAGACTTCTATGTTGCAGGTGTTGTTTTTGGCGTATGCTTACCAACGTAATTTCCATAGAAATCAATGCAGATATTTTGGAAAGTGAGACCGGCATGGATACACAAATCAGATCTGAATTAGTTGCAATATACAATGTGGACATCAATCATTTTAGTTCAGATTCCAATCGGTTACACAAATAATCAGATTTGGACTGACAGTGTGAACATAGCCAAAGTGTGTCACTCTTATTTAACACACCTGATTCAGATCATCAACTCATTAGGCTAGAGCTCCAATAACTGAACTAAGGGTATGTTTACATGACAACATTGTACAAAAAATAAGAAAGGTTTTTCTTTGCATTTTTAAATGTTTTGGGTACAGACAATGTTGTCAAAATGATCCCGGTTCACAAGGATCTGTGAAAACAACTAAAAACGCTGAATTCTGCTGCCAGGCCAGTAGTTGGCAATGACACTTTGTAAAGAAACACTACACGCCTATTCGGTTGTTAAGTCGTGACGTAACCACACTCCGATAATACTCTTTCCGGGTCCAAAGTCCAGGTCCTCTCTACCTACCTACCGCTTTCGTTAGTGTTTTGGTTGTTATTGAGTGTTTTTACAATGCCGCAGTGCTGTGTCCCGTGTCCCGAGCAAACTCACTTCAACCTCGTAAATCTTCTTTTTCATTGATGCCTGGACTCTACCCTTAATTATGCCACCTGAGTGATGAGCTACACTAACCACTCTGTTGGTGTTAAAGGAATTTAAACCCTTTTTGACCGCCAAGGGTGCCTCACTAAGAAGGACGTGATCGTAAATAAATTTACAGGTTCCACCATTGTTATTTCTGGACGAGAGGAGCGCTAGGACCCGGAAAAGGCTAAACGTCACGTGTGACGTCAGACTTAACAATTGGATAGATTGAACACGTAATGCGCATGCGCATGACGTCACCGCTTTCATAAATTCATGTTTTTGTAGTTTAGACTACATAGACAATAATGGTATCGGTTTCAAAAACTTGCACTTTGAAACCAGTTTTCAAAACTTTGAGTTTTAGGCCCCCAAAACGCTGTTGTTGTGTAAATGAACAAAATGCATAAAAAGATTTAGTTGAAAATGGTGTCATGTAAATACCCCCCTTAATGTGTCAGATAAGAGAGACATACAGAATATGAAGAGCGGTGGGTGCCCGAGATGCATAAAATCTACAGGTCCAGAGGAGAATCAAAGGATGAAACCTCTATTGCAGGTATGATAAATAATGATGATGTATGTGGGATGATAGAGTAGGGTTCAACAAGGAAATATAGTCAATGGTCCATTTGTGAAAGAAGGAAGAGGAAATAGTTTTAAACTTCAGACTTATCACCCAAGGTTAATTTGCCATCCAGCACAGTAGGTGGCGATAATGCTCCTCTGGAGTTAATCGCCATTAAACAAGAAGAAGAAGAAGAAGAAGAAGAGAATCAAAGGTAGGCCTAATCAATTAAGGTAAAAGGGGTGGAGCCACCTTAATTCAAAGGTGTACAAACAGGCAAAGCCAATTACTGGTGTGTGTTGTGGTGTTTGAGTCAAAGTTTGTTAGGATGGGGTTTCTGAAAGTTGTGTTAGTGATGGTTGTGATTGTTGCATTTGATCTGCCTGATGTCTGGGGAAGTTTAAGGTACAGTCACAGTCCAAGAAGCATGGGGCCAAAATCAGATCCAGCTTCCAGAAGTCCTGCCCTTTCTCCTCTAGGGCTCTGGAACCCTTTGCAAGTGGCTTCTCAGTTTCAGAGTCCTTTGGGTCACGACTTCAAAAGCCTTGCACAGGAGCCTTTTGGCCTTCAGGAGAAGCAGCTGTTGCAGGGTCCAGTGAAGCCTTTGGATTGGCGGTATCCCATTGTTCCCGAGGTGCAGCGTGAGTTGGCGGTGGACTTCCAGTTGAGGCAACCCGTGACTCCCAGCAGCGTAGCGGTTCAATGCGGCGAGAATCGGGTTCTTGTAGAGGTCCAGCAGGACTTTTTCAGCAATGGTCAGTTGATCCAGCCAACTGGTCTGTCTTTAGGTGGATGTCCTGTTGTTGGTCAGGATCCTCAGTCAAGAGTGCTCATCTTTGACTATGAATTACAGAACTGCATCAGCTTGCTGATGGTAAGAACTCATAAATCTTAATGGGTTGTTTTGGTGTGGCAGAAGATAGCCAAAATCTTTCAAGGAAAGTCAGTTTACTTGGTCTTAGCTGTTTGAAAATCCTGATTTTCAAACTACTTGCCTTTAAATAATCAACAACATTTTGATGCTCTTATTTTGGAGTCATTCCACTATTGCACCGAGCACTTTCCCATTCATAGTCATATGAGGGCACTGTCTTGGTATACGTGAAGTCTCTGGGATGACCCTCTTGGTAACCACAGTCTTTTTCCAGATGAATGAGGATGAGCTTGTCTACACCTTCTCTCTTACCTACACCCCTGAGGCGCTTGCAGGTATTCCGGTTACCCGGGCCGATGGTGCAATTGTTGGTGTTCAATGCCATTATCAAAGGTAAATGATCTCTGTGACTTTCTGTACTTTCTCGAGCAACTGGGAGACCATTTAATGGGTACTTTCATGAACCGCAGGCTTCAAAATGTAAGCAGTGATGCCTTGAGGCCAACATGGTTCCCTTATGCCTCAACCAAGGCTGGTGAAGAAGTCTTGCTGTTTTCCCTGAAGATCATGATGGGTTGGTACAGGTTGTTTCTTTCAATAAAATACACCTTTACCCTTGCTATTGTGGCTGTGCACTTAAAAATAATTATAAATTTTTATTTGTGTAGATGATTGGTCCTATCAGAGGCCTTCATACTCCTATTTCCTGGGTGACGTTATTAACATCGAGGCATCTGTGTATCAGTACAATCATGTGCCTCTGCGTGTGTTTGTGGACCGCTGTGTGGCCACTCAAGTACCTGATGTGAACTCCCTTCCAAGATATTCCTTCATTGGGAATCATGGGTAAGGTCATGGCCCTTGATGCGGTAGGACTGTTTTAAGTTGTTTGTAACCACTGTCACAGAGTCATGGGTAAAGTCTAGTTGCTTGATGCTCTACAATTGACATTCATGAGTTACTTTTTGTGTTTGTTTTGTCATCAGGTGCTTTGTGGATGCCAAAACTACAGCTTCCAGCTCCCGCTTCATGCCTCGGTCTCAGGTTGACAAGATCCACTTCCAGCTGGAGGCGTTTATGTTCCATGAGGGCAACAGTCTTTCTGTATGTATTACGAATATCATGCGTTAATTTGTTTTCTCTTCTGGTCTGCTTTGGTTTTGTGATTTGTATGACATCCCTTGCAGATCTACATAGCATGTATTCTGAAGGCAACTATTGCTTCTGCACCCAGTGATGCTCAGCGCAAATCCTGTTCCTTTGCCAATGGGTACTTTTTATTTTATTTAATAAAAAAAAAAAAAAAAATGTATGGACTTTGTTCATTTTGAAGGTTCCGTGTCTTGTCTTTTTGCAGGTGGATTGCTGCTGATGGAAACGACCAAGTTTGTGGTTGCTGTGACTCAACATGTGGTCCTGATGGTGAATTTGCTGCTTCTCCCTATGGAGGTTGGTAGCGTTTGCTCTTTCTAAGGTTGCTTTTATTCAAGTGCTCTAACTTGGCTCTCTTCTCTCTAGGCATTCAGTGGGAAGGCAAGGCCTCACTTGGTCCTGTAATGGTTCAAGGGCAAAAGAGAGGTTCTTAATAAAACTGACAAACCAATCCTTGCTTGTTTCTGACTTGTCATTTTGCATCAAATACCATACAACCATAGGGTTGCATCCGAAATCACATACTCTATTGAGTAGGTATTTATTTTGAATTAGTAATTATTTCACAACCTCTAAAAAGTATGTTATGTGTAGTATGAATGAAATCCATATATACTACATTCACCATGTTATCTTTGTCATGTGACCTTCCAGCATCAGTTGTCGCTTCACTGCCATTCACAAATCCTCTCCTGAGGCCTCATGGGATAGTAAAGTGTCCATCGTATGAACACTTTCGAATCTAGCCGGAAGTAATAGATCATCTGGGTACTTTTATGAGTTCTGTAAATTCGAACATACTACTTTTGTCATATACTGTTTTTCGCCAACTATATAGTAGGGAAGTATGCGATTTTGGATACAGCCCTTTTATCAAATAAGAGACACTGACCCTGTGTCTCAATGTCCATACTATCCATCCTAAACAGTATGTGAGGTTAAAATAAGTGTGTCCCAAAACATAGTATGTTGAAAAGAGTATGCCAGAAGTCCCCAGATGGTCTACTATTTCTGGTCGATTTTCGAAGTGTGGATCCGTGCTCACTATAACGGCTAATATTGCCCACAACCCATTGCGCTTTGGAGGAGGATTCAGTTCAGAACTACAAACACGAGTTAAAAGTGTTCAGAAAACTACAAAACATGGCTGATGTGCGTGACCGATGGTCAAGAAGAGAGTCTTCACAAAAACAGTACATACTGTTAGGGTATAGTATAAGTAGGCGAATTGAGACACAGCAAGACAAGGGCTGCGTTCGAAACCGCATATTCAATGAGTAGGTACTTAATTTCAATAAGTACTTACTTCGAAAGCGCTAAAAGAGTAGGTACTTTATAGCCTGATCTCGTTAAGTATGAATGCGAACCGGACATCTGCCATGTTGACGTTATCATGTGACCTACGACGCGTTATCACAAGCGTTAACACGTTTAATTCATCTGTCTGTACATATCTTGATATTGATTAAACTTGCTCATTTTGTGGTCTTTTTGAAGAAACTGCTGCCCATTTATTTTGTGAATACATTTAGGTTTAATTTAAGTTCTTATATTTAACCCTACTAACGTGACCCACCGTTTTATCCTTAACGATATTATTTATTTTTATTACGAAATCCAAAAATGGTCATCTCTTGAATATGTTGTTAATTTCTTTATTTTATATCCAAACATTTTCATCCACAAGCAAAAGTAGCTTAAATCTCCTTTATGTTTTCCTATTTTTCTTGTTGAATTTAACTCGTTTCATCCCTCAGGCCTAGACCTATAAATAACAAAAAATTCGTTTTTTAAATGTATTATAATGAATTATTTAAGAAAATATATTAAGATATTCAACCTTGTAGGTTCTTTTTTCCTGTGTATAAAATCTCATATTATGTATGCAAACCCATGATATATATATACATACACCTCATAACATCAGTAACTCTACAGCCCTACCTAGAACGGTTTTCCTCAGTGTTTGTAATGTCTGCACAAAGGGCAGCTGTGCGAAGATTCGCCTTTGGAGAAAACTGTTGATTTTATACTCGAAAATGTAAGTATCATTAATATAAAAAATTGATATTACCCCAGAATGAATTGCATTGCTATCCCACCTCAAAACATACAATAATAACAACGATAAATGCTGACCAATACTTAATTATATTACTTTTTACTGAAAATGATATAATTCAATAAAACAAACAAAATGTAATGTATGTCATATGACATAGCTATGCATGAATACACTCTAGATGTGTATATAGTGAACATATCTACATTTTCATTCAAACAATTAATTAAAGCATTAATTAATTAAATAATTATATTTTATTTACTGACAACAAAGAGAAATATTAATAAATTAGTAAAAGAATGAATGAAAGTCACCATCACACAATAAACAAATGCATATACAAGTCAACACATGAAATAAAGCTTTATTCAAACTACAATCATGTATGTAGGCTACAGGCGCTGAACCCCACATCCTTCTGACATCTCAACACAGCGGTTCCCATTCTGCAGCTTTATTCTGATGAATCAGCTGACCGCCAGAGGTGAGCCGTTCCTTCGTGCCTGAGGTTGTTGCGTGATGTGTTGTGCTTCACAATCTGAGGCAATAAGGGCAGGTGGAGTGATGGAGGGTCTCATAAGAGCAGGTGGAGAGATGGAGGGTCTCGTAAGGGCAGGTGGAGTGATGGAGGGTCTCGTAAGGGCAGGTGGAGTGATGGAGGGTCTCATAAGGGCAGGTGGAGTGATGGAGGGTCTCATAAGGGCAGGTGGAGTGATGGAGGGTCTCATAAGAGCGGGTGGAGTGATGGAGGGTCTCATAAGAGCAGGTGGAGTGATGGAGGGTCTCATAAGAGCAGGTGGATTGATGGAGAGTCTCATAAGAGCAGGTGGAGTGATGGAGGGTCTCATAAGATCAGGTGGAGTGATGGAGGGTCTCATAAGAGCGGGGTGGAGTGATGGAGGGTCTCATAAGAGCAGGTGGAGTGATGGAGGGTCTCATAAGGGCAGGTGGAGTGATGGAGGGTCTCATAAGAGCAGGTGGAGTGATGGAGGGTCTCAGAAGAGCGGGGTGGAGTGATGGAGGGTCTCATAAGAGCGGGGTGGAGTGATGGAGGGTCTCGTAAGAGCAGGTGGAGTGATGGAGGGTCTCGTAAGAGCAGGTGGAGTGATGGAGGGTCTCGTAAGGGCAGGTGGAGTGATGGAGGGTCTCATAAGAGCAGGTGGAGTGATGGAGGGTCTCATAAGAGCAGGTGGAGTGATGGAGGGTCTCATAAGAGCAGGGTGGAGTGATGGAGGGTCTCGTAAGGGCAGGTGGAGTGATGGAGGGTCTCATAAGAGCAGGTGGAGTGATGGAGGGTCTCGTAAGGGCAGGTGGAGTGATGGAGGGTCTCATAAGAGCAGGTGGAGTGATGGAGGGTCTCATAAGAGCAGGTGGAGTGATGGAGGGTCTCATAAGAGCAGGTGAAGTGATGGAGGGTCTCATAAGAGCAGGTGGAGTGATGGAGGGTCTCGTAAGGGCAGGTGGAGTGATGGAGGGTCTCATAAGAGCAGGTGGAGAGATGGAGGGTCTCGTCCATGGCACCATTTCCAGGATTCAGCTCTGTGCTCTTCATCCTCAGTGCTCACACCGGTCTGCTGACATTTCAGATCCTACAAAAATGCACATACATAACTGCAGTCATTTTAACAGCACAATGTCATTTGATTTCATTATTATTTAGAAGACAAAAACGCTTTTTTTCACCTTTCCTTGCAGGTCCTGCTCTACCACAAAAGCTGTGCAGCAAATGCACACAAATCAAGAATCAGAAAAGTGCTGTAATAGCTCTGTTTGAAATTACAATAATTAAAATAAACTACAACTTAATATTTAAATAGTTGTTGTTATTCACTTCTGTAGTATACTCACTCAAAGCCTTTGATGGCAGCATTCAGCTTCATGAGCCACTCTCCACTGGATAAACACACATCTGTTCATCTGATCCTGTAACATCCAGATGAGATTCACATTACCTCTGTGATTTATGAGCTCAACACTACATTTACATGTTGAGGTTGTTTTAAATGTTCTTCAATTTATCAACAGTACTAATGGACAAATAAAATAGATAACTTATGTTTAGTTACTTTATAGATTTGTTCTACATAATAGCACACATACATCACTCAGATGTCTATTTCATGTTGTGATGTGCTCTTCTGCAATACTTATTGAAGATTTTCCTGCCAGATGTAAATAGACATTTAAAATAAGCGTCTTTAAGATGTATATGGTTTATGTAAATCCACTTTAGAGACGTAACTTACGTGTCCTTACTGGAGCTCCCCTGTTAGCTATACATAATAAAACGTGTTTTTACAGCAACATCACAACTATACTATACTGTGTAACGTCTTTACACCTTCAACAATTAATAATAATAATAATAATAATATTAATTCAATAGTTTACTCTACATTAGTTCAACACATGCAATTTTAACACAAGGAACCGTGTTTACTCACATTTGAAAGCACCCGCGTCACTGATCTCTGCGATGTTTGATAATGACGTATCCTCTCGTGTGGCCTCCTGGGATAGAAAAGTATCCATCGGACGAGCACTCGAAAATCTGGCCGGAAGCAGTAGATCATCCGGGAACTTCTCGCCTACTCTTTTATGAATACTGATGTTTCGAACATAATTTTTCTTTCACGTACTGTTTTCGCCTACTATATAGTAGGAAAGTAGGCATATTCGAACGCACTGTAAGTATACGTACGTCCGAATTTCGCAATAATTAGTACGTCACCCAGGTAATTCTCGCCTACTCTTTTATGAATACAGAGGATTCGTACATACTTTTTCGCTCGCCTACTCTTTTTCCCCTACTATATAGTAGGGAAGTATGCGGTTTCGAACGCAGCCAAAGTTTCTAACATGGATAAACTGTCAGTTTCCTAATTGCAAAAAGACTTTAGATTAAAACCTCAAGCCTTTTTTTGGCTAGTGACATTATAGCACGCTCTCATTGGCTAATAGATAAACTCTACAGGTCCAGAGGAGAATCAAAGGTAATCAATTAAGGTAAAAGGGGTGAAGCCACCTTAATTCAAAGGTATACAAACAGGCAAAGCCAATTACTGAGGTGTGTTGTGGTGTTTGAGTCAAAATTTGTTAGGATGGGGTTTCTGATAGTTGTCTTAGTGCTTGTTGCATTTGAGCTGCATGATGTCTGGGGAAGTTTGAGGTACAGTCATAGTCCAAGAAGCATGGGGCCAAAATCAGATCCAGCTTCCAGAAGTCCTGCCCTTTCTCCTCTAGGGCTCTGGAACCCTTTGCAAGTGGCTTCTCAGTTTCAGAGTCCTTTGGGTCCCAACTTCAAAAGCCTTGCACAGGAGCCTTTTGGCCTTCAGGAGAAGCAGCTGTTGCAGGGTCCAGTGAAGCCTTTGGATTGGAGGTATCCCACTGTTCCTGAGGTGCAGAGTGAGTTGGTGGAGAACTTCCCGATGAGGCAACCCGTGACTCCCGGCAGCGTAGCGGTTCAATGCGGCGAGAACCGGGTTCTTGTAGAGGTCCAGCAAGACCTTTTCAGCAATGGTCAGTTGATCCAGCCAACTGGTCTGTCTTTAGGTGGATGTCCTGTTGTTGGTCAGGATCCTGAGTCTAGAGTGCTCATCTTTGAGTATGAATTACAGGACTGCAACAGCGTGCTGATGGTAAGAACTCATGAATCTTAATGGGTTATTTTGGTGTGACAGAAGAAAGCCAAAATCTTTCAAGGAAAGTCGGTTAACTTGGTTGTCATTTACAATTCCAGGGCAGCTAAGACCAAGTTCTATTTATTTAAATGGAGGAAAAATCCTGAATTTTCAAGCTACTTGCCTTTTAAATAACCCTTCAAACCAACATCTGATGTAAACTATCCCACAAACGGTATGAAAGGAGCTTAAGAAACCAGAACAAATCTTGTGCCTTAATAGTGTTAAAGCTAGTTTTTACCCAGGAACAGCCAATGCGCATGTCTCCAAAACATTGACTATCTCTGGCAACACTGGAGCTTCTGAGGGCAGCTGTAGTGATGTGTGAAGACTTGACTAATTGGTGATTTGCTCTTCAGGAATTCTTCCATATTGCACAGTGCACCTTCTCCCATTCATGGCAATATGAGAGTCTTGGTATATGTTAAGTCTCTGGGATGACCCTCTTGGTAACCACAGTCTTTTTCCAGATGAATGAGGATGAACTTGTCTACACCTTCTCTCTTACCTACATCCCTGAGGCGCTTGCGGGTACTCCGATTACCCGGTCCGATGGTGCAATTGTTGGTGTACAATGCCATTATCAAAGGTAAGTGATCTCTGTGACTTTCTGCACTTTCTCGTGAAACTGGGAGACCATTTAATGGGTACTTTCATGAACCGCAGGCTCCAAAATGTAAGCAGTGATGCCTTGAGGCCAACATGGTTCCCTTATGCCTCAACCAAGGCTGGTGAAGAAGTCTTGCTCTTCTCCCTGAAGATCATGATGGGTTGGTACAGGTTTTTTTTCAATAAAATAAACCTTTACCCTTGCAATTGTGGCTGTGCCTAAAGTGTTTTTTGTATAGATGATTGGTCCTATCAGAGGCCTTCATACACCTATTTCCTGGGTGGTGTTATTAACATCGAGGCATCTGTGAAGCAGTACAATCATGTGCCTCTGCGTGTGTTTGTGGACCGCTGTGTGGCCACTCAAGTACCTGATGTGAACTCCCTTCCAAGATTTTCTTTCATTGAGAATCATGGGTAAGGTCATGGCCCTTGATGCGGTAGGACTGTTTAAGTTGCTTTTTGTAACCACAGTCATGGGTAAGGTCAAGTTGCTTGATGCTCTACAGTTGACATTCATGAGTTACTCTTTGTGATTGCTTTGTCGTCAGGTGCTTTGTGGATGCCAAAACTACAGCTTCCAGCTCCCGCTTCATGCCTCGGTCCCAGGTTGACAAGCTCCAGTTCCAGCTGGAGGCATTTATGTTCCGGGAGGGCAACAGTCCTTCTGTATGTACTATGAATATCATGAGTTAATTTGACTTATCCTCCATCTGCTTTGGTCTTGTGACTTGTTTGTCATGCCTTGCAGATCTACATAACGTGTATTCTGAAGGCAACTATTGCTTCTGCACCCAGTGACGCTCAGCGCAAATCCTGTTCCTTTGCCAATGGGTACATGGGTTTTTTGGGGGTTTATTTAAGTCGACTTTTCTGATGTTGTAGGTTTCATGTCTTTGTCTTTTTGCAGGTGGTCTGCTGCTGATGGAAATGACCAAGTTTGTGGTTGCTGTGACTCAACATGTGGTCCTGATGGTGAATTTGCTGCCTCTCCCTATGGAGGTTTGTAGTGTTTTTCTTTTTTTTTTTTGCTTTTCCCCCCCAAGTGCTCTAACTTGGCGTTTTCTTCTCTCTAGGCATTCAGTGGGAAGGCAAGGCCTCACTTGGTCCTGTAATGGTTCAAGGGCAAAAGAGAGGTTCTCAATAAAACTGACAAACCAATGCTTGCATCTGACTTCTCATTTCACGTCATGTCTGGTTTAACACTTTAAATTGGAAGTGCCTCATTCTGCCAATGTGGTGAAACATAGTCCTATTGTACATTTGTAAGTCCCATATAGCCTAGAACCCTGTGGTTGCATTGTTATATGGGACTTGCAAAGGTACAGAAGTTTTTCTCCATAGGGAATTTAAAATAACTTTTTTTTATTTTATTTTTTTAAAAGGCTGCTAGTGTAAGACCAAGGTTAATTGATATATACTTTGAAGTCATCAGTTTGTTACTTTGTTTAACTGTACATTTCCTGGTGAAAATAATTACCCATGATGCTCTTAAGATTTCCAAATAATTCCAAAAGCGCTCTGCAAGAAACACCTTGTCTCATGAAGCACTGCAGATGTAATGAGTTGGTCTCCCTATCATTCCTGTACGGTGTTTGTGCATATTGTGACAATTGTTTGTAATCCGCTTCCACTGAAGTCTGATCACATTAAGCTGTAGTGGTTACACTAAACTTTTTAGTTTTTTTTTAACATTTGTTTCAAGATGCATTGTTTTGAATCACATTTCTGTAAATCAGTTTCAATCTGACTGCTATGATTGGGGTTCATGTTATTTATGCAACTTTCTCATGCCACACAAAATGTAAACATCAGATGCTGTTTTATGAAACATGCTGAAAGTCACTGCAGAAACAAGATTGTTGTAAAGTGCTCAATGAGCAGAAAATGAAGACATGGTTTGAAACCAGTGGAGACGACAGCACGGAATAAAGCTGCTCATACCAGCCTCCTATAGTTCTGTTGTGGCCTAAGAAGATGCAGTAGTCCAGTGCGGTGGCTAGTACATGTTGTAAATAAGACATCTGTATTGCAGACTTCTATGTTGCAGGTGTTGTTTTTGGCGTATGCTTACCAACGTAATTTCCATAGAAATCAATGCAGATATTTTGGAAAGTGAGACCGGCATGGATACACAAATCAGATCTGAATTAGTTGCAATATACAATGTGGACATCAATCATTTTAGTTCAGATTCCAATCGGTTACACAAATAATCAGATTTGGACTGACAGTGTGAACATAGCCAAAGTGTGTCACTCTTATTTAACACACCTGATTCAGATCATCAACTCATTAGGCTAGAGCTCCAATAACTGAACTAAGGGTATGTTTACATGACAACATTGTACAAAAAATAAGAAAGGTTTTTCTTTGCATTTTTAAATGTTTTGGGTACAGACAATGTTGTCAAAATGATCCCGGTTCACAAGGATCTGTGAAAACAACTAAAAACGCTGAATTCTGCTGCCAGGCCAGTAGTTGGCAATGACACTTTGTAAAGAAACACTACACGCCTATAGATTGAACACGTAATACGCATGCGCATGACGTCACCGCTTTCATAAATTCATGTTTTTGTAGTTTAGACTACATAGACAATAATGGTATCGGTTTCAAAAACTTGCACTTTGAAACCAGTTTTCAAAACTTTGAGTTTTAGGCCCCCAAAACGCTGTTGTTGTGTAAATGAACAAAATGCATAAAAAGATTTAGTTGAAAATGGTGTTGTAACAACACTGGGTCAGTTAAGGGGATTTATTAGCTCAATGAGAATTAATATTTATAAGATATGAATATTAATGTGCTGTATACACAAATTAATTTATTCTAAATAGGGAATAAGTAGGTAGAATTTATATGTTCAATTAGGGGAATTTAGGTAAAGTTAGTATTCATTTATCGTGCAAATTATCTGTCCTGCAGACAATATGTACAATTTCTGAACAGAAACTTATCAGTCTATAACACCGACAAGATATCCTTCTTGTGGCCACAGAGAACGATACTCTAGGGTTTATAGACAATTTAGATAATTACTGGTAGAACAAAAATAGAGCTTTAGAGGTATTCGCACTCTCATGGATTTCAGCAATGTAACAATATGAGACAGATTCAGTTTCATAGGATTATGAAGTTTTAATCAAACAACTAAGATTACATGTACTAATTCAAATCACGCAGGAGTAAATATGCATAAACAAAACAACATAAGCGATCGCAATAAGACATAAAATAAAACAAAGCAACAGAATAAAATAATAATAAGGTTATAGGGAAAGAGAAAATGAGAGAGGGGAAGAGAGAGAGAGTTTTGGGTGTGTGTACTGTAGGTGTGGCAGCGTGTAGGTGGGAGTTTAGTGAGCACGTGCGTGGGTGTGTGTAGGGCTAGGAGCGCGTGTGTGTGTGTGTTGTGCTAGGAGCGCGTGTGTGTGTGTTCAGGAGCACGTGTGTGTGTGTGAGTTGTGTGTGTGTGTGAGTTTGAGGAGAAGTGTGTATGCAAGTCTAAGAACAATGTGAGATTGTGTATGAGAGAATCAGAACAAGGAAGAAGGCAAGACAGTTTAAAATGTTACTTCTCAACGAGAACCCAAAGGCTATAGCAATTTCTAGGCAACTTAAAACAGCATTTCTTTTGGATCTGCGAATTTAAGAGTATACAGTACTTGTTTGAGGCCCTTCTTGTATGCGTCTCGTGAAACAAAAGGCACCTGGAACGCGTGGTCAGCCGCTTCGTCGGAGGCGAGGTTTGGTTGCTATGGTAACTCGGAGAGTTCGTTAACTTAGCTCAAAGATAACTTAGCCTTAAGTTGGTTTAGGTCAGTGGTTCTCAACTCCAGTCCTCGTGACCCACTGCTCTGCACATTTTGTATGTCTCTCTTATCTGACACACTCAGTTCAGTTCATGGAGTCTCTCCTAATGAGCTGATGATCTGTTTCAGGTGTGTTAAATAAGAGAGACATACAAAATGTGCAGAGCAGTGGGTCCTGAGGACTGGAGTTGAGAACCACTGGTTTAGGTGGTTTGTATGAGAATCATCAAACTGAAATAAAGTATCAAGAAAATAAGACTTAGAGTAAAAACGAAACAAAAAGAAAAGCTTCTTGGATGACGAATGGTGGACAGGTCTCTCTCTCTGTTGGACTGCGAAGTTTAGAGAGCCTGGCGCGTGTTTTTGAAGGGACCACAGCCACGCCTTCCTCCCGTTCCGGAGCCAATCATCTGGAAGGGCGTGTTGCGGCCGCCTCCTAAAAGTTCGCGCCTCTTCCATCTGGTGCTGAAGCCATAAACTTATTTGTAAACATTTAGATCCTGACATTAATAAAAGACTGCATCCTCCATTATTTTGGATTAAAGATTCAACACCGTTGGGCTGTTTGGCACAAAATGATACCGCGAACGGTGATTCTGTGATCCAATAACACAGATACATGATGTCTCGGGATTTTACAGGCATATTACATTGATTATAAAACAATACAGCTTATAGATATAGTAATTTGGGTATTGAGACCCTGAAACACAACCAGAAATACAATTTATATAGTTTATAGGGTATTTGTAAGCCACGTGGTCAGGGTTAGTATAGTTTCTTTGTGTTTGTGCGTGTGGAGTCACACAAAGTTCACACCACGCGTTGAACTTTTGGCTTTCCGAGCCGGGGAGGGTGAGGGTGTAAATGTGTGTACGTGCGTTTTCCACTCGCATGGCTTTTGGTTAGACACTGTCTTGTTTGTTCTGAGGTGTAAATCAGTGTTTGGGTGTAAATCAGTGTCTTAAGGAACCCACAGGGGATTTGCGAAATTGCCGACATTGCGGCGCCTTGCCCCTCATGACTTCCCGTGGAGTAGTAAACTTCGTGTTTTGCTGATTCAAGACAAGAGAGCGTATTCAAATGGCAGTCAATGAGTAACTGAGATGACAAAGCCATCTGTTGTTTGTAGACAGTAGAGGAAGGACAGAGCCTGTTTGTTGATTGGAAAGTCAGTAAGTTAATCATGTAAACTCTTGCTATCAAGGAGAACAGGGGTCTTTGTGTTCTGTGAAGATTCCAGTAAGTTAATTAGATCAAGGAGAGCTGGCATTCTGACCCGTCTTTACGTTACATTCCCCCCTTGATGAGTTGGCGGGGCGTGTATGGGCCTGGTCGACTCATCACGGTAACAATGGTCAGATGGCAGGTCAGGGATGTGAGGAGGCTGCAAAGGGGTTGTCAAGACTGGGGTTAAGTTCGATGAGGTCTTCAGCATTCTCTGGTGAGGCGTCGTCCTTCCGAGGGTTTCTCCGGAAGCCTACGGAGACTGCCTCGGTGAGCTTGGTGGTGGAGGTCCGGATTGCGTTGATTCTTCGGTACAGGACATAGGCCACACCCATGGTGAATGTGTGTCCAATGATGATGGAAAGGCACAGTGGGGTATCAGCTGCAGACCAAGCCTGGGCGACAGGTGAAGTGTTTAAGATGGGTAGTCGAGATATGGCCTGAAGGGCTGAGTCCAGTGGTGCTATGTCGATGACTTGTGGCCCCCCTTTCGCAATCCAATCTTCCAGTTCGGGATCTAGAGTGAAGTTGCGGTCCCTAAAGAAAGATGGGATCTCTAGCTCGGCTTGGTACTCTTCGCTTGGGAGATGGTACAAAGCAAGGTCATCTAGGTGGAGGATGGCTCCTCGTGGGACTTGAATCCACATGCTTTGGTTGAGTTTAGTTTGTATTGGCCTCTTCTTGTCTGTCCCTACTACGGGCCACATATCTTCTAATTTGATTTCGGTGGACCCATTTGAGAACGGGTTCTCTTGGTCCCAGTTTAAGCTGGATCTGGTATGCTACAGGAGAGAGTTTGTTCACAATTTCATGTGGTCCAGTCCAGTGAGGCAGAAACTTTTTTGACAGTTGCTTGGGTGGCAAGGCGAAACTGTAGTACAGGACTTTGTCGCCCACACTGAGTTCTTGGTGGGATGCCTTTCGATCGTAGTATGCTTTCTGGCCGTCAGCGCTGGTTTTCAGGTGTTGCTGGGCGAAAGCGAAAGTTGTTTTCAAATGTTTATGGAGCTCATCCAGGTATTGTGAAGTGGTATAGGCGGTGACAAGGTTGTGGTCTCCTGGTTGGTACAACAGGTGTAATGGCAGGGTCATCTGTCGCCCAGTCATGAGTTCAAATGGAGGCACTCTGGTTGATTCCTGCGGCGTGGCTCGGATGGCCATCAGCACCAGGGGAAGTTTCACATCCCAGTCTTTCTGGTTAGCCGACACATATTTTCTCAACATGGCGACCACCGTTCGGTTAGACCTTTCTACCTGTCCGGATGAGATCGGATGGTGACTGATGTGAAGTTTGGCTTGTACCCCTAGAATTCTCCAGATCTTTTGCATGATCTCTGCGGTGAAATGGGTACCTCGATCTGAATTGACTCTCAGTGGCAACCCGAATCGGGAGAAGATGTGGTTCATCAGGATATATGCCGTTGTTTGGGCGGTGTCGTTAGGTGCTGGCAAACACTCTACCCACTTGGTAAACTGGCACACAACCGTGAGAAAGTACCTGTTCCCTCGTGATGATCGGGGGAGTGGTCCTACCCAATCAATTTGAAGGTCTGACCAGGGAAATGTGATTCCTCTGCGTTGCAACGGGGCTCTGTGAGTTAGGTTTGTTGGGTGAAACTGACAGCAGACCAGGCATTCTCTCACGTACTCTGCCACATCCTGTTGCATACATGGCCAGTATGCCACCTGTCTAAGTGTCTCATATGTGGCTCTGGTACCGTGGTGTCCGGCATATACTGCGTTGTGGGCGTGCATTAACATCGCCCCCCTCTGACATTGTGGTACCACGAGCTTAGGCGGAGTGGTGTCATCGGTGACAGACCATAGAATGTCGTCCCGCACACGCAGCATGTGTCTGGAGTTATGGAAGTGTCTGAGATCGGAGTCATCAGTGATGTCCGAAGGTGTTATCGGGTTGGAGGAGGGGGAGGATAGGTGGTTTTTAATTGTTTTTATGGCTGTGTCTGAGGCTTGCATATCCGCAATGTCGTTGTTGGAAATTTGCGGGGTTAGTGATAGTGGCTGTGGAGCAGGTGTTGTAGCAGGTAAGGGTCGCTTGCTGCGGGTTAGCACTGCAACATCGGGGGTGGGTGAGGGTTTCGGGGAAGACCACGGTTCACCGTGTAGGGCGCCCGCTTTTGCGAGGGCGTCAGTGCGGTCTTTGAAGTCTTTGTCTTGGCCTGGGAGTTTGGAGTGTCCTTTTACCTTTTTCCAGTACACGGCGAGATCGTGTGTTGTTGTGATGTTATCACATTCCTGGAACAGGTGTTGGTGCTTGACAGGCTTGTTGTTAGCAGTTTTGAAACCATTCTGTTTCCATGTCTGGAGATGGCATACAAAACTGAGTCTGGCATAGTTAGAGTCTGTGCAGATGAGCAGTTCTTTGATGTCATGGGATGCTGCGATTTGCAGAGTTATGAGAATTGCTGCTATTTCTGCATACTGTGATGACTGGGGGCCCAGCTTGAAGTGTTGTGGTGGGCATGGGTGGTCGTTCACCCACAGTACCCCTGCCCCTGCCTTTAGGATGCCCTCGCTGTTGTAGGAACATCCGTCGACGTAAGCTGTGGGCATGCCTTCGCACGCATTCTTGTCAAAGTACCTGTGGCAAGTCAGTTGTGGCTGCTGGGCATCGGGTGTTTCCGGCGTCGCAGCAGGTGAGTTGTCAGAGCAGTTTTGACATGCCGCCAGGCCGTTACCTAGAGCAGACTTGTTATTCTGTGCATATCGGGCCTCGACATTTCGTCCTTGGAGAGCCATTAGCCATGTAGCTATGCGTGAATTGGTGACCACGCCATCGCGGATTCGTTGGCTGTTGAGGAACATTACGGGCTGGTGGCATGTCTCAATGATAACTTTTTGTGCTCCAATGTAATTGGAGAAGCGCTGGATGGCCCATACCGTACAGAGCAAAGCTTTTTCACAGTCTGAGAATTTACATTCTGGAGGGAGAAGTGTTTTACTGGCATATGCGACCACCTTTTTGTCTTGGTCGTGTTGTTGGTATAGGCCAGCACTGAGACATTGGTCTGAAAACCCTGCTTCCAGGTGGAATTCTTTTTGCGGATCGGGGTAAGCAAGGCATGGAGCTGTGCATAAATGTCTTTTCAGTTGTGCCATGGCGTGTTCCTGAGCGTCTGACCAGACGAATGGGCAGTCCTTTTTGAATAGAGTTGTTAGAGGTCTGGCGATGTCTGAATAGTTTTCGATGAATTGTCGGGAGTAGTTGCATACCCCTAGAAAACTTCGTAGTTCAGAGACGGTAGTGGGAGGTTTGATGTTTTGGATGGCATGAATACGGTTTGATTGTGGTTCAATGCCATGGGGTCCAATGAGCAAGCCCACGTAGTTGACTTTTGTGCGACACCACTGTCCCTTGTGGAGGGCTATTTTGGCGCCGGCAGCGGATAACTGGTTCAAAACATAGTCTATTTCAGTGAAGTGGTCGGCCACCGTCGTGCTTTTCATGAGTACATCGTCGACGTAAATCAAGTTACCTCTCATCCTGGCGTCTGGGCATGCTTTGTTCAGGAAGATGTTGAACTCAGCTGGTGAGTTGGCATACCCAAATGGGCACCTGTTGAAGGTGTATTGGCGGTTGCCGAATGTAAATGCCAGCTTGTGCTGGTCGTCCGGGTGCACTGGAATGGTCCAGAATCCCGAGGCCACATCGAGTGTAGAGAAGATGGTGGCTCCTCTGATTCGTGGGATTTCCTGTTCCAGCTGAGTCATGGGCCATCGTGACAGCGGCACCTGTTGGTTCAGTTTGCGATAGTCAATGGTGGGCCTCCATTTCCCATTAGGTTTGAGAACAAGCCATATTGGGGCCGAGTAGGTGCTGTTGCATGGCCTGATGACATTCTTCTCAAGCATGGATTCGATGATTTCCTGCACAGGTTCGTGTGAGGCGATGGGAATTTTGTATTGCTTGACGAAGGTGGGAGGAGCCTCAGGGTGCGTTGGGATACGCACTGTGTGGAGGTCGGTGAGACCACAGTCTAAAGAGTCTTTTGCAAAGGATTCTTTGAACTTGTAAAGGACTTGTCGTAGTCTTTGGCGGTCTGCATCCTCCTGGAGGGCATCAGCATCCTGTAGAATTTGTTGCACTTGAGATTCGAAACCTTGGTACGGTTCATCTGTCGGCTTGTCATCAGTCGGGTTGGCTGTAACAGGCATGGCAGGTGCATCAGTCTCATTGACAGGCTGGTGGGAGACTGTGTACACTGCAAGGTGTTGATCCTCTGTCAGTTCCGTTCTGCACACATGGTGTTTGGCCACCGACATGACAGATGTGATGGCAATGAATTGGAAGGGTGCTGTGAACAATGTGTTGTCAGTATGTCCCTCAGGTATCAGTGCAGGTGGAATGGGCCCGATGATGGGTAATATCAGGTCAAAGTCATGAAAGTCGTGGCTGACTAGCCATCCCAGGCGGTAGGCCTTTGGGATGCTGATGTCAGTTGCTGTGCAATTGTTGAACAGAATGTATACTACCCGAGATGACACTTCAGTGAGGGGTGTGGCTTCGAGGGTGAGTCCGAGTTCCACACACTCAGGTGAAGGTTGGAAGAAAGCCAGTGAGTGGTTTGGGGTTTGACCCTGTCGCAGGTTGAGCCGCACAGCGACTCCTTTAGTGTAAGCCGGCACCATTGTTCCCTGTTCGTTGATGAGAGTGCAGACTTCAGGGATGGTCTGCCCTGACAGTAGATTGTCATGACTGATGGGAACAGGTGGCTGCGAAGTCAATGGAGCCCATACAACCTCATTAAACATGTCCACATGAGCCTTGAGGCGAATCAAGATGTCTGCTCCAATGTAGACGTCGTGGGCTGGATCTTCCAGGATCAGGAAGTAGTGGGTTAAGTACCGGTGATTCCATTTCAAGTTCAAGGCACAGATCCCTTTGGCAGATGTCATTGAGGATGGATCTGAGTTCGAAGGGAAACGGGTGCGTTTGCTGGTATAGGGCAGGTCTGGAGTCTTTTCAATGATTGCATTGAATAGTGAGAGACTGATTGCTGAGTTGTCTGCCCACAGTGCCAGGATAATGTCTGTTGTGTTTGTATTTTGCAGCTGCAGGTCCGTTTCGACCTGGGGACAGTAGTTCTCAGAACCTTGGGTGGTTTTGAAAGTGCAGAGGAGCGAACTTGAACTCTGATCAGCATTGGGGGCTTTGTCCTTGTGGTTGGTTGAGGGAATTTCAGTGACCCCTGTGGCTTGACAGTCTGGTTCAAGGGATTTATGTGGCTGGAGGGGGATGGGTTCGCGCACTTGTGCCCAAACTTGTAGGTGCTTGAGGTCTAACAAGGGTTCAAAGCGATCCAGCAGGTCCTTGCCTATGAGAAATTGATAAGTGTTCATCGGAGATACATATACTGGATGGATGATGCTCATAGGACCGATTGCCAGGTGAATGGGAGCTACGTTCCTTAGCTGGATGTCATTTTGGCTGTATGACTGCACGTTCAACTCACAAGTGTGGAATTTAAGAGTTCTGTTTTGTCTTTGAGCTTCGAACTGGAGTTTTTCAAACAGTTGAACAGAAATAAGCATTAGATCGGAGCCGGTGTCCACCAGTGCTTCGATCTGCATTTCCTTTTCCAAGGTAAGGGTTAAGTACAGTTTTCGTGCCACTCCTCTCTCAATTAGGTTACCCAGAAGTTGTGGTGTAGGGTCTTGTGTGTTGATTGAGAGGCAGTCAGGGTAAGTTTTGGGTGGCTCATTGTGGGTGCAGATCAACAAGACCGCACTGTCTGGTACCTTGTCATGAGGGCTGCTGCAGTCCCGTTCAGGAAGTGGCGTTGTCAGCTGGCTGTAGTGAGTGACGCTGTTGTCAGGTGATGTAACAGCCAGTTCAAAAGTCTGTGATCTGACAGCAGTGTTCTGTGGGGCTGTCAGCTGAATGGAGTGAGCGGAGCTGTCATTGGGTAACGTAGCAGCAAGTTCAAAAGTCTGTGGTTTGACAGCAGTGTTCTGTGGGGCTGTCATCTGAATGGAGTGAGCGGAGCTGTCATTGGGTAACGTAGCAGCAAGTTCAAAAGTCTGTGGTTTGACAGCAGTGTTCTGTGGGGCTGTCATCTGAATGGAGTGAGCGGAGCTGTCATTGGGTAATGTAGCAGCAAGTTTAGCACTCTGGGGTTTAACAACAGTGGCAGGCGGGCGGTCAGTGTGGGGAGCGTTGCGAGTGGCGTTGGGTCCAGGCCTGTGGGTTAGTCATGCAGTGTCTGGTTTATCTTTGTCTTCCTTGTGAGGTTTCTTTTGGAGAAACTCTCGCAGTACGCTCAGAAGTTCTGCCGCTTCAACCGTGGCTGCACTGTTTTTGTTGGAGGCTTGTTCCAGCTTGTGTTTACCAGGGTCCCGTCGAGGGGGGTCCCTTGGTCGGTTCTCTGGGCTTGTTGTTCGGGGAGATTGGGGTCGGTTTCTTCTGTGGTGTCGGTCGGCATCCCAGTTGCCTCCTCCCTTTTGGTTGTGGGAGAAGTGATGCCGGTCCCAGGATCCCCCGAAACGGTCGTTATACTGTCTTGGGCGGGCACCCCCCCCCTCGTCCGCGTTGTGCTCTGTTTGGTTGGAACGATCTTGTTTCTCTGTTGGCGGGTCGAAACCTGGGGGGTTGTGCGCCCTCTAAAGTCAGTTCTGGAGTGGGCTCTGAGATCGGGCAAATTGTGGAAGGTTTTGCCGGTTTCTCAGATACAGTTCTTTGTTTGACATATGCTTTGTGAGCCAGATCACGCAATTGTTGAATTGACATGGTCCGTGGGCAAACGAGAACGCCCAGGTGCGCACTTTGGCTTGGGTGGAGATTTCGCAGAAAGAGGGTTTTGAAATTGATATCTTGCTCCATGTCCGCCTCATTCTTTGGACCGAAGTAGGCTTGACGTAGGCGGCCATAGTAAGCTTGCGGCGTTTCCAGTCGAGCTTGTTTGAGGTCCATCGCTGCGATGATGCCTTGGTCAGATTCGGGGTCTGAGAATTCGCGAATCAGGGCTTGTCGTAATTGTGCATAGTCCATTTTGACCGCCTCTGGTTGACGGTCCAGGAAGCTCCGTACGGCACGACCAGACGTTATCCGAAGAAGATATAACTTGTCCCACGTAGTGACGCTGTCCACTGTTTGCAAGTGAAAATCAATGTCTGTTAAATATGCGTGAACGTCGCTGCCCCCTGCTGGATTTGGGTTGAACGTGGGGATGTTTCTTGCCAGCTTGTCCAGTTCTTTAGAGGCTGTGCGGTGACTGGTGGCTCGCCCCTTCGGGACGGAGTTGACAGAGGAGGTAGCGTCGGGACGTGGGCTTTCCTCTTCTTCTTTAGCTTTAGGGGTTTGGCCGTGAAGTGCAGGTTCACTGGTGAGGGGAGACGGAGTGATGTGTGTCCCCCTCTCCAGTTCACCTTGCAGTCCGTATGAATGTTTGAGTTCACGGTGGACAATGTCCAGTTCTTCTTTAAGATCATGTCTTTGTTGGATGAGCTCGTTAATTTCGGCTCGGGCCTTCTGCAAATGTGTTTCACAAGCTTTGACTCTAGCATCTCTGTCTCTTAATTCTGTGTGTGCTCTTTCTAGCAGAGCTTCTACGCGTATCAGGTTGTCATTGAGGGCTGCCGTGGCCTGTTTCTCCTCCTCCACTGTCCTGTCCGTATCCAGACGCAGGTCCTCCAGGGCTTTTTGCAATCTTTTCACTTCCTGTTGTAGTTTTGAGCGTGTTTCCTCCTCGGTTTCGGCCTCCAGTAGGAGGTCCTCCAGCTGGGTTTGTGCCTGGTCTTTTTGTTTGCAGGCCTCCTTCAGCTGATTCTTTAGTCCTGCATTTTCCCTTTCCAGATGGGCGTTGTCTTTCTCCAGCATACGGGCCTGGGCCACCAGGTAGTGAGAGAGACTTCAGATGATGCGACTCCATTCCTTTGAACTATAGGCCTGCGTGGGGTCATGGGACATGAGCTGATCCACGCTGGAGTCGAGTTCCTGCCGGCTCAGGAGTTTTGGGTCGCCAAGGTCTTTTGGTAGACAGCCTGTAGTCATAGCAGTCAGCCACGCTGTAAGACCGTCCCAATGTTCCGCGGGACTGGATGCGCGCGACATTTTGACTCACTGTAGGCAGAAGAAACACAACACACACACAAAAGGGCCACTGCAAGCTGTCTTGAGGCTAATGGGCTATAGTACGGTGTACCGTCTATAGGATCTTTTGGTTTAACTGATATAGTCAGTTAGGCGGGTCAGCGTAGGACCCGAGAGAGAAAAAGAAACAAATCGAGTCTGCTCAGTTGTCACTCTTATTACTTAGCTTTCTTTGGGGTCTCTTTGGTGCCTGAAAAACAAGTCTAACAGAACATGCAAGGTACGAGTAGGTGCGGATTTGAAAAGGAAGGAAGAAACAAAATTAAACAAAAATATCAGTGATTTGATCTATGCTGCAATTTAAGCACTAATAGTACAGAGGAGATGCCTTAGGGGGAAATAGGTAAACCGAAACACTTAGAAAGTGTTGGCGGGGAGAATTTTTTTTCAAGATTATGTGGCTTATAATGGGAGGCAGAATTTTTCTTTTCTTTTTTTTTGTCAAAGTTCAGTTTTGCCTGAAATGGACTGAAGTCACCCCAGCCGGCCCCTGCTGAGCGCAGTCAACCTTCCTGGCGCCCCAAACGACTGGCCGCCGTGACCTTGGATTCTCCGTTACTCTGCACACGGTTGCGCCCTCTCAAACAGGGTGACTTTAGGCACAACCTTGGTAGTCCCGGAGGTGCCAACCAACCTACACGCAATGCAAAGGTGAGGGCTTCACAGAACGGTGGCAGGGACTGCCTAGTGTTTGCGCCGCGGTCTCAACAATTGACTTTTGCGTCGGTTTTTGTGGCTGACACTCCGAAGCACCAGATTGCTGATGTCACTTTACTGCGTGCCGCAACCAGTGGCAGAGATAAAAGAAACTCAAGAGTCACTGCACGGTCAGCGTCGGAAACGTCAGTCGGAAGACTCACCCACAGAGGTAGAACCGGGACTCCCCTATTCCACTGCAGGTGTTGAGATTCTTGCCTATACGACACACGGCATGAAACTATGTGGAAGTAGGACAGAAATCACAATGGGCCTGCGAAAGGTTAGGTGGTAAAACAAACAAAATAAAACTTTGAAAGGAAAAATAAAATTAAACCAACCTTGGAGCGGAAAATTAATTTAAGAGGTGTATGGTCTTTGTCAGTTAAAGGTGCAACAGAAGAGGGTTAGCAACAGTTTTTAACAAAAAACGGTGCGGTAGACCGCTGTAGTGGGTTAATAGAGCCTCTAGGGGGCGCTCTTCCTCTCGTCAGTTCACCTTAACTGTTGGACACACTTAAAATTTTAATTCAAAATTTGCTTAAGATCAAATTTAAATAAGCCTGGGGTAAATTTAACAGAGAATTCAAATGATTATTTATAACAATCAAACAACATTTAAGTTATTTTGTATTGATTATAAATTAATCATTGAGGAAAGCATTCATGGACTGAATTTCAACAGAGTAAATTTGTAGAAAGCTGATAGCTGACTTGAGAAGGGAGCTTCCACATGGGGGCGCTGCGTTTCTCAGGAGCTACGTTGACTTAAATGTGATAGTGGGAGTAACCAAATTAATTTGTTTCAATTTCAAATCACATCTAAATGCACTGGGAAAGAAAAAGTTTTTCTTTAGAGGAATAGACAGATTTCTAAAAATACAATAAAAATTAGAAAATAATCACCATAACATTGAAGTTGTTATTAAATGATTATTAAATGAAAATAAAACCAAACAGAATCATCGAGGCAGATTAGAAATGGAAATAAAGCAGAGTAGAGTGAATTTGAGCAGAAGGGAGATAGTTGACCTAGAGGTGTGCGGCCACGAGGGGGCGCTGTCCTTCTCAGGTGAGCTATCAGTGGTTTTGGAGTGAGAAATCCTATAATTCTAGAGTCTCTATTCCCTTTCCGGGGATTAAACTCACAATAAAATGTCTCAGTCCAAAATAAAAGGATTGTTTTACGCACTTAGCGAGCCGTAAATGCACATATGTATTTAAACAGCTTATTAGATACTCATTCACCGTGAATTTTGAAGAAACAAAATCGATACGGAAGAAATGACCAACAGGTCTTGCCTGCGGTTGACCACACGGTGGCAGTGTTGCGCTTTGACGGAACAGAGTCACGAGGTGGTGTTTTGAGAATGAGAGGCGTATGTAAAGGATTAACTTCCAATCAGAATTTCACGCGTGCAGCCTTTTTGCAAACACAAAATCACACTGCAAGTAACTTTTCAAAGAGATCACGGCGGATCTTCTGTTTCTGGTTTGTGCAGAAACCAACACGGGATTTTTTTTTGCTGGTTAGCTAGGCCAGGTTTAACCCGTAGTTTGTCGTTGCTAGCGACACATAAAAATGTTCTGACCCGAAGTGGCTACTGTTGCTCTCGGGATTTATAGAATACCGGTAACACGCCTGAGGGAACTTTTCTTTTGTTCAAACACAGGTCTTAAGACAGAATTTACATGTACGCAGTCACGCAAAAAGAGATTTTTCCTTTTTTTTTTTCTAACTTGGACTTGTAACAATACTGTAATACTGCAGTTTTCTCCACACCAGAAAATACTGGCGGGTCTGTTGATCTTGCTTTCCGCCTTTGATCAGTTTGTGTCGACTTTATCGATACAGGATTCAAACGCGCGTACAAAACATTAAACTTATATAATCACACATGAATATGAATCTGAATTTTGTCCCAAAGTGAAATTTGAAAGTGCCCGCATTCAAAAAACCAATATTATGTAATAACACTGGGTCAGTTAAGGGGATTTATTAGCTCAATGAGAATTAATATTCATAAGATATGAATATTAATGTGCTGTATACACAAATTAATTTATTCTAAATAGGGAATAAGTAGGTAGAATTTATATGTTCAATTAGGGGAATTTAGGTAAAGTTAGTATTCATTTATCGTGCAAATGATCTGTCCTGCAGACAATATGTACAATTTCTGAACAGAAACTTATCAGTCTATAACACCGACAAGATATCCTTCTTGTGGCCACAGAGAACGATACTCTAGGGTTTATAGACAATTTAGATAATTACTGGTAGAACAAAAATAGAGCTTTAGAGGTATTCGCACTCTCATGGATTTCAGCAATGTAACAATATGAGACAGATTCAGTTTCATAGGATTATGAAGTTTTAATCAAACAACTAAGATTACATGTACTAATTCAAATCACGCAGGAGTAAATATGCATAAACAAAACAACATAAGCGATCGCAATAAGACAAAGCAACAGAATAAAATAATAATAAGGTTATAGGGAAAGAGAAAATGAGAGAGGGGAAGAGAGAGAGAGTTTTGGGTGTGTGTAGGTGTGGCAGCGTGTAGGTGGGAGTTTAGTGAGCACGTGCGTGGGTGTGTGTAGGGCTAGGAGCGCGTGTGTGTGTGTTGTGCTAGGAGCGCGTGTGTGTGTGTTCAGGAGCACGTGTGTGTGTGTGAGTTGTGTGTGTGTGTGAGTTTGAGGAGAAGTGTGTATGCAAGTCTAAGAACAATGTGAGATTGTGTATGAGAGAATCAGAACAAGGAAGAAGGCAAGACAGTTTAAAATGTTACTTCTCAACGAGAACCCAAAGGCTATAGCAATTTCTAGGCAACTTAAAACAGCATTTCTTTTGGATCTGCGAATTTAAGAGTATACAGTACTTGTTTGAGGCCCTTCTTGTGTGCGTCTCGTGAAACAAAAGGCACCTGGAACGCGTGGTCAGCCGCTTCGTCGGAGGCGAGGTTTGGTTGCTATGGTAACTCGGAGAGTTCGTTAACTTAGCTCAAAGATAACTTAGCCTTAAGTTGGTTTAGGTGGTTTGTATGAGAATCATCAAACTGAAATAAAGTATCAAGAAAATAAGACTTAGAGTAAAAACGAAACAAAAAGAAAAGCTTCTTGGACGACGAATGGTGGACAGGTCTCTCTCTCTGTTGGACTGCGAAGTTTAGAGAGCCTGGCGCGTGTTTTTGAAGGGACCACAGCCACGCCTTCCTCCCGTTCCGGAGCCAATCATCTGGAAGGGCGTGTTGCGGCCGCCTCCTAAAAGTTCGCGCCTCTTCCGTCTGGTGCTGAAGCCATAAACTTATTTGTAAACATTTATATCCTGACATTAATAAAAGACTGCATCCTCCATTATTTTGGATTAAAGATTCAACACCGTTGGGCTGTTTGGCACAAAATGATACCGCGAACGGTGATTCTGTGATCCAATAACACAGATACATGATGTCTCGGGATTTTACAGGCATATTACATTGATTATAAAACAATACAGCTTATAGATATAGTAATTTGGGTATTGAGACCCTGAAACACAACCAGAAATACAATTTATATAGTTTATAGGGTATTTGTAAGCCACGTGGTCAGGGTTAGTATAGTTTCTTTGTGTTTGTGCGTGTGGAGTCACACAAAGTTCACACCACGCGTTGAACTTTTGGCTTTCCGAGCCGGGGAGGGTGAGGGTGTAAATGTGTGTACGTGCGTTTTCCACTCGCATGGCTTTTGGTTAGACACTGTCTTGTTTGTTCTGAGGTGTAAATCAGTGTTTGGGTGTAAATCAGTGTCTTAAGGAACCCACAGGGGATTTGCGAAATTGCCGACATTGCGGCGCCTTGCCCCTCATGACTTCCCGTGGAGTAGTAAACTTCGTGTTTTGCTGATTCAAGACAAGAGAGCGTATTCAAATGGCAGTCAATGAGTAACTGAGATGACAAAGCCATCTGTTGTTTGTAGACAGTAGAGGAAGGACAGAGCCTGTTTGTTGATTGGAAAGTCAGTAAGTTAATCATGTAAACTCTTGCTATCAAGGAGAACAGGGGTCTTTGTGTTCTGTGAAGATTCCAGTAAGTTAATTAGATCAAGGAGAGCTGGCATTCTGACCCGTCTTTACGTTACAGTGTCATGTAAATACCCCCCTTAATGTGTCAGATAAGAGAGACATACAGAATATGAAGAGCGGTGGGTGCCCGAGATGCATAAAATCTACAGGTCCAGAGGAGAATCAAAGGTAGGCCTAATCAATTAAGGTAAAAGGGGTGGAGCCACCTTAATTCAAAGGTGTACAAACAGGCAAAGCCAATTACTGGTGTGTGTTGTGGTGTTTGAGTCAAAGTTTGTTAGGATGGGGTTTCTGAAAGTTGTCTTAGTGATGGTTGTGATTGTTGCATTTGATCTGCCTGATGTCTGGGGAAGTTTAAGGTACAGTCACAGTCCAAGAAGCATGGGGCCAAAATCAGATCCAGCTTCCAGAAGTCCTGCCCTTTCTCCTCTAGGGCTCTGGAACCCTTTGCAAGTGGCTTCTCAGTTTCAGAGTCCTTTGGGTCACGACTTCAAAAGCCTTGCACAGGAGCCTTTTGGCCTTCAGGAGAAGCAGCTGTTGCAGGGTCCAGTGAAGCCTTTGGATTGGCGGTATCCCATTGTTCCCGAGGTGCAGCGTGAGTTGGCGGTGGACTTCCAGTTGAGGCAACCCGTGACTCCCAGCAGCGTAGCGGTTCAATGCGGCGAGAATCGGGTTCTTGTAGAGGTCCAGCAGGACTTTTTCAGCAATGGACAGTTGATCCAGCCAACTGGTCTGTCTTTAGGTGGATGTCCTGTTGTTGGTCAGGATCCTCAGTCAAGAGTGCTCATCTTTGACTATGAATTACAGAACTGCATCAGCTTGCTGATGGTAAGAACTCATAAATCTTAATGGGTTATTTTGGTGTGGCAGAAGATAGCCAAAATCTTTCAAGGAAAGTCAGTTTACTTGGTCTTAGCTGTTTGAAAATCCTGAATTTTCAAACTACTTGCCTTTAAATAATCAACAACCTTTTGATGCTCTTATTTTGGAGTCATTCCACTATTGCACCGAGCACTTTCCCATTCATAGTAATATGAGGGCACTGTCTTGGTATACGTGAAGTCTCTGGGATGACCCTCTTGGTAACCACAGTCTTTTTCCAGATGAATGAGGATGAGCTTGTCTACACCTTCTCTCTTACCTACACCCCTGAGGCGCTTGCAGGTATTCCGGTTACCCGGGCCGATGGTGCAATTGTTGGTGTTCAATGCCATTATCAAAGGTAAATGATCTCTGTGACTTTCTGTACTTTCTCGAGCAACTGGGAGACCATTTAATGGGTACTTTCATGAACCGCAGGCTTCAAAATGTAAGCAGTGATGCCTTGAGGCCAACATGGTTCCCTTATGCCTCAACCAAGGCTGGTGAAGAAGTCTTGCTGTTCTCCCTGAAGATCATGATGGGTTGGTACAGGTTGTTTCTTTCAATAAAATACACCTTTACCCTTGCTATTGTGGCTGTGCACTTAAAAAAATTATTATAAATTTTTGTTTGTGTAGATGATTGGTCCTATCAGAGGCCTTCATACTCCTATTTCCTGGGTGACGTTATTAACATTGAGGCATCTGTGTATCAGTACAATCATGTGCCTCTGCGTGTGTTTGTGGACCGCTGTGTGGCCACTCAAGTACCTGATGTGAACTCCCTTCCAAGATATTCCTTCATTGAGAATCATGGGTAAGGTCATGACCCTTGATGCGGTAGGACTGTTTTAAGTTGTTTGTAACCACTGTCACAGAGTCATGGGTAAAGTCTAGTTGCTTGATGCTCTACAATTGACATTCATGAGTTACTTTTTGTGATTGTTTTGTCATCAGGTGCTTTGTGGATGCCAAAACTACAGCTTCCAGCTCCCGCTTCATGCCTCGGTCTCAGGTTGACAAGATCCACTTCCAGCTGGAGGCGTTTATGTTCCATGAGGGCAACAGTCTTTCTGTATGTATTACGAATATCATGCGTTAAGTTTTCTCTTCTGGTCTGCTTTGGTTTTGTGATTTGTATGACATCCCTTGCAGATCTACATAATATGTATTCTGAAGGCAACTATTGCTTCTGCACCCAGTGATGCTCAGCGCAAATCCTGTTCCTTTGCCAATGGGTACTTTTTATTTTATTTAATAAAAAAATAAAAAAATGTATGGACTTTGTTCATTTTGAAGGTTCCGTGTCTTGTCTTTTTGCAGGTGGATTGCTGCTGATGGAAACGACCAAGTTTGTGGTTGCTGTGACTCAACATGTGGTCCTGGTGGTGAATTTGCTGCTTCTCCCTATGGAGGTTGGTAGCGTTTGCTCTTTCTAAGGTTGCTTTTATTCAAGTGCTCTAACTTGGCTCTCTTCTCTCTAGGCATTCAGTGGGAAGGCAAGGCCTCACTTGGTCCTGTAATGGTTCAAGGGCAAAAGAGAGGTTCTTAATAAAACTGACAAACCAATCCTTGCTTGTTTCTGACTTGTCATTTTGCATCAAATACCATACAACCATAGGGTTCCAGAAGTTTATAAATTTCTATATAAATGGGTAATCTTAAATTGAGCATTTTAAATGGAGCTACTGTAAGCTCCAAGGTTAATTGGTATATGCTTTTGAAGCCATCAGTTTACATTACATGTTTTTCGTTTAACAGCAGAATTTCCTAAGCAAATGCAAGCAAATGATTCCAAAACTGCTCTGCGGGAACACCTTGTACCATGAAGCACTGCTGATGTAATGGAGTTGGTCTCCCTATTGTATTCCTGTGCTCTCACAGTTTGTATATGAATATTGTGATGCTTAACAGTTTATAATAAACTTTATCTGACGTTTGATCACTAAGCCCTAGAGGTCATACAAAACTAAACACCCTCTCTCTCTGGGATCTGTATTTATGAATCTCTAGTCTATCATTTGAACTCAGGTTCTTTTTAGATTACAGTAAGTTTCTGTCATGGACAAGCTTGTTTGTAAAATTGTGAATGAATGTAGATAATGTAAAATCTTCTAGTGACTTTCCAGGCTCTTCTCGTTTGCTAATGCAGTGGTTTTCAGTCCTGAGCTGTGTCCGAAATCAAGTACTTCCCTATTATGTAGTATGTGGAAATGCAGTACGCCAAAATATTATGTCTGAATACATCGTATTGGAAAAACAGTAGGTGAAAAGTGATAATTACTTATTACTTCTGTGAAAATTCTGAAGTGTGCATTCAATGGACACTTCACTCTCCCATGAGGCCACGGGAGAGGATTTATGAATACCAGTAAAGCGACGCAACTGGTGCTGGTAGGTCACAAGACCATAACATGGAAGATGTAGTATGGCCTGAATTTCATTCATACTATAGAGGGAATAAATTATTTTATTTATTGGTCACAAAGTAAATTCCAATGTAGTACCTATTCAGACTGTACGTGATTTTGGAAGATGATTTTCAAGCACTTGCGCATAACTTCACAGTTTTCACAAATTCGAGTTTTTGTTGTTTAAACAAAATTATGGTATTGTTTTCAAAAACTTGCACTTTGAAACCCATTTTTAAATGTTTGCGTTTTTAGGCCTCCAAAACTCCAAAACTGTGGTGATGAAAATAAATGGCCAAAATGCATAAAAAGTTGTCTGTTTTTAGTTGAAAATGGTGTCATGTAAATGTCCGCTCAATGGCTGCATCCGAAATCACATACTCTATTGAGTAGGTATTTATTTTGAATTAGTAATTATTTCACAACCTCTAAAAAGTATGTTATGTGTAGTATGAATGAAATCCATATATACTACATTCACCATGTTATCATTGTCATGTGACCTTCCAGCATCAGTTGTCGCTTCACTGCCATTCACAAATCCTCTCCTGAGGCCTCATTGGATAGTAAAGTGTCCATCGTATGAACACTTTCGAATCTAGCCGGAAGTAGTAGATCATCTGGGTACTTTTTGCCTACTCTTTTATGAGTTCTGTAAATTCGAACATACTTCTTTTGTCATATACTGTTTTTCGCCAACTATATAGTAGGGAAGTATGCGATTTTGGATACAGCCCTTTTATCAAATAAGAGAGACTGACCCTGTGTCTCAATGTCCATACTATCCATCCTAAACAGTATGTGAGATTAAAATAAGTGTGTCCCAAAACATAGTATGTTGAAAAGAGTATGCCAGAAGTCCCCAGATGGTCTACTATTTCTGGTCGATTTTCGAAGTGTGGATCCGTGCTCACTATAACGGCTAATATTGCCCACAACCCATTGCGCTTTGGAGGAGGATTCAGTTCAGAACTACAAACACGAGTTAAAAGTGTTCAGAAAACTACAAAACATGGCTGATGTGCGCGACCGATGGTCAAGAAGAGAGTCTTCACAAAAACAGTACATACTGTTAGGGTATAGTATAAGTAGGCGAAATGAGACACAGCAAGACAAGGGCTGCGTTCGAAACCGCATATTCAATGAGTAGGTACTTAATTTCAATAAGTACTTACTTCGAAAGCGCTAAAAGAGTAGGTACTTTATAGCCTGATCTCGTTAAGTATGAATGCGAACCGGACATCTGCCATGTTGACGTTATCATGTGACCTACGACGCGTTATCACAAGCGTTAACAAGCGTTAACACGTTTAATTCATCTGTCTGTAAATATCTTGATATTGATTAAACTTGCTCATTTTGTGGTCTTTTTGAAGAAACTGCTGCCCATTTATTTTGTGAATACATTTAGGTTTAATTTAAGTTCTTATATTTAACCCTACTAATGTGACCCACCGTTTTATCCTTAACGATATTATTTATTTTTATTACGAAATCCAAAAATGGTCATCTCTTGAATATGTTGTTAATTTCTTTATTTTATATCCAAACATTTTCATCCACAAGCAAAAGTAGCTTAAATCTCCTTTATGTTTTCCTCTTTTCTTGTTGAATTTAACTCGTTTCATCCCTCAGGCCTTTAATAACAAAAATTTCATTTTTTAAATGTATTATAATGAATTATTTAAGAAAATATATATTAAGATATTCAACCTTGTAGGTTCTTTTTTCCTGTGTATAAAATCTCATATTATGTATGCGAACCCATGATATATATATATATACATACACCTCATAACATCAGTAACTCTACAGCCCTACCTAGAACGGTTTTGTAATGTCTGCACAAAGAGCAGCTGTGCGAAGATTCGCCTTTGGAGAAAACTGTTGATTTTATACTCGAAAAATGTAAGTATCATTAATGTAAAAAATTTATATTACCCCAGAATGAATTGCATTGCTATCCCACCCCAAAACATACAATAATAACAACGATAAATGCTGACCAATACTTAATTGTATTACTTTTTACTGAAAATGATATAATTCAATAAAACAAACAAAATGTAATGTATGTCATATGACATAGCTATGCATGAATACACTCTAGATGTGTATATAGTGAACATATCTACATTTTCATTCAAACAATTAATTAAAGCATTAATTAATTAAATAATTATATTTTATTTACTGACAACAATGAGAAATATTAATAAATTAGTAAAAGAATGAATGAAAGTCACCATCACACAATAAACAAATGCATATACAAGTCAACACATGATCATACAATCATGTATGTAGGCTACAGGTGCTGAACCCCACATCCTTCTGCCATCTCAACACAGCGGTTCCCATTCTGCGGCTTTATTCTGATGAATCAGCTGACCGCCAGAGGTGAGCCGTTCCTTCGTGCCTGAGGTTGTTGCGTGATGTGTTGTGCTTCACAATCTGAGGCAATAAGGGCAGGTGGAGTGATGGAGGGTCTCATAAGAGCAGGTGGAGTGATGGAGGGTCTCATAAGAGCAGGTGGAGAGATGGAGGGTCTCGTAAGGGCAGGTGGAGTGATGGAGGGTCTCGTAAGGGCAGGTGGAGTGATGGAGGGTCTCATAAGGGCAGGTGGAGTGATGGAGGGTCTCATAAGGGCAGGTGGAGTGATGGAGGGTCTCATAAGAGCGGGTGGAGTGATGGAGGGTCTCATAAGAGCAGGTGGAGTGATGGAGGGTCTCATAAGAGCAGGTGGAGTGATGGAGGGTCTCATAAGAGCAGGTGGAGTGATGGAGGGTCTCATTAGATCAGGTGGAGTGACGGAGGGTCTCATAAGAGCGGGGTGGAGTGATGGAGGGTCTCATAAGAGCAGGTGGAGTGATGGAGGGTCTCATAAGAGCAGGTGGAGTGATGGAGGGTCTCATAAGAGCAGGTGGAGTGATGGAGGGTCTCGTAAGGGCAGGTGGAGTGATGGAGGGTCTCATAAGAGCAGGTGGAGAGATGGAGGGTCTCGTCCATGGCACCATTTCCAGGATTCAGCTCTGTGCTCTTCATCCTCAGTGCTCACACCAGTCTGCTGACATTTCAGATCCTACAAAAATGCACAAACATAACACCAAAGCAGTCATTTTAACAGCACAATGTCATTTGATTTCATTATTATTACAAAAACGCTTTTTTTCACAAATGCCGCCATCACCTTTCCTTGCAGGTCCTGCTCTACCACAAAAGCTGTGCAGCAAATGCACAGAGATCAAGAATCAGAAAAGTGCTGTAATAGCTCTGTTTGAAATTACAATAATTAAAATAAACTGCAACTTAGTATTTAAATAGTTGTTGTTATTCACTTCTGTAGTATACTCACTCAAAGCCTTTGATGGCAGCATTCAGCTTCATGAGCCACTCTCCACTGGATAAACACACATCTGTTCATCTGACCCTGTAACATCCAGACGAGATTCACATTACCTCTGTGATTTATGAACTCAAACACACACGTGTTCATCTGACCCTGTAACATCCAGATGAGATTCACATGACCTCTGTGATTTATGAGCTCAACACTACATTTACATGTTGAGGTTGTTTTAACTTTTTATCCAACATAAATGTTCTTCAATTTATCAGCAGTACTAATGGACAAATAAAATAGATAACTTATGTTTAGTTACTTTATAGATTTGTTCTACATAATAGCACACATACATCACTCAGATGTCTATTTCATGTTGTGATGTGCTCTTCTGCAATACTTATTGAAGATTTTCCTGCCAGATGTAAATAGACATTTAAAATAAGCGTCTTTAAGATGTACAGTATATGGTTTATGTAAATCCACTTTAGAGACGTAACTTACGTGTCCTTACTGGAGCTCCCCTGTTAGCTATACATAATAAAACGTGTTTTTACAGCAACATCACAACTATACTATACTGTGTAACGTCTTTACACCTTCAACAATTAATAATAATAATAATAATAATAATAATATTATCAATTCAATAGTTTACTCTACATTAGTTCAACACATGCAATTTTAACACAAGGAACCGTGTTTACTCACATTTGAAAGCACCCGCGTCACTGATCTCTGCGATATTTGATAATGACGTATCCTCTCGCGTGGCCTCCTGGGATAGAAAAGTATCCATCGGACGAGCACTCGAAAATCTGGCCGGAAGCAGTAGATCATCCGGGAACTTCTCGCCTACTCTTTTATGAATACTGATGTTTCGAACATAATTTTTCTTTCACGTACAGTTTTCGCCTACTATATAGTAGGAAAGTAGGCATATTCGAACGCACTGTAAGTATACGTACGTCCGAATTTCGTGATAATTAGTACGTCACCCAGGTAATTCTCGCCTACTCTTTTATGAATACAGAGGATTCGTACATACTTTTTCGCTCGCCTACTCTTTTCCCCCTACTATATAGTAGGGAAGTATGCGGTTTCGAACACAGCCAAAGTTTCTAACATGGATAAACTGTCAGTTTCCTAATTGCAAAAAGACTTTAGATTAAAACCTCAAGCCTTTTTTTGGCTAGTGACATTATAGCACGCTCTCATTGGCTAATGCATAAACTCTACAGGTCCAGAGGAGAATCAAAGGTAATCAATTAAGGTAAAAGGGGTGGAGCCACCTTAATTCAAAGGTATACAAACAGGCAAAGCCAATTACTGATGTGTGTTGTGGTGTTTGAGTCAAAGTTTGTTAGGATGGGGTTCCTGATAGTTGTCTTAGTGATTGTTGCATTTGAGCTGCATGATGTCTGGGGAAGTTTGAGGTACAGTCATAGTCCAAGAAGCATGGGGCCAAAATCAGATCCAGCTTCCAGAAGTCCTGCCCTTTCTCCTCTAGGACTCTGGAACCCTTTGCAAGTGGCTTCTCAGTTTCAGAGTCCTTTGGGTCCCAACTTCAAAAGCCTTGCACAGGAGCCTTTTGGCCTTCAGGAGAAGCAGCTGTTGCAGGGTCCAGTGAAGCCTTTGGATTGGAGGTATCCCACTGTTCCTGAGGTGCAGAGTGAGTTGGTGGAGAACTTCCCGATGAGGCAACCCGTGACTCCCGGCAGCATAGCGGTTCAATGCAGCGAGAACCGGGTTCTTGTAGAGGTCCAGCAAGACCTTTTCAGCAATGGTCAGTTGATCCAGCCAACTGGTCTGTCTTTAGGTGGATGTCCTGTTGTTGGTCAGGATCCTGAGTCTAGAGTGCTCATCTTTGAGTATGAATTACAGGACTGCAACAGCGTGCTGATGGTAAGAACTCATGAATCTTAATGGGTTATTTTGGTGTGACAGAAGAAAGCCAAAATCTTTCAAGGAAAGTCGGTTAACTTGGTTGTCATTTACAATTCCAGGGCAGCTAAGACCAAGTTCTATTTATTTAAATGGAGGAAAAATCCTGAATTTTCAAGCTACTTGCCTTTTAAATAACCCTTCAAACAACATCTGATGTAAACTATCCCACAAACGGTATGAAAGGAGCTTAAGAAACCAGAACAAATCTTGTGCCTTAATGGTGTTAAAGCTAGTTTTTACCCAGGAACAGCCAATGCGCATGTCTCCAAAACATTGACTATCTCTGGCAACACTGGAGCTTCTGAGGGCAGCTGTAGTGATGTGTGAAGACTTGACTAATTGGTGATTTGCTCTTCAGGAATTCTTCCATATTGCACAGTGCACCTTCTCCCATTCATGGCAATATGAGAGTCTTGGTATATGTTAAGTCTCTGGGATGACCCTCTTGGTAACCACAATCTTTTTCCAGATGAATGAGAATGAACTTGTCTACACCTTCTCTCTTACCTACACCCCTGAGGCGCTTGCGGGTACTCCGATTACCCGGTCCGATGGTGCAATTGTTGGTGTACAATGCCATTATCAAAGGTAAGTGATCTCTGTGACTTTCTGCACTTTCTCGTGAAACTGGGAGACCATTTAATGGGTACTTTCATGAACCGCAGGCTCCAAAATGTAAGCAGTGATGCCTTGAGGCCAACATGGTTCCCTTATGCCTCAACCAAGGCTGGTGAAGAAGTCTTGCTCTTCTCCCTGAAGATCATGATGGGTTGGTACAGGTTTTTTTTCAATGAAATAAACCTTTACCCTTGCAATTGTGGCTGTGCCTAAAGTGTTTTTTGTATAGATGATTGGTCCTATCAGAGGCCTTCATACACCTATTTCCTGGGTGGTGTTATTAACATCGAGGCATCTGTGAAGCAGTACAATCATGTGCCTCTGCGTGTGTTTGTGGACCGCTGTGTGGCCACTCAAGTACCTGATATGAACTCCCTTCCAAGATTTTCTTTCATTGAGAATCATGGGTAAGGTCATGGCCCTTGATGCGGTAGGACTGTTTAAGTTGCTTTTTGTAACCACAGTCATGGGTAAGGTCAAGTTGCTTGATGCTCTACAGTTGACATTCATGAGTTACTCTTTGTGATTGCTTTGTCGTCAGGTGCTTTGTGGATGCCAAAACTACAGCTTCCAGCTCCCGCTTCATGCCTCGGTCCCAGGTTGACAAGCTCCAGTTCCAGCTGGAGGCATTTATGTTCCGGGAGGGCAACAGTCCTTCTGTATGTACTATGAATATCATGAGTTAATTTGACTTATCCTCCATCTGCTTTGGTCTTGTGACTTGTTTGTCATGCCTTGCAGATCTACATAACGTGTATTCTGAAGGCAACTATTGCTTCTGCACCCAGTGACGCTCAGCGCAAATCCTGTTCCTTTGCCAATGGGTACATGGGTTTTTTGGGGGTTTATTTAAGTCGACTTTTCTGATGTTGTAGGTTTCATGTCTTTGTCTTTTTGCAGGTGGTCTGCTGCTGATGGAAATGACCAAGTTTGTGGTTGCTGTGACTCAACATGTGGTCCTGATGGTGAATTTGCTGCCTCTCCCTATGGAGGTTTGTAGGTTTTTTTTTTCTTTTTTTTTGATGCTTTTTCCCTCAAGTGCTCTAACTTGGCGTTTTCTTCTCTCTAGGCATTCAGTGGGAAGGCAAGGCCTCACTTGGTCCTGTAATGGTTCAAGGGCAAAAGAGAGGTTCTCAATAAAACTGACAAACCAATCCATGCTTGCATCTGACTTCTCATTTCACGTCATGTCTGGTTTAACACTTTAAATTGGAAGTGCCTCATTCTGCCAATGTGGTGAAACATAGTCCTATTGTACATTTGTAAGTCCCATATAGCCTGGAACCCTTTGGTTGTGTTATATGGGACTTGCAAAGGTACAGAAGTTTTTCTCCATAGGGAATTTAAAATAACTTTTATTTTATTTTTTTAAAAGGCTGCTAGTGTAAGACCAAGGTTAATTGATATATACTTTGAAGTCATCAGTTTGTTACTTTGTTTAACTAAATTTCCTGGTGAAAATAATTACCCATGATGCTCTTAAGATTTCCAAATAATTCCAAAAGCGCTCTGCAAGAAACACCTTGTCTCATGAAGCACTGCAGATGTAATGAGTTGGTCTCCCTATCATTCCTGTACGGTGTTTGTGCATATTGTGACAATTGTTTGTAATCAGCTTCCACTGAAGTCTGATCACATTAAGCTGTAGTGGTTACGCTAAATTTTTTTTTTTTTTTTTTTTTTGACCTGGATTTTTAGTGTACATGAAACTAGTCTATAATTTGTTTGCACTCATGTGCTTGTTAGTTGACGTTATCTTTACAAGCTGTCAGTTTCTTAATTGTAAAATTGTGTATGAATGTAGATATCTTAAAGCCCTCTAGTGACTTTCTAGAATAGTCATTTGCTAATGCAGTGGTTGTTCAGTCCTGGTCCAAGGGATCCACTCATCTGCACATTTTAGCTATATTAAGACTCAGTCCTAATCTGAATGAAAAAAAAAAAAAAAAAATTTGCAAGTGTGAATAAGTCACTTTTTTTTTTTTACAAATCTGTTTCAAGCTACATTGTTTTGAATCACATTTCTGTAAATCAGTTTCAATCTGACTGCTATGATTGGGGTTCATGTTATTTATGCAACTTTCTCATGCCACACAAAATGTAAACGTCAGATGCTGTTTTATGAAACATGCTGAAAGTCACTGCAGAAACAAGATTGTTGTAAAGTGCTCAATGAGCAGAAAATGAAGACATGGTTTGAAACCAGTGGAGACGACAGCACGGAATAAAGCTGCTCATACCAGCCTCCTATAGTTCTGCTGTGGCCTAAGAAGATGCAGTAGTCCAGTGTGGTGGCTAGTACATGTAAGACATCTGTATTGCAGACTCCTATGTTGCAGGTGTTGTTTTTGGCATATGCTTACCAATGTAATTTCCATAGAAATCAATGCAGATATTTTGGAAAGTGAGACCGGCATGGATACACAAATCAGATCTGAATTAGTTGCAATATACAATGTGGACATCAATAATTTTAGTTCAGATTCCAATCGGTTACACAAATAATCAGATTTGGACTGACAGTGTGAACATAGCCAAAGTGTGTCTCTCTTATTTAACACACCTGATTCAGATCAACTCAACTCATTAGGCTAGAGCTCCAATAACTGAACTAAGGGTATGTTTACATGACAACATTGTACAAAAAATAAGAAAGGTTTTTCTTTGCATTTTTAAATGTTTTGGGTACAGACAATGTTGTCAAAATGATCCCGGTTCACAAGGATCTGTGAAAACAACTAAAAACGCTGAATTCTGCTGACAGGCCAGTAGTTGGCAATGACACTTTGTAAAGAAACACTACACGCCTATAGATTGAACACGTAATACGCATGCGCATGACGTCACCGCTTTCATAAATGCATGTTTTTGTAGTTTAGACTACATAGACAATAATGGTATCGGTTTCAAAAACTTGCACTTTGAAACCAGTTTTCAAAACTTTGAGTTTTAGGCCCCCAAAACGCTGTTGTTGTGTAAATGAACAAAATGCATAAAAATATTTAGTTGAAAATGGTGTCATGTAAATACCCCCCTTAATGTGTCAGATAAGAGAGACATACAGAATATGAAGAGCAGTGGGTGCCCGAGATGCATAGAATCTACAGGTCCAGAGGAGAATCAAAGGTAATCAATTAAGGTAAAAGGGGTGGGACCACCTTAATTCAAAGGTGTACAAACAGGCAAAGCCAATTATTGGTGTGTGTTGTGGTGTTTGAATCAAAGTTTGTTAGGATGGGGTTTCTGAAAGTTGTCTTAGTGATGGTTGTGATTGTTGCATTTGATCTGCCTGATGTCTGGGGAAGTTTAAGGTACAGTCACAGTCCAAGAAGCATGGGGCCAAAATCAGATCCAGCTTCCAGAAGTCCTGCCCTTTCTCCACTAGGGCTCTGGAACCCTTTGCAAGTGACTTCTCAGTTTCAGAGTCCTTTGGGTCATGACTTCAAAAGCCTTGCACAGGAGTCTTTTGGCCTTCAAGAGAAGCAGCTGTTGCAGGGTCCAGTGAAGCCTTTGGATTGGAGGTATCCCATTGTTCCCGAGGCGCAGCGTGAGTTGGCGGTGGACTTCCAGTTGAGGCAACCCGTGACTCCCAGCAGCGTAGCGGTTCAATGTGGCGAGAACCGGGTTCTTGTAGAGGTCCAGCAGGACTTTTTCAGCAATGGTCAGTTGATCCAGCCAACTGGTCTGTCTTTAGGTGGATGTCCTGTTGTTGGTCAGGATCCTGAGTCTAGAGTGCTCCTCTTTGAGTATGAATTACAGGACTGCAACAGCGTGCTGATGGTAAGAACTCATAAATCTTAATGGGTTATTTTGGTGTGGCAGAAGATAGCCAAAATCTTTCAAGGAAAGTCAGTTTACTTGGTCTTAGCTGCCCTGGCATTGCAAATGAAAACCATGTACTATCTATTTGAATGTGGAAATCCTAAATTTTCAAACTACTGGCCTTTAAATAACCCTTCAAACCAACAACATTTTGATGCTCTTATTTTGGAGTCATTCAACTATTGCTCTGAGTACTTTCCCATTCATAGCAATATGAGGGCACTGTCTTGGTATACGTGAAGTCTCTGGGATGACCCTCTTGGTAACCACAGTCTTTTTCCAGATGAATGAGGATGAGCTTGTCTACACCTTCTCTCTTACCTACACCCCTGAGGCGCTTGCAGGTATTCTGATTACCCGGGCCGATGGTGCAATTGTTGGTGTACAATGCCATTATCAAAGGTAAGTGATCTCTGTGACTTTCTGTACTTTCTCGAGCAACTGGGAGACCATTTAATGGGTACTTTCATGAACCGCAGGCTTCAAAATGTAAGCAGTGATGCCTTGAGGCCAACATGGTTCCCTTATGCCTCAACCAAGGCTGGTGAAGAAGTCTTGCTGTTTTCCCTGAAGATCATGATGGGTTGGAACAGGTTGTTTCTTTCAATAAAATACACCTTTACCCTTGCTATTGTGGCTGTGCGCTTAAATAATTATACATTTTTATTTGTGTAGATGACTGGTCCTATCAGAGGCCTTCATACTCCTATTACCTGGGTGATGTTATTAACATCGAGGCATCTGTGTATCAGTACAATCATGTGCCTCTGCGTGTGTTTGTGGACCGCTGTGTGGCCACTCAAGTACCTGATGTGAACTCCCTTCCAAGATATTCCTTCATTGAGAATCATGGGTAAGGTCATGGCCCTTGATGCGGTAGGACTGTTTTAAGTTGTTTGTAACCACTGTCACACAGTCATGGGTAAAGTCTAGTTGCTTGATGTTCTACAGTTGACATTCATGATTTGCTCTTTGTGATCATTTTGTTGTCAGGTGCTTTGTGGATGCCAAAACTACAGCTTCCAGCTCCCGCTTCATGCCTCGGTCTCAGGTTGACAAGATCCACTTCCAGCTGGAGGCGTTTATGTTCCATGAGGGCAGCAGTCCTTCTGTATGTATTACGAATATCATGCGTTAATTGGATTTCTCTTTTGGTCCGCTTTGGTTTTGTGATTTGTATGACATCCCTTGCAGATCTACATAACATGTATTCTGAAGGCAACTATTGCTTCTGCACCCAGTGATGCTCAGCGCAAATCCTGTTCTTTTGCCAATGGGTACTTTTAATTTTTTTATTTAATTAAAAATTATGGACTTTGTTCATTTTGAAGGTTCCATGTCTTGTCTTTTTGCAGGTGGATTGCTGCTGATGGAAACGACCAAGTTTGTGGTTGCTGTGACTCAACATGTGGTCCTGATAGTGAATTTGCTGCTTCTCCCTATGGAGGTTGGTAGCGTTTGCTCTTTCTAAGGTTGCTTTTATTCAAGTGCTCTAACTTGGCTCTCTTCTCTCTAGGCATTCAGTGGGAAGGCAAGGCCTCACTTGGTCCTGTAATGGTTCAAGGGCAAACGAGAGGTTCTTAATAAAACTGACAAACCAATCCTTGCCTGTTTCTGACTTGTCATTTTGCATCAAGTCCCATATACCATACAACCATAGGGTTCCAGAAGTTTATACATTTTCTCCATAGGTAATCTTAAATTGAGGATTATAAATGCAGCTACTGTAAGATCCAATGTTAATTGGTATATGCTTTTGAAGCCATCAAATTACATTACATGTTTTTCGTTTAACAGTAGAATTTCCTGACGAAAAACATATCCATGATGCTCTTAATAATTTGGCAAGCAAATGATTCCGAAACTGCTCTGCAGGGAACACCTTGTACCATGAAGCACTGCTGATGTAATGGAGTTGATCTCCCTATTGTATTCCTGTGCTCTCAAAGATTGTACATGAATATTGTGATGCTTAATAGTTGATAATAAACTTTATCTGACGTTTGATCACTAAGCCCTAGAGGTCATACAAAACTAAACACACCCTCTCTCTCTGGGATCTGTATTTATGAATCTCTAGTCTATCATTTGAACTCAAGCTCTTTTTAGATCACAGTAAGTTTCTGTCATGGACAAGCTTGTTTGTAAAATTGTGAATGAATGTACAGGTGGATAATGTAAAAACTTCTAGTGACTTTCCAGACTGTTCTCGTTTGCTAATGCAGTGGTTTTCAGTCCTGAGCTGTGTCTGAAATCAAGTACTTCCCTATTAGGAAATACAGTACGCCAAAATATTATGTCTGAATGCATAGTATTGGAAAAACAGTAGGTGAAAAGTCCACGAATTACCTATCACTTCTGTGAAAATTCTTAAGTGTGCTTTCAATGGACACTTCACTCTCCCATGAGGCCACGGGAGAGGCTTTATGAATGCCAGTAAAGCGATGCAACTGGTGCTGGTAGGTCACAAGACCATAACATGGAAGATGTAGTATGGTCTGAATTTCATTCATAATATAGAGAAGATAAATTCTTTTATTTATTGGTTGCAAAGTAAATTCCAATATAGTACCTATTCAGACAGTAGGCTACGTGATTTCGGAAGCTGATTTTCGAGCGCTTGCGCATAACTTCACAGTTTTCACAAATTCAAGTTTTTGTAGTTTAAACAGAGAAAATTATGGTATTGTTTTCAAAAACTTGCACTCTGAAACCCGTTTTTAGGCCTCAAACTCTGTGGTGATGAAAATAAATGGCCAAAATGCATAAAAAGTTGTCTGTTTTTAGTTGAAAATGGTGTCATGTAAATGTCCGCTCAATGGCTGCATCCGAAATCACATACTCTATTGAGTAGGTATTTATTTTGAATTAGTAATTATTTCACAACCTCTAAAAAGTATGTTCTGTGTAGTATGAATGAAATCCATATATACTACATTCACCATGTTATCATTGTCATGTGACCTTCCAGCATCGGTTGTCGCTTCACTGCCATTCACAAATCCTCTCCTGAGGCCTCATGGGATAGTAAAGTGTCCATCGTATGAACACTTTCGAATCTAGCCGGAAGTAGTAGATCATCTGGGTACTTTTTGCCTACTCTTTTATGAGTTCTGTAAATTCGAGCATACTTCTTTTGTCATATACTGTTTTTCGCCAACTATATAGTAGGGAAGTATGCGATTTCGGATACAGCCCTTTTATCAAATAAGAGAGACTGACCCTGTGTCTCAATGTCCATACTATCCATCCTAAACAGTATGTGAGATTAAAATAAATGTGTCCCAAAACATAGTATGTTGAAAAGAGTATGCCAGAAGTCCCCGGATGGTCTACTATTTCTGGTCGATTTTCGAAGTGTGGATCCGTGCTCACTATAACGGCTAATATTGCCCACAACCCATTGCGCTTTGGAGGAGGATTCAGTTCAGAACTACAAACATGAGTTAAAAGTGTTCAGAAAACTACAAAACATGGCTGATGTGCGCGACCGATGGTAAAGTAGAGAGTCTTCACAAAAACAGTACATACTGTTAGGGTATAGTATAAGTAGGCGAATTGAGACACAGCAAGACAAGGGCTGCGTTCGAAACCGCATATTCAATGAGTAGGTACTTAATTTCAATAAGTACTTACTTCGAAAGCGCTAAAAGAGTAGGTACTTTATAGCCTGATCTCGTTAAGTATGAATGCCATGTTGACCTTATCATGTGACCTACGACGCGTTATCACAAGCGTTAACAAGCGTTAACACGTTTAATTCATCTGTCTGTAAATATCTTGATATTGATTAAACTTGCTCATTTTGTGGTCTTTTTGAAGAAACTGCTGCCCATTTATTTTGTGAATACATTTAGGTTTAATTTAAGTTCTTATATTTAACCCTACTAATGTGACCCACCGTTTTATCCTTAACGATATTATTTATTTTTATTACGAAATCCAAAAATTGTCATCTCTTGAATATGTTGTTAATTTCTTTATTTTATATCCAAACATTTTCATCCACAAGCAAAAGTGGCTTAAATCTCCTTTATATTTTGCTCTTTTTCTTGTTGAATTTAACTCGTTTCATCCCTCAGGCCTAGACCTATAAATAACAAAAAATTCATTTTTTAAATGTATTATAATGAATTATTTAAGAAAATATATATTAAGATATTCAACCTTGTAGGTTCTTTTTTCCTGTGTATAAAATCTCATATTATGTATGCGAACCCATGATATATATATCCTCATAACATCAGTAACTCTACAGCCCTACCTAGAACAGTTTTCCTCAGCGTTTGTAATGTCTGCACAAAGGGCAGATGTGCGAAGATTCGCCTTTGGAGAAAACTGTTGATTTTATACTTGAAAAATGTAAAGGGTAACTAAACCCTTGGTCAGAGCCTGACTCCACCCACTGGCAATATTTGAAAAATGCTAGAAAAGTGGGCAGACCCCAGCGGAGATAGAGGGGACGAACCGTGAGCGGGAGGGCGTGCACCGAGACCTGCTGTCAGACTCTCTAAAATGGAGAGTGACTCACAGGGTCGCAAGACGACGTAAAGTACATGCATCTGATGAGTTTTATCCAGTTGATGTCAATAGCGCACGCTCTCCTATAGGCATTTTCATATTTTGCCGCTATGTGAAAAAATCCAGCAAAATGCGCCGGCGCGTTTGTCGACCCCAGAGGATTAACTTTAGTCTAACCATAAATTGTGATTATATATATGATCACTCACATCAAGACGCCGCTGCGGTGGTGGAGTCCATGCAGGAGGAGCAGCGTTTGGCACTGCGTCGCTTTTCAGCGCGAGCTGTGTGGAGAAGCCCATTTCCACCTCTATTGCGTTTCAAAAGCAATTCTGCGTAAAATTCAGGTTTCACACTCACGGTCTTCCAGGCCAAGTGCATGCAACCACTGGCGCCTAATTTCCAAGTCTGCTGGAAAGCTATGCAGTCCAGCAGTGCTGTTGCAACCAGCAACACTACACCTACGTACCCTCCTGACCACTGTACTAAATACAGCTAAATCTACGCTAGCTCATCCAAGGGCGTGGTGAGCTCGTACCAAGGGCGTGGTGAGCTGGAACCTGCTTACGTCACGTAGTACCGCAAACATCCAATAGGAAAATTCAACTGCAGTAGCCACCGTTCAACCTGAAGAGGGCAGCACTCAGACGTTTTTACACCATATATTGTAGAATTAAAACACTTTCCATCAAGTCTGGAAGAGGTGGAAATTATTTAATTTAATTTTATCAATCAATAAATTCCTCTTGAAACAAACTTTGTTGTATTATTTTAATTTAATACTGTGAAGCTGCTTTGATACAATCTGTATTGTGAAAAGCGCTATACAAATAAACTTGACTTGACTTGACTTGACTTTATACCCAAATGTAAAAAAAGTTACTCGAATCAATGAACAGCACTAATAAGGCCCCATTCTTACAGATTATTAACTAAAAAAAGTTGGTTTAGGGTTTAGTTACCCTTTAAGTATCGTTAATATTAAAAATTAATATTACCCCAGAATGAATTGCATTACTATCCCACCCCAAAACATACAATAATAACAATGATAAATGCTGACCAATACTTAATTATATTACTTTTTACTGAAAATGATATAATTCAATAAAACAAACAAAATGTAATGTATGTCATATGACATAGCTATGCATGAATACACTCTAGATGTGTATATAGTGAACATATCTACATTTTCTTTCAAACAATTAATTAAAGCATTCATTAATTAAATAATTATATTTTATTTACTGACAACAATGAGAAATATTAATAAATTAGTAAAAGAATGAATGAAAGTCACCATCACACAATAAACAAATACATATACAAGTCAACACATGAAACAAAGCTTTATTCAAACTACAATCATGTATGTAGGCTACAGGCGCTGAACCCCACATCCTTCTGCCATCTCAACACAGCGGTTCCCATTCTGCAGCTTTATTCTGATGAATCAGCTGACCGCCAGAGGTGAGCCGTTCCTTCGTGCCTGAGGTTGTTGCGTGATGTGTTGTGCTTCACAATCTGAGGCAATAAGGGCAGGTGGAGTGATGGAGGGTCTCATAAGAGCAGGTGGAGAGACGGAGGGTATCATAAGAGCAGGTGGAGTGATGGAGGGCAGGAGGAGTGATGGAGGGTCTCGTAAGGGCAGGTGGAGTGATGGAGGGTCTCGTAAGGGCAGGTGGAGTGATGGAGGGTCTCATAAGAGCAGGTGGAGTGATGGAGGGTCTCGTAAGAGCAGGTGGAGTGATGGAGGGTCTCGTAAGGGCAGGTGGAGTGATGGAGGGTCTCATAAGAGCAGGTGGAGTGATGGAGGGTCTCGTAAGGGCAGGTGGAGTGATGGAGGGTCTCGTAAGGGCAGGTGGAGTGATGGAGGGTCTCATAAGGGCAGGTGGAGTGATGGAGGGTCTCATAAGAGCAGGTGGAGTGATGGAGGGTCTCATAAGGGCAGGTGGAGTGATGGAGGGTCTCGTGAGGGCAGGTGGAGTGATGGAGGGTCTCGTAAGGGCAGGTGGAGTGATGGAGGGTCTCATAAGGGCAGGTGGAGTGATGGAGGGTCTCATAAGAGCAGGTGGAGTGATGGAGGGTCTCGTAAGGGCAGGTGGAGTGATGGAGGGTCTCATAAGAGTAGGTGGAGTGATGGAGGGTCTCGTAAGGGCAGGTGGAGTGATGGAGGTTCTCATAAGAGCAGGTGGAGAGATGGAGGGTCTCGTCCATGGCACCATTTCCAGGATTCAGCTCTGTGCTCTTCATCCTCAGTGCTCACACCAGTCTGCTGACATTTCAGATCCTACAAAAATGCACAAACATAACACCAAAGCAGTCATTTTAACAGCACAATGTCATTTGATTTCAGTTTTATTTAGAAGACAAAAATGCTTTTTTTCACAAATGCCGCCATCACCTTTCCTTGCAGGTCCTGCTCTACCACAAAAGCTGTGCAGCAAATGCACAGAAATCAAGAATCAGAAAAGTGCTGTAATAGCTCTGTTTGAAATTACAATAATTAAAATAAACTGCAACTTAGTATTTAAATAGTTGTTGTTATTCACTTCTGTAGTATACTCACTCAAAGCCTTTGATGGCAGCATTCAGCTTCATGAGCCACTCTCCACTGGATAAACACACATCTGTTTATCTGACCCTGTAACATCCAGACGAGATTCACATTACCTCTGTGATTTATGAACTCAAACACACACGTGTTCATCTGACCCTGTAACATCCAGATGAGATTCACATTACCTCTGTGATTTATGAGCTCAACACTACATTTACATGTTGAGGTTGTTTTAACTTTTTATCCAACATAAATGTTCTTCAATTTATCAGCAGTACTAATGGACAAATAAAATAGATAACTTATGTTTAGTTACTTTATAGATTTGTTCTACATAATAGCACACATACATCACTCAGATGTCTATTTCATGTTGTGATGTGCTCTTCTGCAATACTTATTGAAGATTTTCCTGCCAGATGTAAATAGACATTTAAAATAAGCGTCTTTAAGATGTACAGTATATGGTTTATGTAAATCCACTTTAGAGACGTAACTTACGTGTCCTTACTGGAGCTCCCCTGTTAGCTATACATAATAAAACGTGTTTTTACAGCAACATCACAACTATACTATACTGTGTAACGTCTTTACACCTTCAACAATTAATAATAATAATATTATCAATTCAATAGTTTACTCTACATTAGTTCAACACATGCAATTTTAACACAAGGAACCGTGTTTACTCACATTTGAAAGCACCCGCGTCACTGATCTCTGCGATATTTGATAATGACGTATCCTCTCGCGTGGCCTCCTGGGATAGAAAAGTATCCATCGGACGAGCACTCGAAAATCTGGCCGGAAGCAGTAGATCATCCGGGAACTTCTCGCCTACTCTTTTATGAATACTGATGTTTCGAACATAATTTTTCTTTCACGTACTGTTTTCGCCTACTATATAGTAGGAAAGTAGGCATATTCGAACGCACTGTAAGTATACGTAATTTCCGAATTTCGCGATAATTAGTACGTCACCCAGGTAATTCTCGCCTACTCTTTTATGAATACAGAGGATTCGTACATACTTTTTCGCTCGCCTACTCTTTTTCCCCTACTATATAGTAGGGAAGTATGCGGTTTCGAACGCAGCCAAAGTTTCTAACATGGATAAACTGTCAGTTTCCTAATTGCAAAAAGACTTTAGATTAAAACCTCAAGCCTTTTTTTGGCTAGTGACATTATGGCACGCTCTCATTGGCTAATGCATAAACTCTACAGGTCCAGAGGAGAATCAAAGGTAATCAATTAAGGTAAAAGGGGTGGAGCCACCTTAATTCAAAGGTATACAAACAGGTAAAGCCAATTACTGATGTGTGTTGTGGTGTTTGAGTCAAAGTTTGTTAGGATGGGGTTCCTGATAGTTGTCTTAGTGATTGTTGCATTTGAGCTACATGATGTCTGGGGAAGTTTGAGGTACAGTCATAGTCCAAGAAGCATGGGGCCAAAATCAGATCCAGCTTCCAGAAGTCCTGCCCTTTCTCCTCTAGGGCTCTGGAACCCTTTGCAAGTGGCTTCTCAGTTTCAGAGTCCTTTGGGTCCCAACTTCAAAAGCCTTGCACAGGAGCCTTTTGGCCTTCAGGAGAAGCAGCTGTTGCAGGGTCCAGTGAAGCCTTTGGATTGGAGGTATCCCACTGTTCCTGAGGTGCAGAGTGAGTTGGTGGAGAACTTCCCGATGAGGCAACCCGTGACTCCCGGCAGCGTAGCGGTTCAATGCGGCGAGAACCGGGTTCTTGTAGAGGTCCAGCAAGACCTTTTCAGCAATGGTCAGTTGATCCAGCCAACTGGTCTGTCTTTAGGTGGATGTCCTGTTGTTGGTCAGGATCCTGAGTCTAGAGTGCTCATCTTTGAGTATGAATTACAGGACTGCAACAGCGTGCTGGTGGTGAGAACTCATGAATCTTAATGGGTTATTTTGGTGTGACAGAAGAAAGCCAAAATCTTTCAAGGAAAGTCGGTTAACTTGGTTGTCATTTACAATTCCAGGGCAGCTAAGACCAAGTTCTATTTATTTAAATGGAGGAAAAATCCTGAATTTTCAAGCTACTTGCCTCTTAAATAACCCTTCAAACAACATCTGATGTAAACTATCCCACAAACGGTATGAAAGGAGCTTAAGAAACCAGAACAAATCTTGTGCCTTAATGGTGTTAAAGCTAGTTTTTACCCAGGAACAGCCAATGCGCATGTCTCCAAAACATTGACTATCTCTGGCAACACTGGAGCTTCTGAGGGCAGCTGTAGTGATGTGAAGACTTGACTAATTGGTGATTTTGCTCTTCAGGAATTCTTCCATATTGCACAGTGCACCTTCTCCCATTCATGGCAATATGAGAGTCTTGGTATATGTTAAGTCTCTGGGATGACCCTCTTGGTAACCACAATCTTTTTCCAGATGAATGAGGATGAACTTGTCTACACCTTCTCTCTTACCTACACCCCTGAGGCGCTTGCGGGTACTCCGATTACCCGGTCCGATGGTGCAATTGTTGGTGTACAATGCCATTATCAAAGGTAAGTGTGGTTATCAAGGTAAGCGTGAAAATCTGCACGATTCAACCCACAGTCGTTTCAAAAACATTATAAACCCTGCTTTGAAAAAACACAGCAAACTGAACTTTTTTAAAACTGTCAATCACTCTCGACTGATCTGGGATCAACAACTCAAACCAAGGGGTCTATTTGGAGGGCATATGAACATCCGTAGCCTCAGCCCAAAGTTTGAAGAAGTACATCATCTTCTTATTAACTCCAACTTAGATTTTTTAGGTCTGACAGAATCTTGGTTACATAAAAACTCTCCATCTGCTGCATTACATGTACCAGGGTATAATATTTTTAGACGGGACAGATGTGAGGGAAGAGGGGGAGGGGTAATGATTTACATAAAAGATCACATTAACTGTCAGCAGATATGTTGGCCTTTTGACCATGATTTGGAGTGTATTGGGGTGAATATACTGCTCTCACCTGAAATGTCTTTTGTATTAATTGTTGTATATCGTCCACCCTCCTCTAATGATTTCTATATCACTTTTAAAAAGCTACTTCAAGCATGTGATTTTAAAACTGAGGTAATACTGCTTGGTGATCTTAACTGTAACTGGCTTAATAAGACTAATAGGAAATCCCTTAAACAGATCACAGATAGTCTGGATTTTACTCAATTGTTGGAAGGTCCTACTAGAATAACCACATCGTCTCAGACACAGATAGATTTAATATTCAGTAACAAGCCTGAAAGAATTGTAAAAACATTTAATTTTATTACTGGACTGTCTGATCATAATCTGACTCTACTGTCGAGAAAACTTACAAAAAAGCGATTTCATCATTCTAATAAACCCGTGGAGCAACTTAGGATTCCTAAGAATGAAATGGATAATTTTCAAAAGGCAGTACAGCAGACTAATTGGATAGATATATTTACTGGGAATAACATAGAAGAAGTGAGTAAAATGTTTTCTACCAAGCTACAAAATCTAGTTAAGGAGTTTACTAGAAAGGTAAAAGGAAAGAAAAAAGCAAATGTACTCCCCTGGCTCAATACTGAAATATTTAATTTGATGAAAGAAAGAGACTCTGCTTTAAAAAGATCATTAAAAACAAAATTAAATAGTGATAGGCATAGGTTCACTTCATTACGTAATCAAGTGATTAAAGTGATAAGAAAGGCTAAAGCCAATTTTTTTATGACAATTATTAATGAGGGAAAAGGTAACACAAAACTGATCTGGGAACAGATCAAGAATGTGATGGGAATTAGCCATAAGATTAGAAACCAGTTAGAATTGAACCTGAATGGTAAACTAATTCAAGACCCAGCTCAAATAGCTGTAGCTTTTAATGAATATTTTATTAATTCTGTGAATGAAATCGCACAGAATTTTTCCCTAATAACTGGAAATGTTGTCACAATAGATGAAAGCATGCCTTCTTTTAGCATTCAACCTATCTGTGAAGTAAAAACTCAGGCAATTATTAATTCTCTTAAAATCTCATCAACAAAAGATATTTATGGAATGGACTCGAAAATGCTTAAATGCCTGAAAGAACATCTATCTCACCCTATCACACAAATTTTTAATCAGTCAGTACTAGAGGGGATATTTCCAACCACCTGGAAGACTACAATTGTAATTCCCATATTTAAGTCAAATGACCCACGGAACATATCTAACTACCGCCCAATTAGTATTCTACCAGTGGTCTCTAAGGTTGCTGAAAAATGTGTATCAGAGCAGCTTGTGTCTTTTCTTAATAATAGTCCCTTCACACTTCATCCGATGCAGTTTGGCTTCCGGGCCCATCACTCCGCAGAAACGGCCAACTGTTACTTTTTAGAGACTGTTAGAGCAATGGTGGACAAGGGAGGTGTTGTTGGCGCTGTGTTTTTAGACCTCCGTAAAGCATTTGACACAGTCAACCATCAGGTCCTTATTGGCAAACTCTCTACTTTAAATTTTTCCCCCTCTGCAATTAAATGGTTTGAGTCATATTTAACTGGTAGAACTCAATTTGTTTCTGTGAACACCCATCGTTCACTAGCTCTTAATTTATGCACAGGGGTGCCACAAGGATCAATACTTGGCCCGCTTTTGTTTAGTTTATATATTAATAATTTGCCATCAGTTTGCCCTGATATCAATACAATAATGTATGCGGACGATACCGTAATTTATGTGCATGCCAAGACAAAAAATCTGGCTGCCACAAAATTGACCAAAGCCATGGACCAGATCACCAATTGGCTAATTCGTTCATGTCTTCAATTAAATGTAGATAAAACTGTGGGAATGTTTTTTACAAAAAGACAATGTAATAGTGTGTCAAACATATCAATTTCGGGTCAAAACATTACTATTGTGCCACAATTTAAATATCTGGGTGTTATTATTGATTCTAATCTCTCTTTTAAAACACATATTAAGAAAGTTTGCAATAGGGTCAAGTTTAGTTTAGCTAATTTTAGATATATTAGAAGTGCCCTTACTTTTAATGCTGCTAAATTATTTATGGATGCAATGATTATGTCACATCTAACATATTGTCTGACAAGCTGGGGACAAACTAACAGCTCATCACTTAAGCCACTAGCAACTATTTATAAAAAAACTCTTAAAATTTTGGACCAGAAGCCTAACAGTTTACACCATTGTATAATTCTTAAAAACTATAAACTGCTGAGCTGGGAAAATGTAATCAAATATAAAAATATTTGTCTGGTTCACAAAATTTTACATAATACCGCTCCGCCTCCTTTCAATTCATTCATAATCCAACGTAATAACAGCAGTCATAATACCAGAAGCACCACACGTGGCGACCTAGTAATCCCACTCAGAAAAAGTACATTTGGTCAATTATCATTTTCATTTACTGCAATACATAACTGGAATTCATTGCCCATTACAATTAAAAACATACATGTATTCGACTTTTATTGCACACCTTAAAAATTGGCTAATCGACAATTACACCTGCACACATTAATATGCTAGATGTGATGTGCACACTAGATGTGACATGATCCTGCTTCTGCCACTTGATCTCTGCTGGCTGCTTCAATGCTATGTCCTGTATGTGCTTCAATGTGGCCTTTGCATGATTATTTTTTTGTGTCAATTTTCTCTAGTTTATTGCATGACCTGTTTTTATGTCTTTGCAATTTGTGCTTGCTTGTCTGTTTCAATTTTGTGCCACCTTGTTTGTTTGTCTAAGCTCTTGCTTAAGCCTTGTTTTAATTGTAAAGTATTTATTGATGTATGCCAATTAACAACTGGCTGGGGACTACAACTGGAAATTAGCCGTAGAGGCTAAAGCTGCTCTTTTCATTAAAAAGAGGTTGTCCACATTATTATAAACCAATAAACTAAACTAAACTAAAGTGATCTCTGTGACTTTCTGCACTTTCTCGTGAAACTGGGAGACCGTTTAATGGGTACTTTCATGAACCGCAGGCTCCAAAATGTAAGCAGTGATGCCTTGAGGCCAACATGGTTCCCTTATGCCTCAACCAAGGCTGGTGAAGAAGTCTTGCTCTTCTCCCTGAAGATCATGATGGGTTGGTACAGGGTTTTTTCAATAAAATAAACCTTTACCCTTGCAATTGTGGCTGTGCCTAAAGTGTTTTTTGTATAGATGATTGGTCCTATCAGAGGCCTTCATACACCTATTTCCTGGGTGGTGTTATTAACATCGAGGCATCTGTGAAGCAGTACAATCATGTGCCTCTGCGTGTGTTTGTGGACCGCTGTGTGGCCACTCAAGTACCTGATGTGAACTCCCTTCCAAGATTTTCCTTCATTGAGAATCATGGGTAAGGTCATGGCCCTTGATGCGGTAGGACTGTTTAAGTTGCTTTTTGTAACCACAGTCATGGGTAAGGTCAAGTTGCTTGATGCTCTACAGTCGACATTCATGAGTTACTCTTTGTGATTGCTTTGTCGTCAGGTGCTTTGTGGATGCCAAAACTACAGCTTCCAGCTCCCGCTTCATGCCTCGGTCCCAGGTTGACAAGCTCCAGTTCCAGCTGGAGGCATTTATGTTCCGGGAGGGCAACAGTCCTTCTGTATGTACTATGAATATCATGAGTTAATTTGACTTATCCTCCATCTGCTTTGGTCTTGTGACTTGTTTGTCATGCCTTGCAGATCTACATAACGTGTATTCTGAAGGCAACTATTGCTTCTGCACCCAGTGACGCTCAGCGCAAATCCTGTTCCTTTGCCAATGGGTACATGGTTTTTTTGGGGGTTTATTTAAGTCGACTTTTCTGATGTTGTAGATTTCATGTCTTTGTCTTTTTGCAGGTGGTCTGCTGCTGATGGAAATGACCAAGTTTGTGGTTGCTGTGACTCAACATGTGGTCCTGATGGTGAATTTGCTGCCTCTCCCTATGGAGGTTTGTAGTGTTGTGTTTTTTTTTTTTTTTTTTTTTTTTTTTTTTTTTTTTTTTTCCAAGTGCTCTAACTTGCCGTTTTCTTCTCTCTAGGCATTCAGTGGGAAGGCAAGGCCTCACTTGGTCCTGTAATGGTTCAAGGGCAAAAGAGAGGTTCTCAATAAAACTGACAAACCAATCCATGCTTGCATCTGACTTCTCATTTCACGTCATGTCTGGTTTAACACTTTAAATTGGAAGTGCCTCATTCTGCCAATGTGGTGAAACATAGTCCTATTGTACATTTGTAAGTCCCATATAGCCTAGAACCCTGTGGTTGCATTGTTATATGGGACTTGCAAAGGTACAGAAGTTTTTCTCCATAGGGAATTTAAAATAACTTTTTTTTTATTTTATTTTTTTAAAAGGCTGCTAGTGTAAGACCAAGGTTAATTGATATATACTTTGAAGTCATCAGTTTGTTACTTTGTTTAACTGTACATTTCCTGGTGAAAATAATTACCCATGATGCTCTTAAGATTTCCAAATAATTCCAAAAGCGCTCTGCAAGAAACACCTTGTCTCATGAAGCACTGCAGATGTAATGAGTTGGTCTCCCTATCATTCCTGTACGGTGTTTGTGCATATTGTGACAATTTTTTTTAACATCTGTTTCAAGATGCATTGTTTTGAATCACATTTCTGTAAATCAGTTTCAATCTGACTGCTATGATTGGGGTTCATGTTATTTATGCAACTTTCTCATGCCACACAAAATGTAAACATCAGATGCTGTTTTATGAAACATGCTGAAAGTCACTGCAGAAACAAGATTGTTGTAAAGTGCTCAATGAGCAGAAAATGAAGACATGGTTTGAAACCAGTGGAGACGACAGCACGGAATAAAGCTGCTCATACCAGCCTCCTATAGTTCTGTTGTGGCCTAAGAAGATGCAGTAGTCCAGTGCGGTGGCTAGTACATGTTGTAAATAAGACATCTGTATTGCAGACTCCTATGTTGCAGGTGTTGTTTTTGGCGTATGCTTACCAACGTAATTTCCATAGAAATCAATGCAGATATTTTGGAAAGTGAGACCGGCATGGATACACAAATCAGATCTGAATTAGTTGCAATATACAATGTGGACATCAATCATTTTAGTTCAGATTCCAATCGGTTACACAAATAATCAGATTTGGACTGACAGTGTGAACATAGCCAAAGTGTGTCACTCTTATTTAACACACCTGATTCAGATCATCAACTCATTAGGCTAGAGCTCCAATAACTGAACTAAGGGTATGTTTACATGACAACATTGTACAAAAAATAAGAAAGGTTTTTCTTTGCATTTTTAAATGTTTTGGGTACAGGCAATGTTGTCAAAATGATCCCGGTTCACAAGGATCTGTGAAAACAACTAAAAACGCTGAATTCTGCTGCCAGGCCAGTAGTTGGCAATGACACTTTGTAAAGAAACACTACACGCCTATTCGGTTGTTAAGTCGTGACGTAACCACACTCCGATAATACTCTTTCCGGGTCCAAAGTCCAGGTCCTCTCTACCTACCTACCGCTTTCGCTAGTGTTTTGGTTGTTATTGAGTGTTTTTACAATGCCGCAGTGCTGTGTCCCGAGCAAACTCACTTCAACCTCGTAAATCTTCTTTTTCATTGATGCCTGGACTCTACCCTTAATTATGCCACCTGAGTGATGAGCTACACTAACCACTCTGTTGGTGTTAAAGGAATTTAAACCCTTTTTGACCGCCAAGGGTGCCTCACTAAGAAGGACGTGATCGTAAATAAATTTACAGGTTCCACCATTGTTATTTCTGGACGAGAGGAGCGCTAGGACCCGGAAAAGGCTAAACGTCACGCGTGACGTCAGACTTAACAATTGGATAGATTGAACACGTAATGCGCATGCGCATGACGTCACCGCTTTCATAAATTCATGTTTTTGTAGTTTAGACTACATAGACAATAATGGTATCGGTTTCAAAAACTTGCACTTTGAAACCAGTTTTCAAAACTTTGAGTTTTAGGCCCCCAAAACGCTGTTGTTGTGTAAATGAACAAAATGCATAAAAAGATTTAGTTGAAAATGGTGTCATGTAAATACCCCCCTTAATGTGTCAGATAAGAGAGACATACAGAATATGAAGAGCGGTGGGTGCCCGAGATGCATAAAATCTACAGGTCCAGAGGAGAATCAAAGGATGAAACCTCTATTGCAGGTATGATAAATAATGATGATGTATGTGGGATGATAGAGTAGGGTTCAACAAGGAAATATAGTCAATGGTCCATTTGTGAAAGAAGGAAGAGGAAATAGTTTTAAACTTCAGACTTATCACCCAAGGTTAATTTGCCATCCAGCACAGTAGGTGGCGATAATGCTCCTCTGGAGTTAATCGCCATTAAACAAGAAGAAGAAGAAGAAGAAGAAGAGAATCAAAGGTAGGCCTAATCAATTAAGGTAAAAGGGGTGGAGCCACCTTAATTCAAAGGTGTACAAACAGGCAAAGCCAATTACTGGTGTGTGTTGTGGTGTTTGAGTCAAAGTTTGTTAGGATGGGGTTTCTGAAAGTTGTGTTAGTGATGGTTGTGATTGTTGCATTTGATCTGCCTGATGTCTGGGGAAGTTTAAGGTACAGTCACAGTCCAAGAAGCATGGGGCCAAAATCAGATCAAGCTTCCAGAAGTCCTGCCCTTTCTCCTCTAGGGCTCTGGAACCCTTTGCAAGTGGCTTCTCAGTTTCAGAGTCCTTTGGGTCACGACTTCAAAAGCCTTGCACAGGAGCCTTTTGGCCTTCAGGAGAAGCAGCTGTTGCAGGGTCCAGTGAAGCCTTTGGATTGGCGGTATCCCATTGTTCCCGAGGTGCAGCGTGAGTTGGCGGTGGACTTCCAGTTGAGGCAACCCGTGACTCCCAGCAGCGTAGCGGTTCAATGCGGCGAGAATCGGGTTCTTGTAGAGGTCCAGCAGGACTTTTTCAGCAATGGTCAGTTGATCCAGCCAACTGGTCTGTCTTTAGGTGGATGTCCTGTTGTTGGTCAGGATCCTCAGTCAAGAGTGCTCATCTTTGACTATGAATTACAGAACTGCATCAGCTTGCTGATGGTAAGAACTCATAAATCTTAATGGGTTGTTTTGGTGTGGCAGAAGATAGCCAAAATCTTTCAAGGAAAGTCAGTTTACTTGGTCTTAGCTGTTTGAAAATCCAGATTTTTCAAACTACTTGCCTTTAAATAATCAACAACATTTTGATGCTCTTATTTTGGAGTCATTCCACTATTGCACCGAGCACTTTCCCATTCATAGTAATATGAGGGCACTGTCTTGGTATACGTGAAGTCTCTGGGATGACCCTCTTGGTAACCACAGTCTTTTTCCAGATGAATGAGGATGAGCTTGTCTACACCTTCTCTCTTACCTACACCCCTGAGGCGCTTGCAGGTATTCCGGTTACCCGGGCCGATGGTGCAATTGTTGGTGTTCAATGCCATTATCAAAGGTAAATGATCTCTGTGACTTTCTGTACTTTCTCGAGCAACTGGGAGACCATTTAATGGGTACTTTCATGAACCGCAGGCTTCAAAATGTAAGCAGTGATGCCTTGAGGCCAACATGGTTCCCTTATGCCTCAACCAAGGCTGGTGAAGAAGTCTTGCTGTTTTCCCTGAAGATCATGATGGGTTGGTACAGGTTGTTTCTTTCAATAAAATACACCTTTACCCTTGCTATTGTGGCTGTGCACTTAAAAATAATTATAAATTTTTATTTGTGTAGATGATTGGTCCTATCAGAGGCCTTCATACTCCTATTTCCTGGGTGACGTTATTAACATCGAGGCATCTGTGTATCAGTACAATCATGTGCCTCTGCGTGTGTTTGTGGACCGCTGTGTGGCCACTCAAGTACCTGATGTGAACTCCCTTCCAAGATATTCCTTCATTGAGAATCATGGGTAAGGTCATGGCCCTTGATGCGGTAGGACTGTTTTAAGTTGTTTGTAACCACTGTCACAGAGTCATGGGTAAAGTCTAGTTGCTTGATGCTCTACAATTGACATTCATGAGTTACTTTTTGTGTTTGTTTTGTCATCAGGTGCTTTGTGGATGCCAAAACTACAGCTTCCAGCTCCCGCTTCATGCCTCGGTCTCAGGTTGACAAGATCCACTTCCAGCTGGAGGCGTTTATGTTCCATGAGGGCAACAGTCTTTCTGTATGTATTACGTATATCATGCGTTAATTTGTTTTCTCTTCTGGTCTGCTTTGGTTTTGTGATTTGTCTGTCATCCCTTGCAGATCTACATAACATGTATTCTGAAGGCAACTATTGCTTCTGCACCCAGTGATGCTCAGCGCAAATCCTGTTCCTTTGCCAATGGGTACTTTTTATTTTATTTAATAAAAAAAATAAAAAAATGTATGGACTTTGTTCATTTTGAAGGTTCCGTGTCTTGTCTTTTTGCAGGTGGATTGCTGCTGATGGAAACGACCAAGTTTGTGGTTGCTGTGACTCAACATGTGGTCCTGATGGTGAATTTGCTGCTTCTCCCTATGGAGGTTGGTAGCGTTTGCTCTTTCTAAGGTTGCTTTTATTCAAGTGCTCTAACTTGGCTCTCTTCTCTCTAGGCATTCAGTGGGAAGGCAAGGCCTCACTTGGTCCTGTAATGGTTCAAGGGCAAAAGAGAGGTTCTTAATAAAACTGACAAACCAATCCTTGCTTGTTTCTGACTTGTCATTTTGCATCAAATACCATACAACCATAGGGTTGCATCCGAAATCACATACTCTATTGAGTAGGTATTTATTTTGAATTAGTAATTATTTCACAACCTCTAAAAAGTATGTTATGTGTAGTATGAATGAAATCCATATATACTACATTCACCATGTTATCATTGTCATGTGACCTTCCAGCATCAGTTGTCGCTTCACTGCCATTCACAAATCCTCTCCTGAGGCCTCATGGGATAGTAAAGTGTCCATCGTATGAACACTTTCGAATCTAGCCGGAAGTAGTAGATCATCTGGGTACTTTTTGCCTACTCTTTTATGAGTTCTGTAAATTCGAACATACTACTTTTGTCATATACTGTTTTTCGCCAACTATATAGTAGGGAAGTATGTGATTTTGGATACAGCCCTTTTATCAAATAAGAGACACTGACCCTGTGTCTCAATGTCTATACTATCCATCCTAAACAGTATGTGAGATTAAAATAAGTGTGTCCCAAAACATAGTATGTTGAAAAGAGTATGCCAGAAGTCCCCAGATGGTCTACTATTTCTGGTCGATTTTCGAAGTGTGGATCCGTGCTCACTATAACGGCTAATATTGCCCACAACCCATTGCGCTTTGGAGGAGGATTCAGTTCAGAACTACAAACACAAGTTAAAAGTGTTCAGAAAACTACAAAACATGGCTGATGTGCGTGACCGATGGTCAAGAAGAGAGTCTTCACAAAAACAGTACATACTGTTAGGGTACAGTATAGTATAAGTAGGCGAATTGAGACACAGCAAGACAAGGGCTGCGTTCGAAACCGCATATTCAATGAGTAGGTACTTAATTTCAATAAGTACTTACTTCGAAAGCGCTAAAAGAGTAGGTACTTTATAGCCTGATCTCGTTAAGTATGAATGCGAACCGGACATCTGCCATGTTGACGTTATCATGTGACCTACGACGCGTTATCACAAGCGTTAACAAGCGTTAACACGTTTAATTCATCTGTCTGTAAATATCTTGATATTGATTAAACTTGCTCATTTTGTGGTCTTTTTGAAGAAACTGCTGCCCATTTATTTTGTGAATACATTTAGGTTTAATTTAAGTTCTTATATTTAACCCTACTAATGTGACCCACCGTTTTATCCTTAACGATATTATTTATTTTTATTACGAAATCCAAAAATGGTCATCTCTTGAATATGTTGTTAATTTCTTTATTTTATATCCAAACATTTTCATCCACAAGCAAAAGTAGCTTAAATCTCCTTTATGTTTTCCTATTTTTCTTGTTGAATTTAACTCGTTTCATCCCTCAGGCCTAGACCTATAAATAACAAAAAATTCGTTTTTTAAATGTATTATAATGAATTATTTAAGAAAATATATATTAAGATATTCAACCTTGTAGGTTCTTTTTTCCTGTGTATAAAATCTCATATTATGTATGCGAACCCATGATATATATATACATACACCTCATAACATCAGTAACTCTACAGCCCTACCTAGAACGGTTTTCCTCAGTGTTTGTAATGTCTGCACAAAGGGCAGCTGTGCGAAGATTCGCCTTTGGAGAAAACTGTTGATTTTATACTCGAAAAATGTAAGTATCATTAATATAAAAAATTGATATTACCCCAGAATGAATTGCATTGCTATCCCACCTCAAAACATACAATAATAACAACGATAAATGCTGACCAATACTTAATTATATTACTTTTTACTGAAAATGATATAATTCAATAAAATAAACAAAATGTAATGTATGTCATATGACATAGCTATGCATGAATACACTCTAGATGTGTATATAGTGAACATATCTACATTTTCATTCAAACAATTAATTAAAGCATTAATTAATTAAATAATTATATTTTATTTACTGACAACAATGAGAAATATTAATAAATTAGTAAAAGAATGAATGAAAGTCACCATCACACAATAAACAAATGCATATACAAGTCAACACATGAAATAAAGCTTTATTCAAACTACAATCATGTATGTAGGCTACAGGCGCTGAACCCCACATCCTTCTGCCATCTCAACACAGCGGTTCCCATTCTGCAGCTTTATTCTGATGAATCAGCTGACCGCCAGAGGTGAGCCGTTCCTTCGTGCCTGAGGTTGTTGCGTGATGTGTTGTGCTTCACAATCTGAGGCAATAAGGGCAGGTGGAGTGATGGAGGGTCTCATAAGAGCAGGTGGAGAGATGGAGGGTCTCGTAAGGGCAGGTGGAGTGATGGAGGGTCTCGTAAGGGCAGGTGGAGTGATGGAGGGTCTCATAAGGGCAGGTGGAGTGATGGAGGGTCTCATAAGAGCGGGTGGAGTGATGGAGGGTCTCATAAGAGCAGGTGGAGTGATGGAGGGTCTCATAAGAGCAGGTGGATTGATGGAGAGTCTCATAAGAGCAGGTGGAGTGATGGAGGGTCTCATAAGATCAGGTGGAGTGATGGAGGGTCTCATAAGAGCGGGGTGGAGTGATGGAGGGTCTCATAAGAGCAGGTGGAGTGATGGAGGGTCTCATAAGGGCAGGTGGAGTGATGGAGGGTCTCATAAGAGCAGGTGGAGTGATGGAGGGTCTCATAAGAGCGGGGTGGAGTGATGGAGGGTCTCATAAGAGCGGGGTGGAGTGATGGAGGGTCTCGTAAGAGCAGGTGGAGTGATGGAGGGTCTCGTAAGAGCAGGTGGAGTGATGGAGGGTCTCGTAAGGGCAGGTGGAGTGATGGAGGGTCTCATAAGAGCAGGTGGAGTGATGGAGGGTCTCATAAGAGCAGGGTGGAGTGATGGAGGGTCTCGTAAGGGCAGGTGGAGTGATGGAGGGTCTCATAAGAGCAGGTGGAGTGATGGAGGGTCTCGTAAGGGCAGGTGGAGTGATGGAGGGTCTCATAAGAGCAGGTGGAGTGATGGAGGGTCTCATAAGAGCAGGTGGAGTGATGGAGGGTCTCATAAGAGCAGGTGAAGTGATGGAGGGTCTCATAAGAGCAGGTGGAGTGATGGAGGGTCTCGTAAGGGCAGGTGGAGTGATGGAGGGTCTCATAAGAGCAGGTGGAGAGATGGAGGGTCTCGTCCATGGCACCATTTCCAGGATTCAGCTCTGTGCTCTTCATCCTCAGTGCTCACACCGGTCTGCTGACATTTCAGATCCTACAAAAATGCACATACATAACTGCAGTCATTTTAACAGCACAATGTCATTTGATTTCATTATTATTTAGAAGACAAAAACGCTTTTTTTCACAAACGCCGCCATCACCTTTCCTTGCAGGTCCTGCTCTACCACAAAAGCTGTGCAGCAAATGCACACAAATCAAGAATCAGAAAAGTGCTGTAATAGCTCTGTTTGAAATTACAATAATTAATATTATTTAAATAGTTGTTGTTATTCACTTCTGTAGTATACTCACTCAAAGCCTTTGATGGCAGCATTCAGCTTCATGAGCCACTCTCCACTGGATAAACACACATCTGTTCATCTGATCCTGTAACATCCAGATGAGATTCACATTACCTCTGTGATTTATGAGCTCAACACTACATTTACATGTTGAGGTTGTTTTAAATGTTCTTCAATTTATCAACAGTACTAATGGACAAATAAAATAGATAACTTATGTTTAGTTACTTTATAGATTTGTTCTACATAATAGCACACATACATCACTCAGATGTCTATTTCATGTTGTGATGTGCTCTTCTGCAATACTTATTGAAGATTTTCCTGCCAGATGTAAATAGACATTTAAAATAAGCGTCTTTAAGATGTATATGTTTTATGTAAATCCACTTTAGAGACGTAACTTACGTGTCCTTACTGGAGCTCCCCTGTTAGCTATACATAATAAAACGTGTTTTTACAGCAACATCACAACAATACTATACTGTGTAACGTCTTTACACCTTCAACAATTAATAATAATAATAATAATAATAATAATATTAATTCAATAGTTTACTCTACATTAGTTCAACACATGCAATTTTAACACAAGGAACCGTGTTTACTCACATTTGAAAGCACCCGCGTCACTGATCTCTGCGATGTTTGATAATGACGTATCCTCTCGTGTGGCCTCCTGGGATAGAAAAGTATCCATCGGACGAGCACTCGAAAATCTGGCCGGAAGCAGTAGATCATCCGGGAACTTCTCGCCTACTCTTTTATGAATACTGATGTTTCGAACATCATTTTTCTTTCACGTACTGTTTTCGCCTACTATATAGTAGGAAAGTAGGCATATTCGAACGCACTGTAAGTATACGTACGTCCGAATTTCGCAATAATTAGTACGTCACCCAGGTAATTCTCGCCTACTCTTTTATGAATACAGAGGATTCGTACATACTTTTTCGCTCGCCTACTCTTTTTCCCCTACTATATAGTAGGGAAGTATGCGGTTTCGAACGCAGCCAAAGTTTCTAACATGGATAAACTGTCAGTTTCCTAATTGCAAAAAGACTTTAGATTAAAACCTCAAGCCTTTTTTTGGCTAGTGACATTATAGCACGCTCTCATTGGCTAATAGATAAACTCTACAGGTCCAGAGGAGAATCAAAGGTAATCAATTAAGGTAAAAGGGGTGAAGCCACCTTAATTCAAAGGTATACAAACAGGCAAAGCCAATTACTGATGTGTGTTGTGGTGTTTGAGTCAAAGTTTGTTAGGATGGGGTTTCTGATAGTTGTCTTAGTGCTTGTTGCATTTGAGCTGCATGATGTCTGGGGAAGTTTGAGGTACAGTCATAGTCCAAGAAGCATGGGGCCAAAATCAGATCCAGCTTCCAGAAGTCCTGCCCTTTCTCCTCTAGGGCTCTGGAACCCTTTGCAAGTGGCTTCTCAGTTTCAGAGTCCTTTGGGTCCCAACTTCAAAAGCCTTGCACAGGAGCCTTTTGGCTTTCAGGAGAAGCAGCTGTTGCAGGGTCCAGTGAAGCCTTTGGATTGGAGGTATCCCACTGTTCCTGAGGTGCAGAGTGAGTTGGTGGAGAACTTCCCGATGAGGCAACCCGTGACTCCCGGCAGCGTAGCGGTTCAATGCGGCGAGAACCGGGTTCTTGTAGAGGTCCAGCAAGACCTTTTCAGCAATGGTCAGTTGATCCAGCCAACTGGTCTGTCTTTAGGTGGATGTCCTGTTGTTGGTCAGGATCCTGAGTCTAGAGTGCTCATCTTTGAGTATGAATTACAGGACTGCAACAGCGTGCTGATGGTAAGAACTCATGAATCTTAATGGGTTATTTTGGTGTGACAGAAGAAAGCCAAAATCTTTCAAGGAAAGTCGGTTAACTTGGTTGTCATTTACAATTCCAGGGCAGCTAAGACCAAGTTCTATTTATTTAAATGGAGGAAAAATCCTGAATTTTCAAGCTACTTGCCTTTTAAATAACCCTTCAAACCAACATCTGATGTAAACTATCCCACAAACGGTATGAAAGGAGCTTAAGAAACCAGAACAAATCTTGTGCCTTAATAGTGTTAAAGCTAGTTTTTACCCAGGAACAGCCAATGCGCATGTCTCCAAAACATTGACTATCTCTGGCAACACTGGAGCTTCTGAGGGCAGCTGTAGTGATGTGTGAAGACTTGACTAATTGGTGATTTGCTCTTCAGGAATTCTTCCATATTGCACAGTGCACCTTCTCCCATTCATGGCAATATGAGAGTCTTGGTATATGTTAAGTCTCTGGGATGACCCTCTTGGTAACCACAATCTTTTTCCAGATGAATGAGGATGAACTTGTCTACACCTTCTCTCTTACCTACACCCCTGAGGCGCTTGCGGGTACTCCGATTACCCGGTCCGATGGTGCAATTGTTGGTGTTCAATGCCATTATCAAAGGTAAGTGATCTCTGTGACTTTCTGCACTTTCTCGTGAAACTGGGAGACCATTTAATGGGTACTTTCATGAACCGCAGGCTCCAAAATGTAAGCAGTGATGCCTTGAGGCCAACATGGTTCCCTTATGCCTCAACCAAGGCTGGTGAAGAAGTCTTGCTCTTCTCCCTGAAGATCATGATGGGTTGGTACAGGGTTTTTTTTTCAATAAAATAAACCTTTACCCTTGCAATTGTGGCTGTGCCTAAAGTGTTTTTTGTATAGATGATTGGTCCTATCAGAGGCCTTCATACACCTATTTCCTGGGTGGTGTTATTAACATCGAGGCATCTGTGAAGCAGTACAATCATGTGCCTCTGCGTGTGTTTGTGGACCGCTGTGTGGCCACTCAAGTACCTGATGTGAACTCCCTTCCAAGATTTTCCTTCATTGAGAATCATGGGTAAGGTCATGGCCCTTGATGCGGTAGGACTGTTTAAGTTGCTTTTTGTAACCACAGTCATGGGTAAGGTCAAGTTGTTTGATGCTCTACAGTTGACATTCATGAGTTACTCTTTGTGATTGCTTTGTCGTCAGGTGCTTTGTGGATGCCAAAACTACAGCTTCCAGCTCCCGCTTCATGCCTCGGTCCCAGGTTGACAAGCTCCAGTTCCAGCTGGAGGCATTTATGTTCCGGGAGGGCAACAGTCCTTCTGTATGTACTATGAATATCATGAGTTAATTTGACTTATCCTCCATCTGCTTTGGTCTTGTGACTTGTTTGTCATGCCTTGCAGATCTACATAACGTGTATTCTGAAGGCAACTATTGCTTCTGCACCCAGTGACGCTCAGCGCAAATCCTGTTCCTTTGCCAATGGGTACATGGGTTTTTTGGGGGTTTATTTAAGTCGACTTTTCTGATGTTGTAGGTTTCATGTCTTTGTCTTTTTGCAGGTGGTCTGCTGCTGATGGAAATGACCAAGTTTGTGGTTGCTGTGACTCAACATGTGGTCCTGATGGTGAATTTGCTGCCTCTCCCTATGGAGGTTTGTAGTGTTTTTTTTTGTTTTTTTTTGCTTTTTTTTTGCTTTTTCCCCCAAGTGCTCTAACTTGGTGTTTTCTTCTCTCTAGGCATACAGTGGGAAGGCAAGGCCTCACTTGGTCCTGTAATGGTTCAAGGGCAAAAGAGAGGTTCTCAATAAAACTGACAAACCAATCCATGCTTGCATCTGACTTCTCATTTCACGTCATGTCTGGTTTAACACTTTAAATTGGAAGTGCCTCATTCTGCCAATGTGGTGAAACTGATAGTCCTATCGTACATTTGTAAGTCCCATATAGCCTAGAACCCTTTGGTTGCATTGTTATATGGGACTTGCAAAGGTACAGAAGTTTTTCTCCATAGGGAATTTTAAAAAAGAACATTTTTAAAGGCTGCTAGTGTAAGACCAAGGTTAATTGATATATACTTTTGAAGTCATCAGTTTGTTACTTCGTTTAACTGTGTACATTTCCTGGTGAAAATAATTACCCATGATGCTCTCAAGAATTCCAGAAGTGCTCTGCAAGGAACACCTTGTCTCATGAAGCACTGCAGATGTAATGAGTTGGTTTCCCTATCATTCCTGTGCTCTGTGTTTGTGCATATTGTGACAATTGGTTGTAATCAGCTTCCACTGAAGTTTGATCACATGAATCTGTAGTGGTTATACAAAACTAAACTTTTTTTTTTTTTTGACCTGTATATTTAGTGTACATGAAACTACAGTCTATAATTTGTTTGCACTCATGTGCTCGTTAGTTGACTGTCTTTACAAGCTGTCAGTTTCTTGATTGTAAAATTGTGTATGAATGTAGATATCTTAAAGCCCTCTAGTGACTTTCCAGACTTCCCATTTGCTAATGCTGTGATTGTTCAGTCCTGGTCCAAGGGATCTACTCATCTGCACATTTTAGCTATATTAAGACTGTCAGTCCTAATCCGAATAAAATAAAATTAGCAAGTGTGAATCTTTTTTTTTTTTTTTTTTACAAATCTGTTTCAAGCTACATTGTTTTGAATCACATTTCTGTAAATCAGTTTCAATCTGTCTGCTATGATTGGGGTTCATGTTATTTATGCAACTTTCTCATGCCACACAAAATGTAAACAACAGATGCTGATTTATGAAACATGCTGAAAGTTGCTGCAGAAACAAGATTGTTGTAAAGTGCTCAATGAGCAGAAAATGACAACATAATGAAGACATGGTTTGAAACCAGTGGAGACGACAGCACGGAATAAAGCTGCTCATACCAGCCTCCTATTGTTCTGCTGTGGCCTAAGAAGATGCAGTAGTCCAGCGCGGTGGCTAGTACACGTTGTAAATAAGATATCTGTATAGCAGACTCCTATGTTGCAGGTTTTGTTTTTGGTGTATGCTTACCAACGCAACGTAATTTCCATAGAAATCAATGCAGATATTTCGGCAAGTGAAAGAGCGGCATGGATACACAAATCAGATCTGAATAAGTTGCAATATACAATGTGGACATCAATAATTTTAGTTCAGATTCCAATCGGTTACACAAATAATCAGATTTGGACTGACAGTGTGAACATCGCCAAAGTGTGTCACTCTTATTTAACACACCTGATTCAGATCATCAACTCATTAGGCTAGAGCTCCAATAACTGAACTAAGGGTATGTTTACATGACAACATTGTACTAAAAATAAGAAAGGTTTTCCTTTGCATTTTTAAATGTTTTGGGTACAGACAACAATGTTGTCAAAATGATCCCGGTTCACAAGGATCTGTGAAAACAACAAAAAATGCTGTATTCTGCTGCCAGGCCAGTAGTTGGCAATGACACTTTGTAAAGAAACACTACACGCCTATAGACTGAAAACGTAATACGCATACGCATTCATGTTTTTGTAGTTTAGACTACATAGACAATAATGGTATCGGTTTCAAAAACTTGCACTTTGAAACCAGTTTTCAAAACTTTGAGTTTTAGGCCCCCAAAATGCTGTTGTTGTGTAAATGAACAAAATGCATAAAAAGATTTAGTTGAAAATGGTGTCATGTAAATACCCCCCTTAATGTGTCAGATAAGAGAGACATACAGAATGTGAAGAGCGGTGGGTGCCCGAGCAGGGGCGTCGTAAAGGGGGGGTAAAGGGTACCGAGTACCCAGGGCCCGAGGCAGGGGGGGGGGCCCTTAGAAGTCAGTTTTCTATACATACATATATATGCACTAACATTTGTATAGCATTTATGTACAAATAAAAAAGTTCCTGTGCAAAACTAAACTTGTAGTTAGGCACTGGTTTGGTATAAAAAAAGTCATTTTCATGCTGTGCAGGGCCCCACCACCCCTCTCGAATCAATGTAAATGGTACGACCCGCAGTTCAGGTGCTTCTGCTGTGGACCTGCGGTCGGTGAATCAGTTGATGAGACAGGAGCTGGAGTGAGCCGTGATAGGAACTAGGAAGACAGGGGAAGAGTCATGTCTTTCCTTAAGAAAGGAAAATCAGGGGCTCAAAAACGAAAAGAAAAGAAGATTAAAGAAAGGCAAATGAGGGCAAGCAGTTGCTCACTCAGTTTTTTGAAAAGAAAGGTGAGCTCCAAATGCATCATCGAGCATTGACATTGTTTTAACATAAATATCTACTCCAGGTAGAATAGCATACATTTATGTTCGTACTCTATTTGAATTATATATCAATACTTTATAGTATCACAACCTACATAGCGAGCAAACAATGTTTCTGGGTAAATAACGGAGTGAGAAGCAGACGGAGGCGGAGCTGGGAGCTCAACACACTGCCACTCCAGGCAGCTGCGCAGCTTGTCTCCTCTTCTGCTGCAGTTCTCCCCAGAGTCAGAAGTTTACATGAAAACACTGTATATTTCCCTCCATTGTCAAAATCTAACACCCGCGAAAACACAGATCGTTAGCGCCTATTTTACCGCAATGTTATGCAAATTAGCTCGCGCACGCTCTTACATTAAGTACAGGATTGTTCTCAGTTTAATGCACATCTTAATGATTGAAAATGACTTATTTTAAAAAGACTGAATGTCTAGTTTGGCGGTTAGTGTACCCTGTGATTCTATAATCTGCATTTATTTTAAACAGACAAATAATCATCAATTATCTTGTACTTTTGACAATAAAACAAAAATATATTAATCAGAGTGTGGCTTATTTTGTTTACATTTTAAGTGTTTTTATGATAAAAATGCAATACCCCACCCATTGGTATCACTATGGTATTTGGTACGGGGGCCCAGCAAGATGGTTTGTACCCAGGGCCCAAAATTTGGTGCTACGCCCCTGTGCCCGAGATGCATAAAATCTACAGGTCCAGAGGAGAATCAAAGGTAATCAATTAAGGTAAAAGGGGTGGAACCACCTTAATTCAAAGGTGTACAAACAGGCAAAGCCAAGTACTGGTGTGTGTTGTGGTGTTTGAATCAAAGTTTGTTAGGATGGGGTTTCTGAAAGTTGTCTTAGTGATGGTTCTGATTGTTGCATTTGATCTGCCTGATGTCTGGGGAAGTTTGAGGTAGTGGTGGGCAGATCGAGGCTTCGTGAAGCAATGAAACAGTTGAACCAAATGTGCCATATTGTTTCGAGGCTTCGAATCAATCCGACACCCGTCTCGACGAAGACACCTAGTGGTCACTTGCTGTTGTTGATCTGAAACAACCTTGACGAGCCATTAAAAAAATGTGTTGTTTTTTTATTATTGTATTTTTCTAATATGTGAAGCTTGTAACCTATAGGCTCCTCACTGTGCATAATGTTATTTTAGTCCTGCAAAATGAATATTAATAAAAGAAATCAAGCCACAATGTCTCACTTTTTTAGAGATTTTTATTAAAAAATATTAATTTCTCTGCTGTGGAAGGACTTAGCCTACTTCTTTTTTTACAGATAATTTCTTTTTAAGAAATATTTCTTCTTTCAGATAATATTTTTTAGCTAGGACATACAAATGAGGAAAGATTACTGCTCTCTCTTTCCAGTAAGTTAGTGGATCATGAGTTCTGGGCAAATACGCAAATTTCAAATTCTCCTAGATGGCGCATCATGGATGATGTATTGTTGCAGTAGGCTAGCTGCCGATCACAATACATACATCTCACTTTATTTGGGGTTTCTAAACGGAAATGCTCCCACACCACAGACGTACGGCATCTCTTCTGGGGAGCCTCCATTTGATCTATCTATCCAAATCTATCTATCTATGTATCTATCTATATGAATCTATCTATGTATCTAGATATGTATCTAGATATAATCTATCTATGTATCTATATATGTATATATCTATAATAATCTATCTATGTATTTATGTATCTATAATCTATATGTATCTTTCTATTAATCTAGCTGTCTATATATATTTATATCTATGTATCTATTAATATGTCACTATATGTATACTCTGTCTGTCTCTAGCCTATCAGTCAATGTGTTGTGTAAATTTAAATGTAAGCCTAAATAGCCTATAACTAATCAAATCGCACTATGTCACTTTATCACCAAAAATCCGCTATTTCAAAATCAAACTCCTCTCACAAAAACCCACGAGGTCAATATGCGTTGATTTCACTTTTATACAGATGTGCGATTGTGTGGTCTGTTCCCGACCGTCTGTTCAAACGCTGATTCGGCGGACCACACCTGATGAAACACTTAGTGAAACACTTCGAGACTTCGTTTGGCCATAGTCACGTGACATGGGTGTTTTGAATCACGCTTCGGATCAGTGTTTCGAAACATCTGCGCTTCGGGATCTCGCAAAGCTTCGGAACGACTGTTTCGCGTCAGCCATCCCTAGTTTAAGGTACAGTCACAGTCCAAGAAGCATGGGGCCAAAATCAGATCCAGCTTCCAGAAGTCCTGCCCTTTCTCCTCTAAGGCTCTGGAACCCTTTGCAAGTGGCTTCTCAGTTTCAGAGTCCTTTGGGTCCCGACTTCAAAAGCCTTGCACAGGAGCCTTTTGGCCTTCAGGAGAAGCAGCTGTTGCAGGGTCCAGTGAAGCCTTTGGATTGGAGGTATCCCGTTGTTCCCGAGGTGCAGCGTGAGTTGGCGGTGGACTTCCAGTTGAGGCAACCCGTGACTCCCAGCAGCGTAGCAGTTCAATGTGGCGAGAATCGGGTTCTTGTAGAGGTCCAGCAGGACTTTTTCAGCAATGGTCAGTTGATCCAGCCAACTGGTCTGTCTCTAGGTGGATGTCGTGTTGTTGGTCAGGATCCTGAATCTAGAGTGCTCATCTTTGAGTATGAATTACAGAACTGCATCAGCTTGCTGATGGTCATAAGTCTTAATGGGTTATTTTGGTGTGGCAGAAGATGGCCAAAATCTTTCAAGGAAAGTCAGTTTACTTGGTCTTAGCTGCCCTGGCATTGCAAATGAAAACCATGTACTACCTATTTGAATGTGGAAATCCTGAATTTTCAAACTACTTGCCTTTAAATAATCTTTCAAACCAACAACATTTTGATGCTCTTATTTTGGAGTCATTCCACTATTGCACGGAGCACTTTCCCATTCATAGCAATATGAGGCCACTGTCTTGGTGTATGTGAAGTCTCTGGGATGACCCTCTTGGTAACATCAGTTTTTTTCCAGATGAATGAGGATGAGCTTGTCTACACCTTCTCTCTTACCTACACCCCTGAATTATATATTTTTATTTGTGTAGATGATTGGTCCTATCAGAGGCCTTCATACTCCTATTTCCTGGGTGATGTTATTAACATCGAGGCATCTGTGTATCAGTACAATCATGTGCCTCTGCGTGTGTTTGTGGACCGCTGTGTGGCCACTCAAGTCCCTGATGTGAACTCCCTTCCGAGATATTCCTTCATTGAGAATCATGGGTAAGGTCATGGCCTTTGATGCGGTAGGACTGTTAAGTTGCTTTTTGTAACCACTGTCACAGAGTCATGGGTAAAGTCTAGTTGCTTGATGCTCTAACAGTTGACATTCATGAGTTACTTTTTTGTGATTGCTTTGTCGTCAGGTGCTTTGTGGATGCCAAAACTACAGCTTCCAGCTCCCGCTTCATGCCTCGGTCCCAGGTTGACAAGATCCACTTCCAGCTGGAGGCGTTTATGTTCCATGAGGGCAACAGTCTTTCTGTATGTATTACGAATATCATGCGTTAATTTGATTTCTCTTCTGGTCTGCTTTGGTTTTGTGATTTGTATGACATCCCTTGCAGATCTACATAACATGTATTCTGAAGGCAACTATTGCTTCTGCACCCAGTGATGCTCAGCGCAAATCCTGTTCCTTTGCCAATGGGTACTTTTTATTTTATTTAATAAAAAATTAAAAATGTATGGACTTTGTTCATTTTGAAGGTTCCATGTCTTGTCTTTTTGCAGGTGGATTGCTGCTGATGGAAACGACCAAGTTTGTGGTTGCTGTGACTCAACATGTGGTCCTGATGGTGAATTTGCTGCTTCTCCCTATGGAGGTTGGTAGCGTTTGCTCTTTCTAAGGTTGCTTTTATTCAAGTGCTCTAACTTGGCTCTCTTCTCTCTAGGCATTCAGTGGGAAGGCAAGGCCTCACTTGGTCCTGTAATGGTTCAAGGGCAAAAGAGAGGTTCTTAATAAAACTGACAAACCAATCCTTGCTTGTTTATGACTTGTCATTTTGCATCAAATACCATACAACCATAGGGTTCCAGAAGTTTATAAATTTCTGTATAAATGGGTAATCTTAAATTGAGCATTTTAAATGCAGCTACTGTAAGCTCCAAGGTTAATTGGTATATGCTTTTGAAGCCATCAGTTTACATTACATGTTTTTCGTTTAACAGCAGAATTTCCTAACGAAAAACATATCCATGATTCTCTTAAAAATTTGGCAAGCAAATGATTCCAAAACTGCTCTGCGGGAACACCTTGTACCATGAAGCACTGCTGATGTAATGGAGTTGGTCTCCCTATTGTATTCCTGTGCTCTCACAGTTTGTATATGAATATTGTGATGCTTAATAGTTTTTTTTTTTTTTTTTTTTGTGATCAATTATTTATTTATTTTCTTACAATCATCATTTACATAATGGAGAGGAAACACCTTCACGAGATAAAGAGAAAACCTTAGGCTTATTGCATCATCACTGGAAATAAAACAGAGCACAATTAAAGTATTGCTTATTCTATTGTCTGTGTCTCTGTTTCTCTTTCCCTCTCCATATCCTACCCATCCCAAGCCCGCCCTCCAACCCTTAACAAGATTCGCTCAAGGTATTGAACAATTAACAACGAAAAAAAAAAAAAAAAAAAAAAAAAGTAAGAAGGGAACACACGCACACCCACACACACACCTCTCAACCCTTTTCCATTACCACCCATCCATCCTTTCTCCATTATTATGATATCCACACAGAGATCCACATAACATCATAGAACACAGCACAGGATATTGGACATTGCATATATCAAATAAATATATCATAATTGAAAGTATCAAGCGCGTCCTGAATTCTTCCTTCATATTATAAAATTCACAGAAATCAATAAAATATTCTAGATGATAATAACAAAACTAAATGAAGTGCATGTACAACATGGAGCTGAACATTTAAACATTACACATTGTATAAAAAAAATAAAAAAAAATTAAAAAAAACAGTTGGGCAGCATATATAAAACAAATCAAAAATAAACAATTAAGAAGAGAAAGAATCCGACCTTATATACATCATTTCATTTATTTTCTCTAATAGCTCTGACCAACAGTCAATATTAGAGGTTTTGACATAATGCAAACGTGCTGTAGAAAGCTCTAGCTGAACAATATCCCGATAAGAAGCAAGCCATTTTCTCACGGACAATGTATGTGGTGGTTTCCAACGACAAACTATCATCCTTTTGGCGGCTGTCAACCCAGCCAGAAGGAGACGCCTATTATTGATGGTAAGCTTTAGAGACGATGTGTCGTTAAGGAGAAGCAAGCATGGTGAAGGAGGGATGGGTTCTTTGATAATACTGGACATGATGGATGAAACACTATGCCAAAAACTATTGACCTCTGGACACTGCCACACCATATGATAATAAGTAGCATTTATTTTATCTGGACAAAAATCACAATATGGGTTATCTCTGAGTTTCATTTGCTGTAATCTTCGCGGAGTTAAGTAAAACCTATGGATCAATCTGTAATGTATCATTTGATGATCAAGGTTTCTAGATGATAGAGATATATTTGTCCAAATCACACACCAATCTGGATCCTGGGAGATGTTAATATCTGTCTTCCAGAGTCTGAAAAATAATAAGGGCTTATGTGAAGCTTTAGTTATAAACTTGTATATCTCTGAAACAATGCCACTAATTTTACCTTTAGTATCAAAGATTACATGAAGGGGATGATTCCCCAACTCAATACCCCAAGGAACACCCTGAGCGCGCATTGCTGCACGTAGTTGTAAATAAAAATAAAAAGTGCCTGATAAATTATAAGCTCTCTCTAAATCATGGAATGCACGAAGACCCTGTTCCCCCAAGATATCCTTAAGGACACAGACCCCTCTATTGCTCCACTGGGGGAAGAAGATTTGGTTTCTTCTCTATTAAGAGTGAATAATTATTGAAGATAGGGGACTGAGCGAAGAAAATGTTTGGGATTTTAGCAAATCGGTGGACTTTACGCCATACCATCAAAAGATAAGAAATTATTGGTCCAAAGTTGCGTTTAACTATACTATGGGGTATATTGGAATATACCAGGCTAGACAGACAATGTGGATGTATTAGACGTTCTTCAATAGGACGCCATGACACCAAAATATCTGGATTCAACCATGTAGCAAGAGAGCGTAAAACAAAGCTCCAGGAATACCATTCAAAATTAGGCAAATTAACACCTCCTGATAATCTATGTCTTTGTAAAGTAGATGCTTTGATTCTAGGTTTTTTTCTATTCCATAAATAGGAGCTAACGATTGAATGTAGCTTATTCCAGTAACCACCTGGTGGAGCTAGGGGGATCATACTGCTCACAAAATTAACACGAGGCAATATATTCATCTTAACAACTGAGAGTCTAGACTGAAAAGAAGTAGGGAGCATCCCCCATCTATTCAGGTCATCCTCCACATTTTTTAAAACTTTATTGTAGTTCTCAGCAGTTAACATGTTGAGTGAGGGACTAATTGACACTCCTAGATATTTAAAACTACTGACAACAGGAATATTGAAAAGTGGTATCTGATCGTCCAATCCCCCCAGCAGCATTAAAGCCGATTTTGTCCAGTTTATTTTGTAGCCTGAAATACTGCTAAAATTCTCGAAAATTTTAAGAAGATGTGGAAGGGATTTAGAAGGATTTTTTGTAAAAATTAAAATGTCATCTGCATACAAAGAAATACAATGTGGAGTGTCTTGAATAATGATTGGTTCTAAAGCCTCCGACTGCCGTATTGCCTGAGCAACAGGTTCCAAAGATAAAGAAAATAAAAGTGGAGATAAAGGGCAACCCTGACGGGACGATCTTGTAACTGGGAACCTAACTGAACAGTTGCTGCCCGTTATAACGACTGCAGAGGGGTTGGTATACAATAACTTTATCATAGAGATAAAGCTATCACTGAAGCCCATGACTTGAAGGACAGACCACAAATAACACCATTCCAGTCGATCAAAAGCCTTCTCAGCGTCTAATGAGAGAATGGCATTTTGATCTTCTGAATTGGAGGCAAAATCTATAATATGAAGCAAGCGACGGACATTATCCGATGCTAGTCTAGACTTGATAAATCCAGTTTGGTCATAATGAACTAAATGAGGCATGTAGCACTCTAAACGTGTAGCTAAGACCTTAGCGTAAAGCTTGACCTCACAATTCAAAAGACTTAAGGGCCGATAAGAGGAACAGTCGTGAGATGGTTTATCCTTCTTAAGTAGTAACGATATTATTGCAATATTTGAACTGGCAGAAAAGGAGCCTCTATTAATAGAGAAGTTAAGCATATTCAGCAATAGAGGACCAAGCTGGGGCCAACAGGCCTCGAACAGTTCTGGTGGCAACCCATCCAGGCCCGGAGACCTACCTCTACTCATTGCTTTAATCGCTAATCTCAATTCTTCCAACTGAATGGGTGCCTCTAAGGAACATACAGCTTCAGAAGGCAATTTAGGTAATTGTAATGATTCAAGGAATTCAAAGCAGGCTTTGTCATCATGAGGTACCTCTGACGTGTAAAGACTTTGATAAAATAGTTGAAAAGTACTATTAATGCATACCGGGTCAGATGTTATTTCCCCCTCTTTAGTCCTTATAGCTGATATCTTTGCTAAATCATCATTTTTCCTTAATTTGTAAGCAAGCAAACGGCTGGGACGAGCACTGCTATGATAGTGATTTTGCCTAGTGCGATGGATAGTAAATTCTGCTTCTCTTATTAACAAACTGCTAAGTTCATCGACTAATTTCTGTCTCTTACAGATGTTTTCTGGAGAAGGATTACTTAGCATTTCATGTTCGAGAGCTGCAATTTCAGACTCCAAGCAATTTATACGAAACTTTTTGGATTTATTGAGATAGGATGCAAAAGATATGGTTTTATTCCTAATGCACCCTTTAACCGCATCCCATAGCACTCGTGGATCATCGACTGATGGACCATTTATTTTAATAAATTCCTCCAACTCAGCCCCCAGCTCGCTTATAAATACATCATTCTGGAGCAAAGATGTATTAAAACGCCAACGAACTGCCCTAGATTGACCAACTCTTAATGAAAAACTACATAGAACAGCCCTGTGATCAGATAAAGCTATTGGGGTCATTTCAGTGCTACAAATATCATTGAAAAGAGTTTTAGACGAGAGGATGTAATCTATTCTTGAAAAAGATTTATGACGAGATGAAAAAAAGGAAAATTCTCTGGAATAAGGATTCATCATTCGCCATGTATCAATCATACCATAGTCAGTAGACAGTTTTTTCAATGCAATAGATGCCAGTCGCTGATCTCTGCTTTCTGTTACCCCTGTTCTATCAATATCATGAAGCCATACAGCATTAAAATCACCCCCTATTAACAGTTGGTACTCTGGAAGATCTGTTAATATAGAAGCCAATGTATTATAAAAGTGCTGATCAAAACAATTCGGAGCGTAAACGCTCATCAATGCAATTTTAGTACCATTGAAAGCTATTTTACAGAAAGTAATTCGACCGTCATCGGATCCCCCTGTGCCCAGAATAGTATAATTTAGATTACATTTTGCAACTATACAAACACCTTTGCTCCTCTTGGTGTAACAAGAGGAAGCGACCACATGATAGTACTTATTCTTAAATCTATGTACATCAGCTTCAAGTAAATGAGATTCTTGAATAAAAGCAAAGTGGATATTCTTTCTAAAAAGAAACTTCAGAGTGCTTATGCGCTTCTGGGGAGAATTAAGGCCTCGTGCATTCCATGACATAACATTTATTCTACTCATATTTAATCACATTGTAGTTTTGTAAATATAAAGAAGCAAAACAAGGACAATATTTACTAAAGAACAAAGTTTTGGTAAGGTCAATGCCCAAATCGGCACATCCATCCACCACACACACACACACACACACACACACACAAAAGGAATCACAAAAATAATAATAATAATAATAAGACAGGGAAAAAAGTAGAAAAAAAAAAAAACAACCACATAAACAAGCAAAAAATGCTCAGCCTTGACCATCCAAAATCCTCTCAAAAAAGGAGGAAAACTACCCACCCTCCCAAAAAATATACCAGTCATCTTGGTAGAACAGTCATAGCCCCCCCACCCATCCTCCAACAAAATATAAAGTTTGCCTTTAAGCTGCGGATCAGAGCGCCACACTTAGTAAATCAAGCAAATAGTTATCCTCAAGCCATTTCTTCCTCAGCACTTAACAGAGTAGCTTGCTGTTCACTTAACATGCCATAAGAGTGCTAGTAAATTAACTGCTAACTATAAAAAATAACAACATATGAACAACTCATATCAAAATATAATACAAAAAAGAAAATACACAGAAATAAACACCATGTAGCTCAGCCTGAGCGGTTCCTAGGAACTTTTGTCGAAATAAGCTTCTAACATCAATCTTACCCTTCGAAGCTTTCCACCAAACCAATAGTTTTAGTCCTTCAAGGAAACAACGAACTTTTCAGCCTCACTCGCCTCCTGGAAAGTATAAATATCTTTCCCCCGCGAGAGCTTGATTGTAGCTGGGTAGAGAAGAAAAGTCTTGAATCCATGAGTACAAGCCTCATACATGATCTTATAGCACGGCTTCCGACGTCTTGTTGTAGCCTCGCTGTAATCTGCAGTAAACGTCAATAGGTCGCCATCCACTTCAGGAGGGCTTTTCCTCGCCTCGCCAAGCAGGCGATCTCGATCTGTGAAGCGGAGGCACTTAATCATAAGCGGACGAGGACGTGCCTTAACAGATCCATGCGTAGGAGGTTTCCCAAGGCGATGGCACCTCATCAACTCAGGCAAAGAGGATTCGAGGACAGGAAACCATTCCGCAATCTTCTCCATCAGGTAAACGCGGGCATTCGCCCCCTCAGCTCCTTCTTTGAGGTTAAATACAAGCAGGTTATCCCGGCGTGCTCTGTCCTCCATCTCAGTTAATTTAGCTTCGAAGGTTTGTAGATTCTTCACACATAAGGCAGACGATTTTTCCACATTGGCAGTACGCTCCCGAAGGTTCACTGATTCAGTACGAATGGACCTTATCTCTTCCGTATGCCGCGAAAGGGTTGCGTGCATATTATCAAGTCGTTTCTCGAGTCTATTGAAACGAGCTTCTGATTTCTCGTCGGCCTCATTGAAGTATTTCGCCATGGTCGCCTCCATTACTTTCACCAGAGCCGCATTTTGAACACCGAGCTCTCCCTGAAGTTCATCCATCACGCTTCTCTGGGCAGCAATGGTTTGTCTTGTTTTTCGCATTTACTCCTGGCTATGCTTTGTAATTAACGTTCATTCATAAATAGTGGAGAACTGACCGCACACACAATAAATTGTCTTACATTTGTGGAAGGTGGACGCAAGGTGTACTATGCTACCGCCATGATACCGGCCTGCTTAATAGTTTATAATAAACTTTATCTGACGTTTGATCACTGAGCCCTAGAGGTCATACAAAACTAAACACACCCTCTCTCTCTGGGATCTGTATTTATGTAGCAGAGCGGGCGTGGTTCAACTCAAATTGCTGTAATTTCCGACTACGCCACCTGGGGAATTTCACCCCAAGAATTTAATATGACCTCTAAGCTAAGGCACGCACAGGTCCCAATCACCGTTGAGTCAGAGACATTAGTAATCGTACAAAAGTATTTTATTTAAGCAACATTCATAGTTAAAAGAGGCATTGACCAGCAATCACACTCATCTCAGTTGTTTACTTCTATCGTTGGCAGCAGAGGAACCTGGGCTTACCCGCAGAGGCAGTCTCGAGATATCACCCTTATGAAAATTACTCTATACACAGTGCACACACACTAATACACACTCAACGACTCATGTCAGAGAAGACCACGACACACAGTGAGGACGTCACCACCTAAATGGTCACTCGTCTGCCCCCGGGTGCCCAGGCCCTGCCAACAAACAAAAGAAAAAGACATCAAACAGTGATATGCAAAAAGAACAAAATGATAATTCACTAATACAATAATCAAACCAAAATAAACATACAAATTCACTGAGAACAGAATTTACTGAAAACAGTTCACTCAAGACGATTCACTCGAGACAGTTCACTCCAGACAATTCACTCCAGACAATTCACTCGAGACGATTCACTCGAGACAGTTCACTCAAGACGAGGCACTCGAGACGGTTTCACTCGAGACCGTGGCGTCAGTTTACTCGAGTCAGTTCACTCGAGTCGGAACACAAAACAAAACAAAACAGATAAAACAGAACAGAACAGAACAGCAGCCGATGAGGAGCGGAGCAAACAGCAGTTTATGTCATGAAGCAACGGGCAGATAATTCTCATGCAGGACGCCGCTACTGTCCTTATCGCGTGCAAAACATGCTGTCCCGGGATTACTATCCCCGAACTATGCGGTAGATGGAATCAAATGTCTCCGACAAACTCGTTGACAGAAAGCGCAGATAGGTCTTACGCTGTCTCAAATGTCCATACTAAACTCTCCAGAAAGCACACAGACTGGCAAACAGCACTGACAGTGAATAAGCAGCTTCAGTGATCTTTTTACGAGCAACACCTGACACTGCACTCCAACAAAAGCAGCAGGGCGCCTGGGTGACGTCACGGCCCCGGATAATGACGCACACTAAGGAACCGGTAACCCATGCTCTTATACGCACCGGATGCCAGGCCATTGGCCAAACCATAAGTAGGAGGGGTCATAACCCTTCCTGCTACATTTATGAATCTCTAGTCTATCATTTGAACTCAGGTTCTTTTTAGATTACAGTAAGTTTCTGTCATGGACAAGCTTGTTTGTAAAATTGTGAATGAATGTAGATAATGTAAAATCTTCTAGTGACTTTCCAGGCTGTTCTCGTTTGCTAATGCAGCGGTTTTCCGTCCTGAGCTGTGTCCGAAATCAAGTACTTCCCTATTATGTAGTATGTGGAAATGCAGTACGCCAAAATATTATGTCTGAATTAGAGCCGGGACTGTAACGCGTTAATTACACAAATAACACGTTAAACATTTTTTACGCATTTTAATCACACTTATTTTGCACCACGGAACGTTTCTCACTGGATGAGTTTCGGCGGACCGATCATACTGGAGCACCAACTAGCGTTCATGACTTCAGACAACAACAAACCACAGTGAACATGAACGAAGAAGCTGACGAGACCGCTTTGGTTGGCCCCGTGGATGGGAAATTTTGTTATAAAAAACGAACGTTTACAGAAGGTCTACCTACCTATAGGCTACCTGAATTTCTGAAATGTACGATATTTCTAAATATGCTATTGCTACACTTAATGGCAAAAATTGCACTGGTCTGCTGGACTTGGTTGAACAAAAATAAACAATATTTTGTTGCTTATGTATTCAGTCATTATTCAATGGTATACTAAAAATCCACGTGAAAAAAATTACTTCTCACTGTTCTCAGGTCAAATATTTATGCAATTAAAATTAGATTAATTTCGATTAATTAATTACAAAGTCTCTAATTAATTAGATTAAAAATTTTAATCGAGTCCCGGCCCTAGTCTGAATACATAGTATTGGAAAAACAGTAGGTGAAAAGTCCACGAATTACCTATTACTTATGTGAAAATTCTGAAGTGTGCATTCAATGGACACTCTCCCATGAGGCCACGGGAGAGGATTTATGAATACCAGTAAAGCGACGCAACTGGTGCTGGTAGGTCACAAGACCATAACATGGAAGATGTAGTATGGTCCGAATTTCATTCATAATATGGAGAGGATAAATTCTTTTATTTAATGGTCGCAAACAAAATTCCAATGTAGTACCTATTCAGACAGTAGGCTACGTGATTTCGGAAGCTGATTTTCGAGCGCTTGCGCATAACTTCACAGTTTTCACAAATTTGAGTTTTTGTCTTTTTTAAACAGAGAAAATTATGGTATTGTTTTCAAAAACTTGCACTTTGAACCCCGGTTTTAAATATTTGTGTTTTTAGGCCTTCAAAACACTGTGGTGATGTAAATAAATGGCCAAAATGCTTAAAGGTGCTGTAAGCGATGCTGGGAGTCGTAACTTCTTGTTGACATTCGAATTGTTGTCAAACAAAACGGAGGCTAGCTAGACCCTCCCTCCTCCTCATCCCGTCTCCTCCCTCCTCCCCTCCCCTCCGGCATAAAGGAAAGTCTAGTCACTACAAACAAAGTTAAGTTTTACTGAGTTTACATTGTTTACAAGTTTACATTGAATACTTCATTCAATGTGTAATGTCGCCAAGTTAGATAAAGGGTTTTATATATTGCAGAACAGAATGCAGAAAAAGAGAAACATTATTTTAAAATCATTTCGCCACCTGAAGCTATAACTATAGCTCCCATACAAGGACGCAATAATAGCAAGATAACGTAGCTTCGCGTTTCCCAGTCAGCATAAACAACGGCGGCGTCGTAAACAAATTTAGTCAAAGTTGTCAACAGCCTATAAATGAACATTCAAATTCATAACAAAGAGTGGATGAAAACAATCATTCACACAAATTGTCGCCCTACTGTGAATTTGCTTGATCATTTACAATAGAGATTGATCGCTAGCTGCTAGAAACATAACGTTATATGTTGTATTCACCAAAGTTAACGCTGACTGCATAGTTCTAGCTAATTACATCCTTGTGTTGGTTTGGCGAACATGAACGTCAGTTTAGAAAGAAATATGGATTTACCTGTTCTGCAAAAACAGAGCAACTGAATGTGGATCGGAAGCCCTTCTGCCGGCGGAGTTCTCGCCACCTTTCGAATTTTTTTCCGATGTAAATTCGGTATTTCGCGCGTTCCTTATCCTCGTCCCTTATCCTTGTCCCTCTTCTTTGCAATTTGTTCATCGGAACGTCGTCTCTTTGGTCGTGTGTCGGCCATAATTCAAACTTCCCTCTTCATGCTTCTCTCTCCTCCACACCCCCTTCATGTGCACGCGCACTAACCCCCAAACCACACCCCTCAAATACTTCTTGTCGGTGATTGGCTGGAGCACTGTTTGTTGTGTTTCATGGTGCGGGTGAGCCCAGTTTGTTTTTGTTGCCGTTTGTGGAGCCTGTGGTGTCTACAGAGACCGCGTTTTTTTTACAGTGTGTTCAGGGGACAGGCAGCTAGCGGATAGTGAGGAGATGTTTGCTGTATGTGACAAAAAATGTTTGGGCCTAAAAAACGCGTGGCATCGCTTACAGCACCTTTAAGTTGTCTGTTTTTAGTTGAAAATGGTGTCATGTAAATGTCCGCTCAATGGCTGCATCCGAAATCACATACTCTATTGAGTAGGTATTTATTTTGATTTCACAACCTCTAAAAAGTATGTTCTGTGTAGTATGAATGAAATCCATATATACTACATCCACCATGTTATCATTGTCATGTGACCTTCCAGCATCAGTTGTCGCTTCACTGCCATTCACAAATCCTCTCCTGAGGCCTCATGGGATAGTAAAGTGTCCATCGTATGAACACTTTCGAATCTAGCTGGAAGTAGTAGATCATCTGGGTACTTTTTGCCTACTCTTTTATGAGTTCTGTAAATTCGAACATACTTCTTTTGTCATATACTGTTTTTCGCCAACTATATAGTAGGGAAGTATGTGATTTCGGATACAGCCCTTTTATCAAATAAGAGAGACTGACCCTGTGTCTCAATGTCCATACTATCCATCCTAAACAGTATGTGAGGTTAAAATAAGTGTGTCCCAAAACATAGTATGTTGACATTTTTTTGCCAGAAGTCCCCGGATGGTCTACCATTTCTGGTCGATTTTCGAAGTGTGGATCCGTGCTCACTATAACGGCTAATATTGCCCACAACCCATTGCGCTTTGGAGGAGGATTCAGTTCAGAACTACAAACACGAGTTAAAAGTGATCAGAAAACTACAAAACATGGAGGATGTGTGTGACCTTTGGTTAAGTTGAGAGGTTTAGATAAAGGGATTTGGGTGACCAATAACGAACATTTAAGCTGATTAAAATAGTTATGTAATGTTATCCGTGTTATATTTCATCTGCAACAACAATGTGAACTTTTATAAAGATCTGTTAGGCCATTAACTTTTAAATGCATCATTGTGCATTAATATGAGGAGAGTCTCTGCATGAAAGACCCACGACTGGCAGATCAACGTATTTCTGCATTTCTCTCCGATACAGTAGGAAACTAAATTAAATGTAGAGGATTTTATCTTTAACAAGATGAATTACAGGTCAGTTTACGTGACAGGATACGTGTAACTAAGCGATTGAGAGCGATCGTTAAAAACGCTATTTTATGATGTGATAGTATGTTCCAAAGCTTGTCTACTTTTCTGTTATACACTCAAAAGTATGTACTTTTTCTTCACAAAAAGAGTACATACTGTTAGGGCGTAGTATAAGTAGGCGAATTGAGACGCAGCAAGACAAAATGTGAAGAGCGGTGGGTCCCCAAGATGCATAAACGCTACAGGTCCAGAGGAGAATCAAGGATAATCAATTAAGGTAAAAGGGGTGGAGCCACCTTAACTCAAAGCTGTACAAAATGGCAAAGCCAAGCATTGGTGTGTGTTGTGGTGTTTTAAGTTTTTTTTAGTATGGGATTCCTGAAAGGTGTGTTAGTGTTGGTTTTGGTAGTTGCATTTGATCTGCCTGATGTCTGGGGAAGATTGAGGTACAGTCATAGTCCAAGAAGCATGGGGCCAAAATCAGATCCAGCTTCCAGAAGTCCTGGCCTTTCTTCTCAAGGGCCCTGGAACCCTTTGCAAGTGGCTTCTCAGTTTCAGAGTCCTTTGGGTCCTGACTTCAAAAGCCTTGCACAGGAGCCTTTTGGCCTTCAGGAGAAGCAGCTGTTGCAGGGTCCAGTGAAGCCTTTGGATTGGAGGTATCCCATTGTTCCCGAGGTGCAACGCGAGTTGGCGGTGGACTTCCAGTTGAGGCAACCCGTGACTCCCAGCAGTGTAGCAGTTCAATGCGGCGAGAACCGGGTTCTTGTAGAGGTCCAGCAGGACTTTTTCAGCAATGGTCAGTTGATCCAGCCAACTGGTCTTTCTCTAGGTGGATGTCCTGTTGTTGGTCAGGATCCTGAGTCTAGAGTGCTCATCTTTGAGTATGAATTACAGGACTGCAACAGTGTGCTGATGGTAAGAACTCATAAATCTTAATGGGTTATTTGTGGCGGAGGATAGCCAAATTCTCTCAAGGATAGTCATTTAGTTGCCGTAATTGCAATGCCAGGGCAGCTAAGACCAGGTACCATCTATTTGAATGGGAGAAATCCAGAATTTTCCAACTACTTGCCTTGAAATAAATAACCCTTCAAGCCAACGTCTGATGTAAACTATCCAATAAATTTTATGAATAGTGCTTAAGAAACAAGAACAAATCTTGTTCTCTAATAGTGTTAACTAGTTTTTACCCTGGAACAGTCAATGTGCACGTTCAATCTTAAGTGCATGTCTCCAAAACCTTAAAGATCAATGGTAACACCGGCGCTTCTTACGGCAGCTGTGGTATGTGAAGAATTTAGAGGTTTTTTTATTTTACATTTTTTTCTCTTTTGGAATTATTCCACCATATTGCACAGAGCACTTTCTCCCATTCATAGCAATATGAGGGCACTGTCTTGGCATATGTGAAGTCTTTGGGATGACCCTCTTGGTAACCACAATCTCTTTACAGATGAATGAGGATGAGCTTGTCTACACCTTCTCTCTTACCTACACCCCTGAGGCGCTTGCAGGTATTCCGATTACCCGGTCCGATGGTGCAATTGTTGGCATTCAATGCCATTATCAAAGGTAAGTTCTGACTCTTCACTGCTTCTTGTGCAACTGGGAGACCATTTAATGGGTACTTTCATAAACTGTAGGCTTCAGAATGTAAGCAGTGATGCCTTGAGGCCAGCATGGGTCCCTTATGCTTCAACAGAGGCTGGTGAAGAAGTCTTGCTGTTCTCCCTGAAGATAATGATGGGTTGGTACAGGTTTTTAATAAAATGCCTTCAACCTTGTGATTGTGGCTGAATTATTTTTATTTTTTTGGTAGATGATTGGTCCTATCAGAGGCCTTCATACTCCTATTTCCTGGGTGACGTTATTAACATCGAGGCATCTGTATATCAGTACAATCATGTGCCTCTGCGTGTGTTTGTGGACCGCTGTGTGGCCACTCAAGTACCTGATGTGAACTCCCTTCCAAGATATTCCTTCATTGAGAATTATGGGTAAGGTCATGGCCCTTGATGTGGTAGGACTGTTTTAAGTTGCTTTTTGTAACAATGTCACAGTCATTGGTAAGGTCTAGTTGTGTGATGCTCTACAGTTGACATTCATGAGTTGCTCTTTGTGATCACTTTGTTGTCAGGTGCTTTGTGGATGCCAAAACTACATCTTCCAGCTCCCGCTTCATGCCTCGGTCTCAGGTTGACAAGATCCAGTTCCAGCTGGAGGCGTTTATGTTCCATGAGGGCAACAGTCCTTCTGTAAGTATTATGAATATTATGCATTAATTTCTCTTCTGGTCTGCTTTGGTTTTGTGACTTGTCTGTCATCCCTTGCAGATCTACATAACGTGTGTTCTGAAGGCAACTATTGCTTCTGCACCCAGTGATGCTCAGCGCAAATCCTGTTCCTTTTCCAATGGGTATATTGTTTTTTTTCTTTTCTTTTTAAAGCTGACTTTGCTCATGTTGGAGGTTCCATGTCTTGTCTTTTTGCAGGTGGATTGCTGCTGATGGTAATGACCAAGTTTGTGGTTGTTGTGACTCAACATGTGGTCCTGATAGTGAATTTGCTGCTCCTCCCTATGGAGGTTTGTAGTGTTTGCTCTTTCTAAGGCTGCTTTTGATGGTTTCAAGTGCTCTAACCTTTTTTCTTTTTTCTTTTAGGTATTCAGTGGGAAGGCAAGGCCTCACTTGGTCCTGTAATTGTTCAAGGGCAAAAGAGAGGTTCTCAATAAAACTGACAAACCAATCCTTGCTTGTATCTGAATTGTCATTTTGCTTCATGTCTAGTTTAACAGATTTTAAATTGGAAAAGTGCCTCATTCTGCTGATGTGGTAAATGATGAGTCCTACTGTACCTTTTCAAGTCCCATGTGGCATACAGCCATATGTTTCCAGAAGTTAACTTTCTCCATATTTAGCTTTAAATTGCGCAATTTAAATGCAGCTACTGTAAGCTCCAAGGTTAATTGGTCTAGTATATGCTTTTTGAAGCCATCAGTTTACATGACTAGTGTTTAACAGCAGAATTCCTGGTGAAAAACATCTCATGATGCTCTTAAGAATTTGGCAAGCAAATAATTCCAGAAGAGTTCTGCAGGGATAGCTTGTACCATGAAGCGGTGATAATATAATGGAGTGTCTCCCTATCATATTCCTGTGACTTTAAGTCTGTATATGCACATTGTGGCACTTAATTGTTAACTTCCACTGAAGTTTGATCACATGAAGCCCTAGTGATTATACTAATCTCTTCCGTATTAATATTTATGAATTATCTTTTTGTTTTTTGACATTAAGTTTCTATCGTTGAAAAACTGTCAGTTTCTTGGTTATGAAATTGTGGTTGTGAAACACATACTTCCAATGAACTTTAATTTTGTAAGTTACCTGTATGTTTTTAGTTATTGGTACTTAATCAAAACAACCCAGCTGCAGTTTGATTGATACTTGGAATGCACAATAAAAAACATGATTTTATGAAAATGAGTTTTCTAATTTTGCAAATGAACTCTTCTGTTGTAAATGTCCCAATTAGGAGAGGGTGTGCAATTTTCAAAGAGTTTAATTAAACGTTCATGTTATATATTTTGGTTGCATTTGTGAGAAATTTAACTGGTTGTGTAAACTTGGCACATAATATCTAAATATCGATGAATCAATCGATATAGCCCTGAATCGAAACGAATCATAATCGTATCGCAGAACTTTTTGAGGTATCAGCAAATATCGAATCGCTGGCTGAGAGAATCGATATCGTATTGTGATGAACTGTCCAATTTACACCCCTAGTAAATACCCCCCTCAATGTTTCAGATAAGAGAGACACTAGGTGTGTTTGACATCGCCTGTGGCTGGATGTAACCGATCGGCAAGAGTTGCTGCGTTCAGGCGGGAGGAGCTTAAAACAGAGACGTGAAGTCAGACACTTTCTGCTTCCCGTAGTGACGCTCGTACTGTGTTTGCATACTTTACCACAGCTGAAGGGAAATAAAATTTAAAAAATCTAAATACACACACTTAAATAGTTATGTAATGTTATCCATGTAATATTTAATCTGCAACAACAATGTGAACTTTTTTATAAAGATCTGTTAGGCCATTAACTTTTAAATGCATCATTGTGCATTAATATGAGGAGAGTCTCTGCATGAAAGACCCGCGACTGGCAGATCATCGTGTTTCTGCATTTCTCTCCGATACAGTAGGAAACTAAATTAAATGTGGAGGATTTTATCTTTGACAAGATGAATTACAGGTCAGTTTACGTGACAGGATGCGTGTAACTAAGCGATTGAGAGCGATCGTTAAAAACGCTATTTTATGTGATAGTATGTTCCAAAGCTTGTCTACTTTTCTGTTATACACTCAAAAATATGTACTTTTTCTTCACAAAAAGAGTACATACTTTTAGGGCATAGTATAAGTAGGGGAATTGAGACGCAGCAAGACAAAATGTGAAGAGCGGTGGGTCCTCAAAATGCATAAACTCTACAGGTCCAGAGGAGAATCAAGGATAATCAATTAAGGTAAAAGGGGTGGAGCCACCTTAACTCAAAGCTGTACAAAATGGCAAAGCCAAGCATTGATGTGTGTTGTGGTGTTTGAGCCAACGTTTTTTTTTTTTTTTGTATGGGATTTTTGAAATGTGTGTTAGTGTTGGTAGTTGCATTTAATCTGCCTGATGTTTGGGGAAGATTGAGGTACAGTCATAGTCCAAGAAGCATGGGGCCAAAATCAGATCCAGCTTCCAGAAGTCTTGGCCTTCCTTCTCAAGGTCCCTGGAACCCTTTGCAAGTGGCTTCTCAGTTTCAGAGTCCTTTGGGTCCCGACTTCAAAAGCCTTGCACAGGAGCCTTTTGGCCTTCAGGAGAAGCAGCTGTTGCAGGGTCCAGTGAAGCCTTTGGATTGGAGGTATCCCATTGTTCCCGAGGTGCAGCGTGAGTTGGCGGTGGACTTCCAGTTGAGGCAACCCGTGACTCCCAGCAGCGTAGCGTTTCAATGCGGCGAGAACCGGGTTCTTGTAGAGGTCCAGCAGGACTTTTTCAGCAATGGTCAGTTGATCCAGCCAACTGGTCTGTCTCTAGGTTGATGTCCTGTTGTTGGTCAGGATCCTGAGTCTAGAGTGCTCATCTTTGAGTATGAATTACAGGACTGCAACAGCATGCTGATGGTAAGAACTCATAAATCATAATGGGTTATTTGTGGCAGAGGATAGCCAAATTCTCTCAAGGAAAGTCATTCAGTTGCCGTAATTGCAATGCCAGGGCAGCTAAGACCAGGTACCATCTATTTGAATGGGAGAAATCCAGAATTTTCCAGTTACTTGCCTTTAAATAAATAACCCATCAAGCCAACATCTGATGTAAAATCCATTACATTTTATAAATAAGTCTTGTGCTCAAGTGTTAACTAGTTTTTACCCTGGAACAGTCAATGTGCATGTTTAATCTTAAGTGCGTGTCTCCAAAACATTAAAGATCTATGGCAACACTGGAGCTTCTTACGGCAGCTGTGGTATGTGAAGAATTTACCTATTGGCTTTTTAACCTTTTTTTTTTTTTTTTTTTTTTTTTAGGAATTCCACCATATTGCAAAGAGCACTTTCTCCCATTCATAGCAATATGAGGGCACTGTTTTGGTATATGTGAAGTCTTTGGGATGACCCTCTTGGTAACCACAATCTCTTTACAGATGAATGAAGATGAGCTTGTCTACACCTTCTCTCTTACCTACACCCCTGAGGCGCTTGCAGGTATTCCGATTACCCGGTCCGATGGTGCAATTGTTGGCATTCAATGCCATTATCAAAGGTAAGTTCTCTGACTCTTCACTGCTTCTTGTGCAACTGGGAGACCATTTAATGGGTACTTTCATAAACTGTAGGCTTCAGAATGTAAGCAGTGATGCCTTGAGGCCAGCATGGGTCCCTTATGCTTCAACAGAGGCTGGTGAAGAAGTCTTGCTTTTCTCCCTGAAGATCATGATGGGTTGGTACAGGTTTTTAATAAAATAAACCTTCAACCTTGTGATTGTGACTGACATTTTTTGGTAGATGATTGGTCCTATCAGAGGCCTTCATACTCCTATTTCCTGGGTGATGTTATAAACATTGAGGCATCTGTGTATCAGTACAATCATGTGCCTCTGCGTGTGTTTGTGGACCGTTGTGTGGCCACTCAAGTACCTGATGTGAACTCCCTTCCAAGATATTCCTTCATTGAAAATGATGGGTAAGGTCATGGCCCTTGATGTGGTAGGACTGTTTTAAGTTGCTTTTTGTAACCAATGTCACATAGTCATGGGTAAGGTCAAGTTGCTTGATGCTCTACAGTTGACATTCATGAGTTGCTCTATGATTTTTTTTTTTTTTTTTTTTTTTTGTCGTCAGGTGCTTTGTGGATGCCAAAACTACAGCTTCCAGCTCCCGCTTCATGCCTCGGTCTCAGGTTGACAAGATCCACTTCCAGCTGGAGACGTTTATGTTCCATGAGGGCAACAGTCCTTCTGTATGTATTACAAATATCATGCGTTAATTTCACTTCTCTTCTGGTCTGCTTTGGTTTTGTGACTTGTCTGTCATCCCTTGCAGATCTACATAACTTGTGTTCTGAAGGCAACTATTGCTTCTGCACCCAGTGATGCTCAGCGCAAATCCTGTTTCTTTTCCAATGGGTATTTTTAATAATTTTTTAAAGCTGACTTCGCTCATGTTGGAGGTTCCATGTCTTGTCTTTTTTTGCAGGTGGTCTGCTGCTGATGGTAATGACCAAGTTTGTGGTTGCTGTGACTCAACATGTGGTCCTGAAAGTGAATTTGCTGCTTCTCCCTATGGAGGTTTGTAGTGTTTGCTCTTTCTAAGATTGCTTTTGATGGTTTCAGGTGCTCTAACCTTTTTCGTTTAGGTATTCAGTGGGAAGGCAAGGCCTCACTTGGTCCTTTAATTGTTCAAGGGCAAAAGAGAGGTTCTCAATAAAACTGACAAACCACTCCTTGCTTGTATCTGACTTGTCATTTTGCTTCATGTCTGGTTTAACCGATTTTAAATTGGAAAAAGTGCCCATTCTGCTGATATGGTGAAAGTGATTAGTCCTACTGTACCTTTTCAATTCCCATGCGGCATACAATCATATTGTTCCAGAAGTTAACTTTCTCCATATGTTTTAAATTGAGCACTTTAAATGCAGCTACTGTAAGCTCCAAGGTTAATTGGTCTAGTATATGCTTTTTGAAGCCATCAGTTTACATGACTAGTGTTTAACAGCAGAATTCCTGGTGAAAAACATCTCATGATGCTCTTAAGAATTTGGCAAGCAAATAATTCCAGAAGAGTTCTGCAGGGATAGCTTGTACCATGAAGCGGTGATAATATAATGGAGTGTCTCTCTATCATATTCCTGTGATCTGAAGTCTGTTTATGCACATTGTGGCACTTAATTGTTAATAAAACTTCCACTGACGTTTGATCACATGAAGCCCTAGTGATTATACTAATTTCTCTTCTGTATTAATATTTATGAATTATCTTTTTTTTTTGTTGACATTAAGTTTCTATCATTGAAAAACTGTCAGTTTCTTGGTTATGAAATTGTGTATGAATGTAGATTAAAACGTGAAGTATTCTAGTGACTTTCCAGATTGTACTCCTTTGCTAATGCAAAGGTTTTCAGTCCTGAGCGGTGTTGGAAATTGAATACTTCCCTATGTGGAAAACAGTACACCAAAACATAGGTGAAATGTCCATGGATGACCTACTACTTCTGCAAAGATTCTGAAGTGTGCATTTGTTGGACATTTCACTATCCCATGAGGCCATGGGAGAGGATTTTAATACCAGTGAGGTGACGCAACTGGTGCTGGTAGGTCATGTAACATGGCAAATGTGGTTTAGACCATCAGCTCATTAGGCGAGAGCTCCGTTAACTGAACTAAGGATGTAACACATGACGACAATGTACTGGGAATGGAGGAAAATTTCCTTTTTTTTTTGAAAAGTTGTGTACAAGCGTCAAAACAATCACCGTTCGCGCTGATCCGTGAAAATGGCTAAGAAAACGCTGCATTCTCCTGGCAGGACAGTAGTTGGCAATGACACTTTGTAAAGAAACACTACACGCTTATAGATTGAACACGTAATACGCATTCGCATAACATCAGTTTTCACAAATTCGTGTTTTTGTTATTTACACAGAAAATAATGGTATCGTTTTCAAAAACTTGCACTTTGAAACCCACTTGCAAAAGTTTGCATTTTTAGGCCCCCAAAACGCTGTTGTCATGTAAATAAATGGCCGAAATGCATGAAAAGTTTTTAGTTAGTATTTAGTTGACAATGCTGTCATGTAAATGCCCCTTGATTGGCTGCGTCTGAAATCACATACACTCTTGTGTAGGTACTTATTGTGAATAAGTAATTACCTTTACTTCACAAAAGTATGTTCTGTGGAGTATGAGTGTGTGTAGTATGAATGAAATCCAGATGTACTACATCTGCCATGTCATTGTCATGTGACCTTCCAGCATCAGTTGTTTCACTGCCATTCACAAATCCTCTCCTGAGGCCTCATGGGATAGTAAAGTGTCCATTGTATGCACACTTCAGAATCTCGCCGGAAGTAGTAGATCATCCGGGTACTTTTTGCCTAATCTTTTGTGAATTTGAACATACTTATTTTGTCACATACTGTTTTTCGTCAACTATATAGTAGGGAAGTATGCGATTTCGGATGCACCCCTTGTGTCAAATAAGAGACACATATGCTGCACCTCAATTCACCTACTTATACTATGCCCTAACAGTATGTACTCTTTTTGTGAAGAAAAAGTACATACTTTTGAGTGTGTAGCAGAAGAGTAGACAAGCTTTGGGACATACTGTCACGTCAAAAAATAGCATCTTCAACCTTTGCTCTGTTTCGCTAAGTTACATCAGAGACAATTTATATAAGAGACATGCCACTTCCTCAATACAACTATATAAGGAAAACCCGTAACGGCAAAGATGGCGGTTGTATGCACATGTCCCGCCCCTCCCGCTGGAAAGCCAATCATCTACCTTTAACAGTCAAGCCGGGAAACATTTAAGCCTATCGTCTGGTTCCAGGTTTTGCGACA
>CM038636.1:3051744-3151802 GCA_021554675.1 Leuciscus idus | reverse complement strand
TGGGATAATCACACAACCGTATGACACGTCCAATTCGCGAACTAATGACTCCTTTGAACCGATTCATTTTAATGAATAGTTAAAACAACTGATCTATACAATACATTGTTATTACTGATAAAGAGCAAACCTGCTTATATTTAAATAATGGTGAACAATATTGACATTGAATATTGCACAACACCGGCATTCTGGATAGAGACGTAAATTAAGTTGGTGTCGTGAACCCTTGCGCATGCGCAGTAAAAGTATAACCTGTGGGGAAAAAGGCGTTTGAAACCTTATTTTGGGGCAAAGTCATCAAACTTTTCAGCGATTTTTATCATATTTTACTGCTGTTTCTATACATGCAGTTTTTATGTCCCGGTGACCAGTGAAAGTGCAGTTCTGACTCTCTGCCCATTCATTTAGATAGGAGCCTGGTCTTGTTAGTCCGAAATAGCTGCCGGAGGCGTTGCCAAGATGGCGGCCGAGTGGCACGACTTGCCTAAAAGGACTTTGGTTACATGCATCCTGTCACGTAAACTGACCTGTCAATCATCTTGTCAAAGATAAAATCCTCCACTTTTAACTTCATTTAATTTCCTACTGTATCAGAGAGAAATTCAGAAGCACGTTGATCTGCAGTTGTGGGTCTTTCATGATGAGACTTTCCTCATATTCATGCACAACGATGCATTTAAAAGTGAATTGCCAAACGGATCTTTAGAAAAGTTCATATTGTTGTTGCAGATGAAATATAACACGGACAACCTTACATAAATATTTTAAGCAGCTTAAAGGTTGATTATTAGTCACTCAAACCCCTATATCTAAACCTCTCTACTTGACCATCGGTCCGCGCACATCAGCCATGTTTTGTAGTTTTCTGAACACTTTTAACTTGTGTTTGTAGTTCTGAACTGAATCTTCCTCCAAAGTGCAATGGGTTGTGGGCAATATTAGCATTTATAGTGAGCATGGATCCAAACTTTGAAAATCTACCAGAAATGGTAGACCATCCGGGGACTTCTGGCATACTCTTTTCAACATACTATGTTTTGGGACACACTTATTTTAACCCCCTGAGGTCGGCTATCACGCCGGCGCGATAGGCTCGCTTTTTTTCTTATCAGTGCAAGAGAGACTCAAAATACTCTGTTGACTTTGATCTTACAAACAAGTTTCATACATCAGTCGATCCTGTTAAGTGTGCATTTTTTTTTTGTGTATACTCACAATAAAAACAAAGTGTTGTGCTTTTTGCCAAATAAAAAAAAATAAACATGATGCGAGTTCTGCCTACTCTCTGTCAGTGTAGTCCATTCTGAAACGCGTCCGAAAATGAACTGTAACTCAGCGAATACTCAGTCAAACAGGCATACAGACACACAGGCATGAAGCTTGAATTCTCTTCTTTTATAAAAAACAAATCTTCTCAGTTTATGTAATATGTATGAAAAGAGAGAGATGTCAGTCGTTCTCATCTCATCTCATTAAGTTTTAATGTGACCCCACCCACGGAGAGTGCGCGCTATTCAAACGCAAATTATCTGAGGCAATACAAACCTGTGAAACGCCCACATCAGCTGGATAACACACACCGCGAGTTCACTTTCAGACTCGTGTACTTTACGACGCTGTGAGGAATAATATTATCTCAATAATAATCCTGGAAAATTTACCTCAGAAGTGCTGGAAGTTTCATTTCGAGGAGCGACGGATCCAGCTGAGGAATAGGTCAGTACAATATTTGCTTTGTTCTAATCGCAAGTGTCTGTACACGCAAAAAGACTGTTTAAATATGAATCGCGTTTCTGTGTGTGAATGAATGAACACACAGATGCGCGCTGTTGTGTAGCTGGCAAAAATACTATTTAAATATGAATCGCGTTTTTGTGTGTGAATGAATTAACAGCTTTTACCAAACTCTATTGCTATACAGAGATGTACGTATGATAAAATGTATACTTTAGTTTTTACAAAGAAAGATTACACTGGAAATATTGTTAACATTTTAATTGTTGTTGTAATTGTATAACCTTTTTAATAAAATAGCAAAAAAAATATATATACAAGGATAGATGTAAACAAAATCTTAAAAGGTCAATATAAGCCTTCTCTTTAAATTATTTTTATTGTGCTTTATTAGTGACACATTTGGGTAGATAATATATTCCAAAACTTTCTGAAAATACAGTGAGAACAATTAACTGCACTATTACTAGAAGTGTTTACCTTGGATATTATACAATTTGCAAGCACAATTTGTAAAAAAAAAAAAAACAACAACTGTGTTTCCAACTGTGAACCAATTATATATATATATATATTATTTATTTATTTATTTATTTTGTCCTTGCATTCTTTCTTGTGGCTCAGTGACACACCTGAATGAAAGGCTAAATATGGGTGTGAACTTCTCAGGTGTGAACCACTCAATATTCATGATGGTGTTGGATAGTTTACGCCCACCCGCATATTGCCTTTCCAAACAAAAAGTGTCTTACAAAATTTAAATCAATGTATTGTTTTATGTGAATGATTAGGCAGGATGATTTTCACATCATTTTGAAGAAAAAACTCTAGGCGACAAAATGCATTATTCAGAAGTCTTATGGACACATATTTAGTATGTGTTTTGTGGCCTTATTTCAGAAACTTTCATTTTTAGTTTTTTCAATAACCATGCATAAACATTATTCTCTCAAAAATACAAACATGTACATACATGTTGCTCACATATTATGGTAGCCCTGTTTGTGCTAAATAGAGTGTAATTACACCTTTGCCATTAATATGTTTATAAGCAACTGAAAAAAGCACAAATGTAAGGGCATGTCAGAACATCTCAAGGACCCCCAAAAACACCTTAGACCCCAGAGGGTTAATCTCACATACTGTTTAGGATGGACAGTATGGACATTGAGACACAGGGATACAAAATGTAAAGAGCGGTGGGTCCCCAAAATGCATAAACTCTACAGGTCCAGAGGAGAATCAATGGTAATCAATTAAGATAAAAGGGGTGGAGCCACCTTAACTCAAAGATGTACATAATGGCAAAGCTAAGCACTGGTGTGTGTTGTAGTGTTTGTGTCAAATGTTGTTAGGATGGGGTTCCTGAAAGTTGTCTTGGTGGTGGTGGTGGTGGTGGTTGTTGTTGTGATTGTTTCATTTGATTTGATTTGCCTGATGTCTGGGGTAGTTTAACCCTCTGGGGTCTGAGGGGTTTTTGGGGTCCTTGAGATGTTCTGACATGCCCTGACATTTGTGCTTTTTTCAGTTGCTTATAAACATATTAATGGCAAAGGTATAATTACACTCTATTTAGCACAAACAGGGCTACCATAATATGTGAGCAACATGCATGTACATGTTTGTATTTTTGAGAGAATAATGTTTATGCACGGTTATTGAAAAAACTAAAAACTAAAGTTTCTGACATAAGGCCACAAAACACATACTAAATATGTGACAATAAGACTTTTGACTAATGGATGTCGTTGCCTAGAGTTTTTTCTTCAAAATGATGTGAAAATCATCCTGCCCTTATCATTCACATACCACAATACATTGATTTAAATCTTGTAAAACACTTTTTGTTTGTAAAGGCAATATGCGCAAGGGGCGTCAACAATTCAACAGCATCATGCATATGTAGTGGTTCACACCTCAGGAGACAATGGGGCCCGCATACTTAATGAGCCATTCATTCAGGTGTGTCACCTATAGCCACAAGAAAGAATGCAAGAGCAATATATATATATATATATATATATATATATATATATATATATATATATATTCTACCAAATTGGTTCACAGTTGGAAGCATGTCAATTAATTTTTTTAGATTTTTTTTCACAAATTTTGCTTGCAAATTGTATAATATCCAAGGAAAACATGTCTAGTAATTGTGCAGTTAATTCTCATACTGTATTTTCAATTTTGGAATATGTATCCTCTGCCCAAATTTGTCAATAATAAAACACAATAAAAATTATTTAAAGAAAAGGCTTATATATTTTACAGTAAAAATGTGTAATCTATCCAAAACTAATCAACGAAATTTTGTCTTTCATTTGTCTGTAACATAGGTCTTTCGTTTTTATTATAAGGAATATAAATGTTAATTTGCAGTTTAATACGTTGCTTATACAAATACATTTTATTTCAACATATTTCAGTCGATTTTTACTCAGTATAGCAAAATAGTTTGCTAAAAGCAGATCATTCATTCATTCACACACGCGATTTAAATTTAAACTGTCTTTTTGCGAGCTGTGGTAAACAGCGCGCATTTCTGCCGTTCATTCATTCATAAACAGAAACCCGATTCACGTGAGAAGGAAAAAAACTTACTACAGTATTCCTCAGCTCGCTCCTCGATATACCCGCACTTCTGAGGTACATTTTCCATTATTATTATTCCTCACAGCGTTGCAAGACGGTGTAAACAAGTAATGATCTGAATAAACTTGTGTTTTCTCGAGCTGATATGTGGGCGTTCACAGGTTTGCGTGGATTGCCTCAATCATTTGCGTTTGAATAGCGCGCGCTCTCCGTGGGCGGGGTCACATTACATTTGAATGAGCTCGACTGGAATCGCTCTCTTTTAATACAGATTTCACAAGATGAGAATATTTGTTTTTTATATAAATTACTTCATTTAAAAGAAGAGAATTCAAGCTTCATGCCTGTGTGTCTGTATGCCTGTTTGACTGAGTATTCGCTGAGTTATTGTTCATTTTCGGACGCGTTTCAGAATGGACTTCACTGGCAGAGAGAAGGCAGAACTCGCTTCGTGTTTAGTTTTCTTTATTTGGCAAAAAGCACAACACTTTGTTTTTATTGTGAGTATACACAAAAATAATACACATATAACAGAATCGATTGATGTATGAAACTCCTATGGAAAATCAAAGTCAACAGAGTATTTATGAGTTTCTTTTACACTGATAAAAAAAAAGCGAGCTGGTATCGCCGGCGATACCGCCGACCTCAGGGGGTTAAGGTACAGTCATAGTCCAAGAATCATGGGGCCAAAATCAGATCCAGCTTCCAGAAGTCTGGCCCTTTCTTCTCTAGGGCTCTGGAACCCTTTGCAAGTGGCTTCTCAGTTTCAGAGTCCTTTGGGTCCCAACTTCAAAAGCCTTGCACAGGAGCCTTTTGGCCTTCAGGAGAAGCAGCTGTTGCAGGGTCCAGTGAAGCCTTTGGATTGGAGGTATCCCATTGTTCCCGAGGTGCAGCGCGAGTTGGTGGTGGACTTCCAGTTGAGGCAACCCGTGACTCCCAGCAGCGTAGCGGTTCAATGCAGCGAGAACCGGGTTCTTGTAGAGGTCCAGCAGGACTTTTTCAGCAATGGTCAATTGATCCAGCCAACTGGTCTGTCTCTAGGTGGATGTCCTGTTGTTGGTCAGGATCCTGAGTCTAGAGTGCTCATCTTTGAGTATGAATTACAGGACTGCAACAGTGTGCTGATGGTAAGAACTCATAAATCATAATGGGTTACTTGTGGCAGAGGATAACCAAATTCTCTCAAGGAAAGTCATTTAGTTGCTGTAATTGCAATGCCAGGGCAGCTAAGACCAGGTACCATCTATTTGAATGGGAGAAATCCAGAATTGTCCAACTACTTGCCTTTGAAAATATAACCCTTTAAGCCAACATCTGATGTAAACTATCCATTAAATGGTATGAATGGTGCTTAAGAAACAAGAACAACAAATCTTGTGCTCTAATAGTGTTAAGGCTAGTTTTTACCCTGGAACAGCCAATGCGCATGTTTAATCTTAAATGCATGTCTCCAAAACATTATCTATGGCAACACCGGAGCTTCTTACGGCAACTGTGGTATGTGGAGAATTTACCTATTGGCTTCTTTTTTTTTTTGCTCTTTAGGAATTATTCCACCATATTGCACAGAGCACTTTCTCCCATTCATAGCAATATGAGGGCACTGTCTTGGTGTATGTGAAGTCTTTGGGATGACCCTCTTGGTAACCAAAATCTCTTTACAGATGAATGAGGATGAGCTTGTCTACACCTTCTCTCTTACCTACACCCCTGAGGCGCTTGCAGGTATTCCGATTACCCGGTCCGATGGTGCAATTGTTGGCATTCAATGCCATTATCAAAGGTAAGTTCTCTGACTCTTCACTGCTTCTTGTGCAACTGGGAGACCATTTAATGGGTACTTTCATAAACTGTTAGCCTGGTTAAAACCAGACCCTTCTCAGTTGAAACTGAGTGTAGGGTCTGGGGAAGCTATGTAGACAATTCATTTCCAAAGGGGCGTCACCAACCGACGTAGCTCCCTTCGCAGGGAGCTTGATTGACAGGCGATCTAACCAATCATAATCCGCCATCCGCCATTTAGTCCGACAAAGCAGTCAGGAGAGATCAAAGAGTATAGAAGTAACTTCTATACTCTTTGGAGAGATAGCAGATTTGAACATGAATAACGGAGTGTACTGACGTCTTTCCGCGGTTAAAACAACAATCCTTCCCATGTTCATTCATGTTTATTTGATGCTATAAATGAACTAGAAGGAAGTGATGATTGGTTCACGAGCAGCTTTAACTGATGCTCTACAGCGATCTGTCAGACACATTAAAGAGCCACAAAACGGTATGTATCGTTTCAATTTCTTTTAAAAAATGACCAAATTTTAAAGGTGAGACTTTGTTTAATATGTTTAATATCAAAAGTAACAGAAAAGTAACCTGGTCTGTCCTGTCTGTCAGCGTGTTGTCAGTCTCCTCTCTGCTCCGCGATGTATTTTTCACTGCGTGAGAACATGGTGTGGCGTGAGAGCAGCGTAGCTTGTCGGGCATAGCGACAGTAACTAAGGAGGGCGGGTCTTTGCGATCAGATCGATGAAGGAGATGACGTATGCTTCGAGTGTTGTTCTTTGCTCCGGTTTAAACGAAAACGGTAAGTTTAAATCGCTCAAAACAGACGCGATAACTGATTCGAACGAGTGATGTTGCACGGCGGCATCCATCTTTGTAACGAAATCTCCTTCAGCGTCGCTGCGCTGTCGTCATCATGTAAATCCCTCCCCAAATGTTTCTGATTGGTGCCGCGATTTCGGCGGCACAGAAATGAGTTTGAATGGGCTCTTCTCCAGACTATCCTGGAGAGAGAATTAAAATTCGCCGGAAGTAGTCTGGGTTTTCCCAGGCTAATAAACTGTAGGCTTCAGAATGTAAGCAGTGATGCCTTGAGGCCAGCATGGGTCCCTTATGCTTCAACAGAGGCTGGTGAAGAAGTCTTTCTTTTCTCCCTGAAGATCATGATGGGTTGGTACAGGTTTTTTAAAAATAAAATAAACCTTCAACATTGTGATTTGTGGCTGATTTTTTTTTTTTTTTTTTTTTGTAGATGATTGGTCCTATCAGAGGCCTTCATACTCCTATTTCCTGGGTGACGTTATTAACCCTCTGGGGTCTGAGCTGTTTTCTGGCCCTGGAGGTGTTCTGACATGCTCTGACATTTGTGCTTATTTCTGTTACTTGTGACATTTTCATGGCTACAGTCTGATTACACTGTATTTAGCACAAACTCTGCTACAATAATATATCAGCAGCATGTATGTAAAAGTTTGTAGTTTTGAGATAATGACATTTATGCATGGTTTGTGAAAATACAAAAAAAATGTGTCACTGAAATAAGGCCATGAAACCCATACTGATTATTTCTTCACAAGACTTTTGAAAATTGTATCACGTAGCCTAGAATATTTGCTCCAAAACTATGTGAAAATCACCCTGACTGCTCATTCAGATAAGACAATATATTGATTTAAAATTTGTAAGACGTGTTTTCTTTAAGAAAGCTTTATGCGAAGAGGCGTGATCACATCATTAATATGTATGGCTTTCACACCTGAGGAAGACACTCCCCTAATGCCCTATTAGGAGCTATCGCCTATCATTGCGAGCAACCTTGCACAAAGAATGAGGAGATTTAAAAAATAATGGCTTTTAGATTGTTTGGATTTATTTACAACACAACATAATCCAAAGATACACAACAAATGACAAAAAAGCACATTATTGAAAACAATGATCCAAAGACAGAAACCTTTGTGCCATTCCTAAAAACATTGTACATACCTTTCATTTCCAAGGTGTTTGATTTTCACTTTACCATGTTCATGTACAGAGACTCATGTGAATGTTGAAGTCAACAGGACTCATCCATGGGGCATCTGGTCCCTGTAAAAAAACAAAAACAAAAAAGAAAACCTGTGAACATACTGATATCAAGAGAAACTATAGGGCTGCACGATTTTGGGAATAGATTTTATATTTTTCTGGTTAAAATTGCTTTTTAAAATTCACAGAATACACACACAAATGTTTCCAATAATGTTTAATGAACACCAGGTTTGTTGTGCCTTGTAGGCATAGGCTACGCGCAGTGCTGCATAAAATAACAATAACCTAAGCAGCCTATAAATCTTCCAAAATATTTCAGTGACAACAACGTTAGAGAAAAATATATTGATTATCATATGTTACTTCAAATGTTTCCATTCGTTATGATGATATGAAATGAGATTAGAGTGAAAACATGAAGCCTTTGTTTGGTGCGTTTTGCTTTTCAAACCCACAGCGCTCTCCAAAATATGATGCATTCAAACGCAGAGTGCGCTCCAAAATATGATACATTCAAACGCAGAGCGCGCTCCAAAATATGATACATTCAAACGCAGAGCGCGCTCCCAAATATGAAACATTCAACACAGAGCGTGCTCCAAAATATGATACATTCAATCGCAGAGCGCGCTCCAAAATATGATACATGAAACGCACGGCGCGCTCCAAAATATGAAACATTATGGTTACCATATTATACATATCTACATTTGAGCAGATATCCACAAACACAGTATAATAAACACGGGTCTAAATATTATAATATTCACCATATATCTAGCAACAGTTCAAATGCAATGTGAAGTTTATGCAACAATAACATAAACTAATAATTAAGAATTTCTTACCTTACATCTTTCTTGTCTTCAAATCGCGTTCTTCTAATTCTTCTGAGGTAAATCCTAAGTGAAACAGCAGAGCACAGCACAAACACAGTCTTCCAAACTCGATGAAAAGCAGAGGAGTAAGTTACCGAAGTCTCTGATTCTTTGTTTTGAGGTGATGGGGCGTTTACATGTCTGCGTTCGTGCACGTGGATCATTTGCATGTCACATTAGAGTTAATTAGGACACGTTTGAGAAACTGTACATGCTGCTGCTTTCATACGGATTACTTAAACAGAGAATATTTGTTTTTTAAATAATTTACATACTTTAAAAATAGAGACTCCAAGCGTTGTATAGACATGCGTTTCAAGTCTATGTGACAAACATTCGCTGAGTTACAGGTCATTTTCTGTCGCGTTTCAGAATGAGTTTCACATTGAGAGAGACAGCAGAACGCGCATCATGTTTATTTTCTTTGTTTTACGAAAAACACAACATTTTGTTTTTATTATGAGTGTACACAAATAAAAGAAGACATTTAACAGTTTTGAATTATGTACAACACACGCATGTAAGATCAAAATCAACAGAGAATTTTTGAGTCTCTTTTGCACTGATCTGAAAAAAAACGAGCCTATCGCACCGGCGCAATAGCCGACCTCAGGGGGTTAAGTTGCTTTTTGTAACCACTGTCACATCACACTACTGTCACATAGTCATGGATAAGGTCTAGTTGCTTGATGCTCTGCAGTTGACATTCATGAGTTACTCTTTGTGATTGCTTTGTCGTCAGGTGTTTTGTGGATGCCAAAACTACAGCTTCCAGCTCCCGCTTCATGCCTCGGTCTCAGGTTGACAAGATCCACTTCCAGCTGGAGACGTTTATGTTCCATGAGGGCAACAGTCCTTCTGTATGTATTACGAATATCATGCGTTAATTTGGTTTCTCTTCTGGTCTTCTTTGGTTTTGTGACTTGTCTGTCATCCCTTGCAGATCTACATAACTTGTGTTCTGAAGGCAACTATTGCTTCTGCACCCAGTGATGCTCAGCGCAAATCCTGTTTCTTTTCCAATGGGTATTTTTAATAATTTTTTAAAGCTGACTTCGCTCATGTTGGAGGTTCCATGTCTTGTCTTTTTTTGCAGGTGGTCTGCTGCTGATGGTAATGACCAAATTTGTGGTTGCTGTGACTCAACATGTGGTCCTGAAAGTGAATTTGCTGCTTCTCCCTATGGAAGTTTCTAGTGTTTGCTCTTTCTAAGGTTGCTTTTGATGGCTTCAAGTGCTCTAACCTTTTCTTTTTTTAGGCATTCAGTGGGAAGGCAAGACCTCACTTGGTCCTGTAATTGTTCAAGGGCAAAAGAGAGGTTCTCAATAAAACTGACAAACCAATCCTTGCTTGTATCTGATTTTAAATTGGAAGTGCCTCATTCTGCCAGTGTGGTGAAACTGATAGTCCTACTGTACATTTGCAAGTCCCATACTGGAACTCTTTGGTTGCATGCTATATGGGACTTGCAAAGGTACAGAAGTTTTTCTTTATAGGGAATTTTAAAACTTCTTTTTTTATAATTTTTTTAAGGCTGCTAATGTAAGACCAAGGTTAATTTTTTTAAATGTATATATATATATATATATATATATATATATATATATATATATATATATATATATATACTTTTGAAGCCATCAGTTTGTTATGATGATCTTAAGAATTTGGCAAGCAAATAATTCCAAAAGCGCTCTGCAAGGATCACCTTATCCCATGAAGCACTGCAGATGTAATGGAGTTGGTCTCCCTATCATTCCTGTACTCTGTGTTTGTGCATATTGTGACAATTGTTTGTAATCAGCTTCCACTGAAGTTTGATCACATTAAGCTGTAGTGGTTATACAAAACTAAACCTTTTTTTTTTTTTGGTGTGACTTGTATTTTCAGTGTTCATGAATCTCTAGTCTATCATTTGTTTGCACTCGGGTTTTTAGATGACATTAAGTTATCTTGGAAAAGCTGTCAAGAGTTTCTTGATTGTAAAATGGTGACAATGTAGATATCTTAAAGCCTTCTAGTGATTTTCAAGAAGTTTCTCATTTGCTAATGCAGTGGCTTTTCAGTCCTGGCCCAGGGGATCCACTCATCTGCACATTTTGGCTATATTAAGACTGTCAGTCCTAATCTGAATGAAATAAAAATTAGCAAGTGTGAATGGCCAAAAATCACTGCTGCTCATACCAGCCTCCTATGATTCTGCCATGGCCTAAGAAGATGCAGTAGTCCAGTGCGGTGGCTAGTACATGTTGTAAATAAGACAACACCTGTATTGCAGACCCCTATGTTGCAGTTGTTGTTTTTGGCGTATGCTTACCAACGCAATGTAATTTCGATAGAAATCAATGCAGATATTTTGGAAAGTGAAAGAGCGGCATGGATACACAAATCATATCTGAATTTATTGCAATACACAATGTGGACATCAATAATTTTAGATCAGATTCCAACCGGATACACAAATAATTAGATTTGGACTTGCAATGTGAACGTAGCCAAAGTGTGTCTCTCTTATTTAACACACCTGATTCAGATCATCAGCTCATTAGGCAAAAGCTCCAATAACTGAACTAAGGGTATGTTTACATGACAACAATAGCTGCATTTCCACTGTCGGGCCAGTGCGAGCCAGGACTTTCAACGGGCCCAAAACCACACTGCGTTTCCAATGTCGGGCCAGAAGCTCCGCAGCGCTTCACTAAAACCCGCCTATAACACACCTCTCTGGAACAACGTCACACAAACTTTTAATGGAAAATGGTGTCATGAAAATGAACATGCATTTCATTTCATTTCATTTGTTTATTTATATAGCACATTTAATGCAACAGCTGTAGCCCAAGGTACTTACAATCACTAATAAAACACAAAAATAAGAGGAGTACAGAGAAAGAAATAAAATAAAATAAAAATCTAATCAAATTCAAAATAAAAGTTGAACACACAAAACAGACAAGGTAATGATCAAACATTTATGATCAAACAAATGATCAAATGCATAAAAAGTTTTAGTCGAAAATGGTGTCATGTAAATACTATGGGTGTAACAATATCGTGGATCGAACGTCTAACGATACGATGCATCGATGCTACACGTAAAATATCGATATACGGTACCTTTATTTTGACACTCCACATCCTCACGTAACGTCCATTTACGTTTTTCCACCAAAGCGCGCATTTTTGTTTCCTCACCATACTGTCTGTCGGTGTGTCTTTGTAACGTTAATCTCCTCAGCTGAAATAGACGCCTGACAAGATTGACCGAATCCTAAACACATTTTTAATGTTTTAAACTTTGTTTTGTGAGCAAACACATTGTCAATTTATGTGTGTTTATTATTTGATGTGCGCTCAGAGTGAGACAAGTTGCAAAGCAAACTCACTTCTGTGAAAACTGAAAATCTCAAATTACTTGGTTTTGTTTAACTCTGAAACATGAAATGTGGAGTTATCTGCTTTTGCCAATAAACGACTGCTTTTGCTAAAAAACTAACTTTTAATATATAAAAACACATACTTTCAATGAACTTTAATTTTGTAAGTTACCTGTATGTTTTTAGTTATTGTTACTTAATCAAAACAACCTGCAGTTTGATTGATACTTGGAATGCACAATAATAATAAAAAACATGATTTATGAAAATGAACAAGAATGGAGTTTTCTGTTTTTGCAAATGAACTCTTCTGTTGTAAATGTCCCAATTAGGAAGAGGGTGTGCAATTTTCAAAGAGTTTAATTAAACGTTCATGTTATATATTTTGGTTGCATTTGTGAGTTAATAAAAATTTTACTGGTTGTGTAAACTTAGTAGTAGTAGTAGCCTTTATTGTCACATAGTCACAAGTACCAGTGAAATTAGCCATCAACCTGTCCATACAAACATACATACAATATGACAAGGGGGTAGACAGAACAGGAAGACAGAGAATTGAGGAAAAAAATACAGCATAACATGAGGAGAGGTGAGGAGAAAAAAAGGCAACCCCCAGACTATGCTCCTGTAAGGAGTACAGTTTGGGAACAGTAAAAAACACCTCAGCAACATTAGCACATAATCAGTACACAACATGAACACACAAGACTTGCAACAGGGGAGGGGAGTGGGGGATGGAGGTAACCCAGCACAGGCAAGCAGCCATCCGGTCCTGCAGCCATTCTCGGCGCTGGTCACAGACCCGCCTGTCAGACTGGTGGTACAAAGCGTTGAAGGCGAGGGATGGGGGGTTGGGGGGGGGTGATTGCATATCTGTATATATGTAAGAGTTCGTGTATGTGTAGGCCTGGAGAGTCGCTACGCCTGGCATCCTAATCTAGGTGCCTCAGTCCGCAGGATGTCATAGCGATACACAGCAGTTGCCATGGAGTCAACCTTGATCAAGTCCCAGACAGAGTCAACAATCAGCAGGTGTCAGCGGGGAGTGGGGGAAGGAACGCAAGAGCGTCTCGCTGCAGTGCTCTTCCGGAGGAGTTGTTGTTGCAGCAGCGGCCTCGGCCAAGGCCAGTGCTGGTAGAGGGGGGCCGAAAGCAGATAAGATTGTGGTTGTTTGGTCTTGGGACGAGTAGCCGCATTCCAATTTACACAGCTCCTGGTCCATCTTGGTCTCCGAAACGATCCATTTTCCTTTGCAAAGCTGTGAGCTTCTCCATGATGTTATCCATATAGTGGTTCATAGTCACAGTCTGAGTGCTGACAGCTCTGCCCACTGCTTCAATCATGACGGGCAGCCTTGTGGGGCTTTGGACAGCTGTCACCGTCTTCTTTATTCCTCGATAAACCAGGGCAATGCCTAATCCAAACAGCAGAAAACCTGTTATCATGGTTCCGAATAGGTAGATATCTTCAATGTCTTCCACGGAAAGAGCCGCCAGACACACGACCCGCCACTTCCCCCACGCGTCCATCGTGTAGCCAGCTACGAACGTTCCGGCAGGGCAGTCAGGTTCCCCCGAACCCAAGCTTCTCGTCGAGAAGATGGTGTCAATTGCGTTGAGAGACCAGTTGATCAAATCCATAATTTCTTAGTTGGAGAGCAGTGCGGAGAGAGTCTCTCAAAGTACATACAAGACAGTACACTGAGACGAGAGCAGCAAAGCAGGGTGAGATAAGGGACAGGAGGGGAAGAAAATGCGACCGCCTTCGTTGAGAGCCAAAGAGAGAGTTATATAAGAGAGCCAAAAGAGAGAAGATATAAACTTGGCACATAATATCTAAATATCGATGAATCAATCGATATAGCCCTGAATCTAATCTAATCGTAATCGTATCGCAGAACTTTTTGAGGTATCAGCAAATATCGAATCGCTGGCTGAGAGAATCGATATCGTATCGTGATGAACTGTCCGATTTACACCCCTAGTAAATACCCCCCTCAATGTTTCAGATAAGAGAGACACTAGGTGTGTTCCACATCGGCTGTGGCTGGATGTAACCATAGACTGTAAAAAAAATATGGACGTAGTGTCCGTGACGTCACCTGTAGGTTTCTGAAGAGCATTTTTGAAGCCTAAAGTGGGCGGAGCCGGCCGTCGCCATCTTGGCCTTCCGTCACTCCCGGATAACAGAAAATGGGCAAAGAGGCTGAGGAGCCTGGCTATCTGAAATCACGGCCACCTAGCTCGACGTGATCGAGTTAGCTTATGCTACTGACAGTACCAAGTCTGCGACTGCACAGGGCCTCGCGCTAAAGTGACAGTTCATGATGTAAAGCCAATTAAAAGTTCCTATTTTTGCCCTTCGCAATATTATAATAGTTAAAAGACATGGCTACAAGTGAGACTGTGTATCGTGATTCTGTACTATTCTGCTAGTTGAAAATGTATTATGCAGTAACTTAATATTACTCTGAGAGAGTGTGTGTGACAGTGATTTATGTGCATACATGTCAGTCACTCTTTTTTTATAGTGTATGGTCCGTCAGCGCAGCATCGCTCGTCAAGTTCGTAGAGAGCTTATTCAGTCCATTTTAAATTCTGATTTTGGCCGCCTCTCAAATGGGTTAAACCATAGATATATTGCCTATGAAGTTAAATGCGCTAGAAATCCGTGCTCATTCAAGGATGTGCATTTATTGCATGGCCGGAGAAAGCGCAGACACCTGCAGGATTTCACCTGACGGTACATAAGCATATTATAATCTATCTGTTCCGTGAGAGCAGAACGAACGAGCCTTTATTGACGTTTTTAAATCTGAAAACTCCAAAAAGCAACGAAATTGTCAGACATCCATTAGTGCATGTTCACAGAGGAAAACAACTGAAATACAGCGCTGGTTGTTCTCTCGAACGATACTCGACGACAACAACGGAATCCTAAGCCGTGGGCGAAGTAATTGGTGTATTAAATTGTATGAAATAATCCCGAAAAAAAAGCACAAAACACTGCAGAGATGGCAAGTTCAGCAGCTAACATATGCTGAGGTGAAGTGACGGCTAGTAACAGCAGACAAACGGCTAGCATTGACATCAGCGGCAATCCACCTGTCACTCAAGTGGCCACACCCTTAATTATGCAGAACTTTAAATATTAATCAACTAAACGGATGAGTTATAAAAAAATTCACCCCCCTCACAGTTGTTATGAAGGGCACAATTAGCTGTATAGACCAAAGCCACATAGAGAACCAGGATGTAAACATGTTTTTTTCTGCTGTAAAGTTGGTAATTTTAACATGGGGGAGATACAGATTTGACTCACTTGTGCAGCCAGCCTCAAGCGGCCAGTCAATGAATTGCAGTTTAACTCACTTCCGTGTTGGTTTCAAGAGAGAGACAGGGAGGTTGCCGCTTGGATGTAACCGATCGGCGAGAGTTGCTGCGTTCAGGCGGGAGGAGCTTAAAACGGAGACGTGAAGTTAGACACTAGCTGCATTTCCATTACCCTTCAAATTGCGCAATTTGAAATTGCGAATTGAAAATACGCCAAATGGAAACACGTCAATTTCGCAAAAACTCCCATTTATCGCAAAAAGGGTTTTCAGGCAATTCGAAAAAGAAATATTTAGCAAAACTACAATGGAAACAGTTTTTGTGCATTTACAGGTCACCTGACATAGATGACGCGGTATGTTTGGACAGAATACGAGACAGAGCTCTTTATTAAATTCATATAAGACAAAAGAATTACAGGAATAATGGATTCTAAACCTCAAATAAATGCCACAATCAAGACCTCTGAGCAGATATGAGGGAGAAACACCCTGAAACACCTCATATGTGCTGCTCACAGGTATAATAAGGGTCGTTCCTTACCATTAATGCTTGGAAAACACACATACATCTCCTTCGATTAATAATAATGGCTAGTGCAGTGGCTGGGATATAGTACATAAACGTACCAACGTCCGTTGCCATGGTTTTTGGAATGATTTTACTTATCACGAGAGGAAAAAATTTAGTTTTAATCGCATAACATCGGTTAATGGAAACGCCGTCATTTCGCAATAGTTTTTTGTCTACATTTAGAAAAAATTGCAAAAGTTTTGCGCAAATCTGTAATGGAAACACGCCTAATTTCTGCTTCCCGTAGTGACATTCGTTCTGTAACGAATTGCCTTAATCAAAATGACCTAGACATCAGAAAAACCTTCCCCCTCTCCCCTGTTGTCATCGGCCCTAAAACCAGTTCTCTTCAAAGGCTGTTATCACCTCGGCTCCACTGAACGATCTCAGCAAGAGACTGTGTCTACAAGCCTCAAAGACAGCACAAGAGACACTAGCCATTTGGTTAAAGACTATAGAGACAAACTCCAATACACAAAGGACATTTACTCCATTCTTACCCTAGCCTGGGTTTCCCCATGCTGCCTTGTGCGCAGCGCGATTTTATTCACGCTGCTAGGCAGCCTGGATTCCATGGACTAGATTTTCGCCTCAGCGAGGGGACCAATCACAGAACGGGGAGGGAGCAGCAAGACGATGACGACGGCTATGCGACACACCGAAGCAGTTTGTTTATATCTATGGATCTAACATGGCAGCAGACGCGAAGTTACCTTTCGATGCAGCCTTAGATAGTGTTCTAAGTAGTTTAGAACGCACGTTTATTTCGTCTTCTTCCTCGTCGAATTTCTGTCGCTCTACATACGTCATCTGGTATAATTGAAACGATTGGCTATGAGCTACGTACAGGCGCATTTGATAGACATTCGTAGCGTCCAATAAACGGCTCTGGGCATTCGTAAACCACGCCTCAAATACGAGAAAATGAACATGTGGTTCCCAGACCACGTCTCAATGAGAAAGAGGTCTGACGTTAGCCAGGCTATTCTTACCCACAAACTTTTCCCAAATGTTTATAGTATTTCTCCTGTGTTTTATGCATGTCCCTATGTTTTATCAGCCTAGTTATGATTCTTTAGTTATGTTAGAGTAACTTCCAATGTTGATATTCAAAGATGATGTATCACTGCTTTAATGTCTTCAGATCCCCTCTTTCTTAGTATCAAAATAATCCCCTTTTGATTTTATAATCAATGGTGTACAACATGTTTTGATGAATTGCATAGTAAATATTTGTACCATACTTTTGTGTAAAGACTGCACAAATTCTCCATGCCAGCATGAACATGCAAATGGGGATAAGATGGAACAAAGACTTTCTCCAGGTCATCTTAGATTGGTCACCTCAACAAATGGGTGTGAACTGATATTCAGGACCTTTAAGAGTATCTGATTAGGTCAGATCTTTGCTCAATCTCTTTGAGACAACATTCTCCTGTCTTCTTCCGGCAACTTCATCGTCAAGTTAACTTCTTTGGATTCAACGTGGACCACCCCAAGAACCCAAACGAACGCTTCAGCGCACTCCTGACAAAATCATCAAGAATCTCAAGAATCTCCTGCATCTGGACTTGTTCAGCAACCAAAGTCAATGCAAGTACCTGTTCACAGCCTTTAGATGCGTTTCTAAGTTATTGTGCCCCTTCAAGGTGACCCTGATTCTCGTAGGATGTGGTTAACTGATTGTAATCTTGCCATTCTCTTTTCTTCTCTCTCTCTTTCTTCACTTTTCTTTACTTTCTTGATTTTGTATACAATCTTTGCTTAGTTTAGTTGTGTGTGTAGCCTACCTTAGTTTCATTTATTAAACCATTATATCGACGCTTCATTGTCTCTGTGTTTGCCACATATCGAAGTCACTTAAACATCTTGATCTAGCGATACCTATGCTATTACTTTAGTTGGAAAAGGTTATTCTTTCTTGGCCAGGAAGATAATATATTTCCTGGAATTAATAATTGATTATGCTTTCTGTTCATTGGATGAACTGATTAAATAATTGTACTATTAATTCTGCTACAGTCAATTCTAAAAAATAACTCAAATATTTATGATTAATTATAATCCGTTAAAATTAATTATAAATATAAATATATATATTTTAAACTGTAACTCGTTACAGTACTGTGTTTGCATACTTTACCACAGCTGAAGGGAAATAAATGCAAAATTTTTCAAATACACAGACTTAAATAGTTAAGTAATGTTATCCGTGTTATATTTCATCTGCAACAACAATGTGAACTTTTATAAAGATCTGTTAGGCCATTAACTTTTAAATGCATCATTGTGCATTAATATGAGGAGAGTCTCTGCATGAAAGAACCGCGACTGGCAGATCAGCGTGTTTCTGCATTTCTCTCCGATACAGTAGGAAACTAAATTAAATGTGGAGGATTTTATCTTTGACAAGATGAATTACAGGTCAATTTACGTGACAGGATACGTGTAATTAAGCGATTGGGAGCGATCGTTAAAAACGCTATTTTATGATGTGATAGTATGTTCCAAAGCTTGTCTACTTTTCTGTTATACACTCAAAAGTATGTACTTTTTCTTCACAAAAAGAGTACATACTTTTAGGGCATAGTATAAGTAGGTGAATTGAGACGCAGCAAGACAAAATGTGAAGAGCGGTGGGTCTCCAAAATGCATAAACTCTACAGGTCCAGAGGAGAATCAAGGATAATCAATTAAGGTAAAAGGGGTGGAGCCACCTTAACTCAAAGCTGTACAAAATGGCAGATGCAGTAGTCCAGCGCGGTGGCTAGTACACGTTGTAAATAAGACAACATCTGTATTGCAGACCCCTATGTTGCAGTTGTTGTTTCTGACGTATGCTTACCAACGAAATATCAATTCCATAGAAATCAATGCAGACATTTCGGAAAGTGAAAGATGGATACACATGGATACACAAATCCGATCTGAATTAGTTGCAGTACACAATGTGGACATCAATAATTTTAGATCAGATTCCAACCGGATACACAAATAATCAGATTTGGACTTACAATGTGAACGTAGCCAAAGTGTGTCTCTCTTATTTAACACACCTGATTCAGATCATCAGCTCATTAGGCAAAAGCTCCAATAACTGAACTAAGGGTATGTTTACATGACAACAATAGCTGCATTTCCACTGTCGGGCCAGTGCGAGCCAGGACTTTCAACGGGCCCAAAACCACACTGCGTTTCCAATGTCGGGCCAGAAGCTCGCAGCGCTTCACTAAAACCCGCCTATAACACACCTCTCTGGAACAACGTCACACAAACTTTTAATGGAAAATGGTGTCATGAAAATGAACATGGATTTAATTTAATTTGTTTATTTATATAGCACATTTAATGCAACAGCTGTTGCCCAAGGTGCTTCACAATCACTAATAAAACACAAAAATAAGAGTACAGAGAAATAAATAAAATAAAAAAATCTAATCAAATAAAAAATAAAAGTTGAACGCACAAAACAGACAGGGTAATGATCAAACATTTATGATCAAACAAATGGTCAAATGCATAAAAAGTTTTAGTTGAAAATGGTGTCATGTAAATACTAGGAGTGTAACAATACATCGATTTGGATCGATGCCACACGTAAAATATCGCTATACGGTACCTTTATTTTGACATTCCACATCCTCACGTAACGTCCATCTACGTTCCCTTTCGAACGGTCACTTCGTATTGCGTAGCTATACGCAGTGGGGAAACTCCTTTTCCTCGATTTACTGAAGCTTTTATTTAAAACGCATTTGCAGCTGCACAGCTAGCACATTGAGCGTCTGGTTCGCTCATAGGCTGTGCTGCAGCAACTGCACAAACCAATGGCGCGGGCGCCTCTGACCTGTAGCCAATTAGCATCATTACACGTCAGAGCTCCCCAAGGGGGCGTGGCCTTAGCCTATATCAGAGCCCCGAATTCGCCATTATAGCAGATATCACTCCTTCAGCGACAACTGCATGTCCCTGACTGAATACTGCAAGCTTCGTCGTAGAACAAGCCCTTCAGTTTGAGCGAGCATTCCTTCAGCGGACTACGCCCTTCTGCCGTTTTCCCCTGACGCCGTCTCACCTGTGGCTATCCGGCGACGACGACGATTATATCCTTCAAATTAACTACCGAAGTCCACGAGGAGCTGACTAAGGGAGCCTTACTCAGCGCGGGTGGGTTCATCTGTTTCCGCGACACTCTCATCTGTGGACGGTGCAGCGGAAAAGGGCTATGAGTGTTTGCCGCCCCTCGAAGAGGCAGTGGCAGCTCATTTGTGCCAGAATACGGCGGCTAGCTGGCGAGCTAGAGCTACCCACCCCAACAAACCCTGTAGAGCCACATCAGCCCTCGCTGGACGCGCGTATTCCGCCTCTGGCCAGGCTGCATCGGCTCTACACACCATGGCTGTGCTACAAGTTTACCAGGCCAAGCTCCTCCAGTCGATGGACGAGGTTGGGCCGAACCCTGAGGCCTTCAGTGATCTGAGAAGCGCGACGGACCTAGCCTTACGAGCTACGAAGGCTACAGCACAGGCCATTGGGAAGAGCATGGCGAGCTTGGTTGTTTTAGAGCGCCACCTCTGGCTTAATCTGACCGAGATTAAGGAGACGGACAAAACGCGCTTTCTCGACGCCCCTGTATCCAGTGCCGGCCTCTTCGGCCCTGCGGTTAAGGGTTTTTCGGAGAGATTCACCGAGGCACAGAAGGCGTCCCAGGCCATGCGACACTTCTTGCCGAAGCGCTCCAGCTCAGCGTCCAGCAAGACCAAGCCAGCTTCTTCGCCGCATCCAGCCAAGCCAGCGAAGCAGGTATCTCAGCCCCGCCCTGCGGCGGATACCTTCCGCCAGCCGAGACCGGCTAAACGCTACCCGATGCCCCGGCGCCAAGGCCCGCGGCCCAGCGGAGTGAGCGACCCGGTGCCACCGAAGTCGTCCTAGCAAGGATGAAGAGAGAGGGTTCGTGTCTCGCGCTAGCCGGACTGCCCTCGAAAAAGCCCACACTACTTCCCACAGCTCCCTGTTTAGCTCAGGCGGCTGGGGATTTTACTACTGTAAACAGGCCCGCAGCAGTGAGCGCGCCTCTACAAACAAACGCCGTTTTCACGGCGACCCAAATAAAGCACAAAAAGAGTATGTTTCACAATCACAACCCATGGTTTCACGGTCCCCCTACACTAGGTGGCCCCCTCCATGTTGTAACACTGTCTCCCCCACAGGCAAAAGCTTGCACAGTCAGTCAAACACTCAATATGTGCACAAATCACAATATAAGGGTAGTAAGTCCCCTCACGGTAGGCGACTCATCCCAAACAGTGGTTCGATCCCTAGACACAAGGGTGCAGACCTGGCAAGCCATCCCCGGAGTGTCGAGTTGGGTCATAAACATTATAAAGCGAGGCTACTCGCTCCAATTTGCTCGCAGACCCCCAAAATTTCAGGCGGTTGTCGAGTCTTCAGTGAGAAGCAGCATGGGTCACGTGCTTCGCGCCGAAGTACAGAATTTGTTAGCAAAAGGGGTGATAGAATTAATCCCTCCCGCGCAAACACACTCGGGGTTTTACAGCCGTTATTTTCTAATTCCGAAAAAGGACGGCGGTCTCAGACCCATACTAGATTTGAGACACTTGAACAAAGCTCTCATGAGACGGCCGTTCAAGATGTTGACTATCAAACACATCCTCGTGCAAATTCGCCCGGGGGACTGGTTTGTAACAATGGATCTGAAAGACGCATACTTTCATATTCAGATAGACCCTCATCACAGGCCATTCTTGAGATTCGCCTTCGAGGGGCAAGCTTATCAGTACACGGTTCTGCCTTTCGGCCTGGCCCTGGCACCCCGTACATTCACGAAATGTATGGATGCAGCGCTTTCTCCTCTGAGACATCAGGGAGTTAGCGTGATGAACTATCTCGACGACTGGCTGGTGCTGGCGCAATCGAGAACAGAGCTAATAGCTCACAGGGATTTGATTCTCTGCCATTTGAAATGCCTGGGTCTCATAATCAATGTTACCAAGAGCAAACTGACACCCAGCCAGAGTGTAGTCTTTCTGGGCACAGTTTTAGACTCTGTGACGATGACAGCGCGGCTCACACGAGAGCGCGCGCTCTTAGTGCAGACGCTAGCAACCTCGTTCAGAGCGTGCGAGCTCATGCCCCTGAGAAAATTTCAGAAACTTCTTGGTCTCATGGCAGCGGCATCGTCAGTACTCTGTATGGGACTACTGCGCATGCGCCCGCTGCAGCACTGGCTGAAGCGTCGTGTGCCAACCCATGCGTGGCAGTCCGGCAGCCTGCGCATCATGGTGAATCACGGTTGTTTAAAAGCCCTGGTTCCCTGGCGAGCTCAGGACTGGTACCTCAAGGGTGTGACTATGGGAGTAGTTTCCAGAAGAAAAGTGGTGTTTACAGACGCATCCAACCTGGGTTGGGGTGCTCTGCACGAGGGCAAGCCTGTCTCCGGCCTCTGGTCGAGCACGGAGCAGAGCTTACATATCAACTGTCTGGAGATGAAAGCGGTTGGTTTGGCCCTGAAAGCTTTTCTCCCAAACCTAAAAAGTCATCATGTCCTGGTCCGCACGGACAACATGTCAGTGGTGGCTTACATAAATCGCCAGGGCGGCATCAGGTCGGGCAGCCTGTATGCCATGGCGAGAGACCTCCTCATATGGGCACAGAACAATCTGTGCTCTCTGAGAGCAATGCATATCCCGGGTGTACAGAATCTGGGCGCGGATATGCTGTCACGGGGCAACACTCCCCCAGGCGAGTGGTCCCTGAACTCACAGACCGTTTGTCTGATATGGAGTGTGTTCGGAGAGGCCGAAATAGACCTTTTTGCCTCGAGATCCAACACTCATTGCAAAATGTTCTTCTCGAAAAGCAGGGATGCGTTGACCCATCATTGGCCCAACCACCCCCTTTATGCTTTTCCCCCTGTCTCGATGATTCCACAAGTCATAAAGAGGGTCAGGGAGAGCGGGCGCCCAGTCCTGCTGGTGGCCCCTCTCTGGAGATCCAGACCGTGGTTTCCGGAGCTGATTCAGCTGTCAGACACAGCCCCTTGGCCTGTTCCAATGAGGAAAGACCTCCTCTCTCAGGCCAAGGGAACTAAACGGGTACCCGGGGACCTCCCTGGAAAAATTCTAAACACTATCTCAGAAGCCAGGGCCCCGTCGACTAGGCGCTTATATGCTTTGAAATGGTCAGTCTTTTCCAGCTGGTGCTTGAAAAACTGTGTGGACCCGGAGTCATGTGAGGTAGCTGTGGTACTCTCCTTCCTGCAGGAGCTGTTGGACGCGGGCCGCTCCCCGTCCACGCTCAGAGTGTATGTGGCAGCTATTGCAGCGCATCATGCTCTGGTGGCTGGCCAGTCGATAGGAAGAGATGAGTTGGGGGTGCGTTTTCTGAAGGGCGCGAGGAGGATGAACCCCTCCAGACCCCCTTCTGTGCCCCTCTGGGACCTCTCTATGGTCCTGAGGGCCTTAAAGGGCCCGCCATTTGAACCACTTCAGTCGGTTGATCTGAAGCCTCTCTCACTAAAGACTGCTCTCCTGTTGGCACTGGCATCTATCAAGCGAGTGGGAGATCTGCAGGCGCTCTCAGTGAGCCCTTCATGTTTAGAGTTTGGTCCAGGTGACACGAAGGTCATCCTCAAACCCAGGCATGGTTATGTTCCTAAAGTGCTCTCAACTAGAGCCCTGCATTTCAGCCCGAGCCCGACGGGCCCCGACTTTTTTACACCCCTAGGGCCGGGCTTCGGGCCAATTTTCACGTCATAGTTCACATGCGGGCCGGGCCTCGGGCCTTTTTTGGGTTATCCTTCTTTTTATATTTTTAGACATTAATTAAAAAAATATGAGAAGTTGACGTCGACGATAGAAAAACAAACATAGAAAGACATTTAATAACCTCATAACTTTCATAATCGTGACATATGATTGATGACAGTCTCACGCACGCACGCACACACACACAGAAGGTTTCCCGTCAGCGCAACCAACGATTCACCTCATGTGCAAATAATGGAGAATATTAAGAGAAAAATCGCAGAGTGATAGAAGAGAGGACTGGGTTAAAATCTTCCACTGTGGATGCTATTCTTTTTCTCCACGATGCTCTGTAGAGACTGTTCTAACTTTTCATTTGATTGGACTTTATTTCCGTTTAACTGTTGGAAACTACTGGAAAAAAGAATGGCCATGTTCTGTGGTGCATTTTTGAGGTAAGATAACCTGCAAGTTTGTTTTTGATTTATTTAATTTAATTTGTTTAGATTGGCTATTGCTCATTTCGTTTGCGAGCGCTGTTGCGAGCAGCCTGAGCCTGCCTCAGTATTTCAAAAAAAATTTACTCACTGTGGTTTAATAAATAAACATTAAACTAACTGTCTGTGTGATATGCTTGAAGTGTTTTATATCTATGGATTTTATTGTAGCCAAGTAAAGTATTAGCGTTGATTTGAGAGGCTAAATTGATCAAACATGTTTTACTCGCTGTTGGCTCGCTTGGTCGTCATTTATTAAATTTTTTTTAATGCTCCAAACATTTGTCTAAATTAACTTAATAAAGAAATGAAAAGAAAAGAAACATAACGAACAAAACGGACATATTTTAATGGCTGCAAATAGGGCAGGCTACCGCTGTAAAAAAATAAAAAAAAAAAAAAAAAAAAAACGGGCTCGGGTCGGACTCGGGCTGATAATTCTGATGAGCTGTCGGACACGGGTCGGGCTAGGGCCTGAGCGTCTCGGGCCAGGGCCGGGCTCGGGCCTAGATTTGAGGCCCGTGCAGGGCTCTACTCTCAACGCCGTTCAGAGCACAGGTCATTACATTATTAGCTCTTCCCCCTTCTGCGGAGGATGGGGAGGTTAATCTTCTCTGCCCTGTCAGAGCACTGAGAATCTATCCGGAGCGTTCTGCGTCTTTCAGACAGTCAGAACAGCTTTTTGTCTGCTTTGGTGGCCGATCCAAGGGCGATCCAGTCACTAAGCAAAGATTGTCTAGATGGATTGTGGATGCCATATCTATGGCTTATACCTCGCTGGGTCAGGTTTGCCCCATAGGTATTAAAGGCCATTCGACTAGAGGCATGGCTTCGTCGTGGGCTTGGTCATCTGGTTTTCCCATTCAAGATATTTGTGATGCGGCCGGCTGGTCCTCGCCTTCCACATTTATGAAATTTTATAATATGGAAGTGCCTTCGCTGCAAGCGAAGGTATTTGCGATATGATGAAGGCCCGGCGGTTTGCCCGGTCTCATCTACATTGTACTGTGCATAATCATAAACACACACATATATAAAACCTGCTTGCTGGTTATATTTTTATTATACTGATAGCCCCGACGGTGTCTGGGTTCATTTGGTATATTATATTAACACATATATTTTATAAGACCCGACAGTGTCTGGTCTAATATATATATATATATATATATATATAAATGGTTTCGGGCTTGTCTTGGGCTCAGGGATCCTGAGTTCAGTGGCAACCAGTTACTTTTGGTGCGGCGTTTTGCAGGGCGTCCCCACTGCGTATAGCTACGCAATACGAAGTGACCGTTCGAAAGGGAACTACTCGGTTACTATCGTAACCTCAGTTCCCTGAGATAGGGAACGAGTATTGCGTAGCCAGCCGCACTATAGTAACCAGGTGAATTGTCGCTTCAGTTGTGAAACCTGCTATAATGGCGAATTCGGGGCTCTGATATAGGCTAAGGCCACGCCCCCTTGGGGAGCTCTGACGTGTAATGATGCTCATTGGCTACAGGTCAGAGGCGCCCGCGCCATTGGTTTGTGCAGTTGCTGCAGCACAGCCTATGAGCGAACCAGACGCTCAATGTGCTAGCTGTGCAGCTGCAAATGCGTTTTAAATAAAAGCTTCAGTAAATCGAGGAAAAGGAGTTTCCCTACTGCGTATAGCTACGCAATACTCGTTCCCTATCTCAGGTAACTGAGGTTACGATAGTAACCGAGTAGTTTTTCCACCAAAGCGCGCATTTTTGTTTCCTCACCATACTGTCTGCCGTTGTGTCTTTGTAACGTTAATCTCCTCAGCTGAAATAGACGCCTGACAAGATTGACCGAATCCTAAACACATTTTGTCACAAAAGCCGGTATTGTCCACTGTCAAGGCATCGTGAGTTCAGATTTTACAGCAGAAATGGACAAGCAGCCTTGTTGTTGGTGAACACAACCCATCTGTTTTAGCGAATCAGTGCGCGGTATTTAGGTCAGGTGACAAGGCTGCTATGATCACTTCGAAAAGAAACGCTAGCTGAGAGGAGTTTCGGCAAAGCTGACTAAAAGTTATCGAGGATGGATAATTTCAACGAACTTGATGAACCCGTGATATCTTCTTCGGGGTGTAAAAGGAAAACAGTGATGGGAATAACGGCGTTATAAATAAACGGCGTTACTAACGGCGTTATTTTTTTCAGTAACGAGTAATCAAACTAATTACTGCTTCCTCCATTACAACGCGTTACCGTTACTGTCAATAAAAATGCAGCGTTACTATAATTGAGCTCACTGAATCGGTTTTCATCCGAGTAGGCTCTCTCTCAGCCATAGGAGCTGCAAAGTTTTTTCTCTGGTGTGTGAGTGTTTATGAGGCGCGGGACTCGACAAAAGCGAGGCGAATGCCGCGAGCGTGCTCGACAGTGCGCGAGAGAGACCGAGTGTGTCCGAGAACGCGCTCGACAGTGCGCGACAGAGACCGACGTAGGAAAGTGGCGAAATATGACCCATTAGGCGTTCCATACTAGTGTGTCCGAGAACGCGCTCGACAGTGCGCGACAGAGACCGAATGTGTCCGAGCATAAATACTTTAAATAAATTACACATATCAGCATTTGAATAATCTCTGTAGCATATTGGTATCATATACAATGTTTTAATTAGTTTATATAACATAAACTCCAAAATAACCTGCAGGGAACGTTCAAACATATTTGTTTGACGGTTGTGAGCACGTGCGGCAAACACGACTAGAATTTGGCTAAAATAACCTCTGATGATGACGTTCTCTGTAGATTATAAAAATAAACCCCCAAAAGATTATATTGTATTATTTATGTTGATACATTGTTCAGTATTATATTGAGAGCACTTTTTGTTAAACTTACTATTGTGAGGAAGAAAATACTTCAAGTAGGCTATACAGAATGTCTACCAGTTGTAAAGGTGTGTGAGTTTTATCATTTTAATTATATGCACTAGTGTATGTGTATGTATATTTCTATTAGGCTACTATTTATTTATTTTTGGTAAATTTCTTAAGAAGCATAATTTATTTTTAGACTTATTTGTTGGCCAGTTGTGGTCTGTGCAATAAATATTAAAAGTTCTAAACCATCTATTGTTTTATTGTTGCACTATAGTAATGATAATATTTTAATATTTAAGTTAATAGGTGTCTCTCACATTGTCCCACAGCAACATTAAAATAGTGTAGATTAGTGTACAATGTTTTATAATAATAAGATGTTCTATTTAGTGTCAATTTCATTCATTTAACATTTCATATTGGGGGTATCCAAGAAATTTCTTATATTTAAACTTTTTTTTTTTTTAAGTAATGCAATAGTTACTTTCCCTGGTAATTAGTTACTTTTGTAATGATGTAATTCAGTTACTAACGCAGTTACTTTTTGTGAGAAGTAACTAGTAACTATAACTAATTACTTTTTTTAAGTAACTTACCCAACACTGAAGGAAAATAAAAGCTGAAACTTTTTCACGGAACCTTGCTAAAGAAGCAGTGTTGAGGGAAAAGCTCCCTGTATTGCGTGTAATCACAACAACAAAGTTTGTCAGGACTCAGGCGTCTATGTCAGCTGAGGAGATTGACGTTACAAAGATTAACCAAGTGTTTTATTATATCATAGCAATTACTTGGTTTTGTTTTACTCTGAAACATGAAATGTGGAGTTATCTGCTTTTGCCAATAAACAACTGCTTTTGCTAAAAAAATCATTTTTGCTATATAAAAAAAACATACTTTCAATGAATTTTAATTTAGTAAGTTACCTGTATGTTTTTAGTTATTGGTACTTAATCAAAACAACCCAGCTGCAGTTTGATTGATACTTGGAATGCACAATAAATTAAAAAAAACACATGATTTATGAAAATGAACAAGAATGGAGTTTTCTGTTTTTGCAAATGAACTCTTCCGTTGTAAATGTCCCAATTAGGAGAGGGTGTGCAATGTTCAAAGAGTTTAATTAAACGTTCATGTTATATATTTTGGTTGCATTTGTGAGTTAATAAAAATGTAACTGGTTGAGTAAACTTGGCACATAATATCTAAATATCGATGAATCAATCGATATAGCCCTGAATCTAATCGAATCGTAATCGTATCGCAGAACTTTTCAGCAAATCAGCAAATATCGAATCACTGGCTGAGAGAATCAATATCGTATCGTGATGAACTGCCCTAGTAAATACCCCCCTCAATGTTTCAGATAAGAGAGACTCTAGGTGTGTTTGACATCGGCTGTGGCTGGATGTAACCGATCGGCGAGAGTTGCTGCGTTCAGGCGGGAGGAGCTTAAAACGGAGACGTGAAGTCAGACACTTTCTGCTTCCCGTAGTGACGCTCGTACTGTGTTTGCATACTTTACCACAGCTGAAGGGAAATAAAATTTAAAAAATCTAAATACACACACTTAAATAGTTATGTAATGTTATCCATGTAATATTTAATCTGCAACAACAATGTGAACTTTTATAAAGATCTGTTAGGCCATTAACTTTTAAATGCATCATTGTGCATTAATATGAGGAGAGTCTCTGCATGAAAGACCCGCGACTGGCAGATCAGCGTGTTTCTGCATTTCTCTCCGATACAGTAGGAAACTAAATTAAATGTGGAGGATTTTATCTTTGACAAGATGAATTACAGATCAGTTTACGTGACAGGATGCGTGTAACTAAGCGATTGGGAGCTATCGTTAAAGACGCTATTTTATGATGTGATAGTATGTTCCAAAGCTTGTCTACTTTTCTGTTATACACTCAAAAGTATGTACTTTTTCTTCACAAAAAGAGTACATACTGTTAGGGCGTAGTATAAGTAGGCGAATTGAGACGCAGCAAGACAAAATGTGAAGAGCGGTGGGTCTCCAAAATGCATAAACTCTACAGGTCCAGAGGAGAATCAAGGAGAATCAATTAAGGTAAAAGGGGTGGAGCCACCTTAACTCAAAGCTGTACAAAATGGCAAAGCCAAGCATTGGTATGTGTTGTGGTGTTTGAGTCAAAGTTTTTCAGTATGGGATTCCTGAAAGGTGTGTTAGTGTTGGTTTTGGTAGTTGCATTTGATCTGCATAATGTCTGGGGAAGATTGAGGTACAGTCATAGTCCAAGAAGCATGGGGCCAAAAGATCCAGCTTCCAGAAGTCCTGGCCTTTCTTCTCTAGTTCCCTGGAACCCTTTGCAAGTGGCTTCTCCGTTTCAGAGTCCTTTGGGTCCCAACTTCAAAAGCCTTGCACAGGAGCCTTTTGGCCTTCAGGAGAAGCAGCTGTTGCAGGGTCCAGTGAAGCCTTTGGATTGGAGGTATCCCATTGTTCCTGAGGTGCAGCGCGAGTTGGCGGTGGACTTCCAGTTGAGGCAACCCGTGACTCCCAGCAGCGTAGCGGTTCAATGCGGCGAGAACCGGGTTCTTGTAGAGGTCCAGCAGGACTTTTTCAGCAATGGTCAGTTGATCCAGCCAACTGGTCTGTCTTTAGGTGGATGTCCTGTTGTTGGTCAGGATCCTGAGTCTAGAGTGCTCATATTTGAGTATGAATTACAGGACTGCAACAGCGTGCTGATGGTAAGAACTCATAAATCTTAATGGGTTATTTATGGCAGAGGATAGCCAAATTCTCTCAAGGAAAGTCATTTAGTTGCTGTAATTTCAATGCCAGGGCAGCTAAGACCAGGAACCATCTATTTGAATGGGAGAAATCCAGAGTTTTCCAGAATGTAAACTATCCATTAAATGGTATGAATGGTGCTTAAGAAACAAGAACAATAACTCTTGTGCTCTAATTGTGTTAAAGCTAGTTTTTACCCTGGAACAGCCAATGCGCATGTTTAATCTTAAAGGACAAATCCAGTGAAAAATGAACCTAGGGGTAATTAACACATGGTTACCGAGTCGATCGTTCCCTGAGATGCGTTTTCATGATAATCGAATATAGTGTTTTATCTTTAAAAACAGATTAGCTCATAACAATAGTATATGGGGCACAGAGTAAGTAAAATTAAATCGCTAGTTAATACCACTAACAAGGCTCAAAATAGTCTCACACTAACACGGTAGCATAATGAGGGACCATACATGCAAACCGAAGCATTGAGAACTTTGTAAGTGTACAGACAGTTTAATAAGAAGATACTTTATAAAGACCGTACATTACGCGTTTACATGCAGGATCCATTTTGGAAAACAGTCTCGACTAATCGAGTCACGAACGCCGTGCTACGTTAGATTTCACTATGCGTAATTCCTATCGACCAGCTCACTTAGCGCGGCGTTCGTTGCTCGACTAGTCGAGACTGTTTTCCAAAATGGATCCTGCATGTAAACGTGTAATGTACTGTCTTTATAAAGTATCTTCTTATTAAACTGTCTGTACACTTACAAAGTTCTCAATGCTTCGGTTTGCATGTATGGACCCTCATTATGCTACCGTGTTAGTGTGAGACTATTTTGAGCCTTGTTAGTGGTATTAACTAGCGATTTACTTTTACTTACTCTGTGCCCCATATACTATTGTTATGAGCTAATCTGTTTTTAAAGATAAAACTTTATATTCGATTATCATGAAAACGCATCTCAGGGAACGATCGACTCGGTAACCATGTGTTAATTACCCCTAGGTTCATTTTTCACTGGATTTGTCCTTTAAGTGCTTGTCTCCAAAACATTAACTATGGCAACACTGGAGCTTCTTACGGCAGCTGTGGTATGTGGAGAGTTTACCTATTGGCTTTTTTTTTTCTTTTTTTTTTTTTTTTTTGCTCTTTAGGAATTATTCCACCATATTGCACAGAGCACTTTCTCCTGTTCATAGCAATATGAGGGCACTGTCTTGGTATATGTAAAGTCTTTGGGATGACCCTCTTGGTAACCACTATCTTTTTCCAGATGAATGAGGATGAGCTTGTCTACACCTTCTCTCTTACCTACACCCCTGAGGCGCTTGCAGGTATTCCGATTACCCGGGCCGATGGTGCAATTGTTGGCATTCAATGCCATTATCAAAGGTAAGTTCTCTGATTCTTCACTGCTTCTTGTGCAACTGGGAGACCATTTAATGTTTACTTTCATAAACTGTAGGCTTCAGAATGTAAGCAGTGATGCCTTGAGGCCAGCATGGGTCCCTTATGCTTCAACAGAGGCTGGTGAAGAAGTCTTGCTTTTCTCCCTGAAGATCATGATGGGTTGGTACAGGTTTAATAACAAACCTTCGACCTTGCGTTTGTGGCTGGCTGACTTGTTTTTTTTTTTTTTGTTGTTTTTTTTTGGTAGATGATTGGTCCTATCAGAGGCCTTCATACTCCTATTTCCTGGGTGACGTTATTAACATCGAGGCATCTGTGTATCAGTACAATCATGTGCCTCTGCGTGTGTTTGTGGATCGCTGTGTGGCCACTCAAGTACCTGATGTGAACTCCCTTCCAAGATATTCCTTCATTGAGAATTATGGGTAAGGTCATGGCCCTTGATGCGGTAGGACTGTTTTTAGTTGCTTTTTGTAACCAATGTCATGGTTAAGGTCTAGTTGCGTGATGCTCTACAGTTGACATTCATGAGTTGCTCTTTGTGATTGTTTTGTTGTTAGGTGCTTTGTGGATGCCAAAACTACAGCTTCCAGCTCCCGCTTCATGCCTCGGTCTCAGGTTGACGAGATCCACTTCCAGCTGGAGGCGTTTATGTTCCATGAGGGCAACAGTCCTTCTGTATGTATTATGAATATCATGCGTTAATTTGACTTCTCTTCTGGTCTGCTTTGGTTTTGTGACTTGTATGACATCCCTTGCAGATCTACATAACCTGTATTCTGAAGGCAACTATTGCTTCTGCACCCAGTGATGCTCAGCGCAAATCCTGTTCCTTTTCCAATGGGTATGTTTTTTTTTGTTTTGTTTTTTTTTTAAGCTGACTTTGCTCATGTTGGAGGTTCCATGTCTTGTGTTTTTGTGCAGGTGGATTGCTGCTGATGGTAATGACCAAGTTTGTGGTTGCTGTGACTCAACATGTGGTCCTGATAGTGAATTTGCTGCTTCTCCCTATGGAGGTTTGTAGTGTTTGCTGTTTCTAAGGTTGCTTTTGATGGTTTCAAGTGCTCTAACTTATTTATTTTTATTTTTTAGGCATCCAGTGGGAAGGCAAGGCCTCACTTGGTCCTGTAATTGTTCAAGGGCAAAAGAGAGGTTCTTAATAAAACTGACAAACCGATCCTCGCTTGTATCTGACTTGTCATTTTGCTTCATGTGTGGTTTAACAGATTTTAAATTGGAAAAAGTGCCTCATTCTGCTGATATGGTGATTAGTCCTACTGTACCTTTTTTAATTCCCATGTGGCATACAATCATATGGTTCCAGAAGTTAACTTTCTCCATAGTTAATTTTAAATTTAGCATTTTTAAATGCTGCTACTGTAAGCTCCAAGGTTAATTGGTATAGGTTTTTGAAGCCATCAGTTTACATGACTAGTTTAACGGCAGAATTCCTGGTGAAAAACATCTCATGATGCTCTTAAGAATTTGGCAAGCAAATAATTCCAGAAGAGTTCTACAGGGAAAGCCTTGTACCATGTACAATAACATGGCAGATGTAGTTTAGATCATCAGCTCATTAGGCGAGAGCTCCATTAACTGAACTAAGGATAAATTTACATGACGACAATGTACTAAAAATGGAAAAGATTTTCCTTTGTTTTTTGTAAAAGTTGTGTACAAACGTCAAAACAATCACGGTTCACACGGATCCGTGAAAACGGCTAAAAAAAACGCATTCTCTTGCTCAGATAGTAGTTGGCAATGACACTTTGTAAAGAAACACTACACGCCTCCAAAACATTCAAATGATGGACAGTCATTTGTAAATGAACAATGCATATGTTTTTATTTGAAAATTGTGTCATTTAAATGGCCCCTCAATGTGTTGGATAAGAGACACAGAGAGTGCTTCTCAATATCCCTCCTCATTTCCTCGCTCCATCCTATGAACCAGAAACTGATCAAGCTCAGCCATCTTGAAGGACATCTCAATTCTCTAATTGCACCTCGAGGAGGCATAAGCAAGGATGCACAGGTGTATCCTTTGCAGAAGTGGTTTATCGACTAAACGTGACGCACATATAACTTCTCCTCCCCCTTCACATCGGATACAATCATTTGAATTTATACTTTACCTTTGCAGTTTAAATAAACCTCACATATGGTATCTTTATTATTTATTACGAATTTTTAAAATAATCCAACTTCAACAACATAAGGGCAGATCCCTTGAGCTCTGCCCATGACGCTTTGAAGTGATCACATTTACATTTACATTTAGTCATTTAGCAGACGCTTTTGTCCAAAGCGACTTACAAATTAGGACTAAATTAAGCGAGTCATCGTGAAGAGGCAAAAAAACAACGCAAGAAGTGCTCAAAATACGAAGTTCAGTCATTGTTCAGAGTAGCATAAGCGAGGACATAAGGGAAAAGGAAAGGTTTTTATTTTTTATTTTATTTTTTATGAGGATAAGTGCTCACGGAACAGAAGGGTTTTCAGTTGTCTTTTGAATGTTGTCAGGGATTCTGCATTCCGGATGAGGGTGGGGAGAGCATTCCACCAGCATGGAACCGTGAATGAGAATGTTCTGGAAAGTGATTTTGTGGCTCTCTGTGATGGAACCACGAGATGTCGCTCGTTGACCGATCGTAGGCTTCTGGTAGGGATGTAGACTCGTAGAAGTGAGTGAAAGTAGGAGGGAGCTGAGCCTGTGATAGATCTGTAAGCAAGCGTCAAAGCCTTGAACTTGATGCGAGCAGCGAGAGGTAGCCAGTGCAAAGTGATGAAGAGAGGAGTGACGTGGGCCCTTTTGGGCTCGTTGAAGACAAGACGAGCTGCAGCATTCTGAATCATTTGTAGAGGTTTGGTTGCACATGATGGAAGTCCAGCCAGAAGAGCATTGCAGTAGTCAAGCCTAGAGATGACCAGGGCCTGGACGAGAAGTTGTGTTGCATGCTCAGTTAGGAAAGGCCTGATCTTCCTGATGTTGTGCAGTGCAAACCTGCATGATCGAGCTGTCTTTGAAATGTGATCTGTGAAGGTCAGCTGGTCATCCAATATCACTCCAAGATTTCTGACCGACCTTGATGGGGTGATTGATGATGATTCTAGCTGGATAGTGAAGTCGTGTTGTAGAGATGGATTGGCAGGGAGGACTAGAAGCTCAGTCTTTGCCGGGTTGAGCTGCAGGTGATGTTCCTTCATCCATGTTGAGATGTCCGCCAGACAGCTTGAGATCCGTGCAGCTACTGTGGGATCATCTGATTGAAATGAGAGGAAGAGCTGTGTGTCATCAGCATAGCAGTGGATCAAGGATTCCAATGTATAAATAAGCTTTTCTTCAATTCCTCCATCCTCCTTTTCTTTCCTTGCAGACTTCCCTCACTTCCTACAGGGGGTGGAGCTGTGACGTGAGGAAAGGAAACGAGGATGCAAAAATAAGAATTGAGAAGCACCCAAAGTGCCTGTGCAAAAATCCACACTTGATGTCTTGGCCACTTGACCACACGTGCATGTGACAGGAAGTAAGTGCGCAAGACTGTCCTGTGTCTTAAAAATACCAAAGCTCAGTGGCCTTAATGTACACTAAACCCACACCAACTCGGATACCACTTCGGAGTGGTATTCAAGGCTAAGCGTATCCCATCATGCATTGTGTTTGGAAAATTGCATGCCCCGAAATCGCGATATGTCGAGGAAAACATGGTAACACTTTATTTTGATGGTCCCTTTTGAACATTCTGTTGACTATAAGTGACATTGCAACTACATGTCAACTAACTCTCATTAGAGTGTAAGTAGAGTATTAGTAGACTGGTAGGGTTAGTTTCTTCAAAGTTTCTTATGGTCAACAGAATGTCTGTTGGGGACCATCACAATAAAGAGTTAACAGATAATAAGCAGACAGACTCTTTATTGTGATGTTCCCCAACAGACATTCTACTGACTATAAGTAACTTTGCAAGTACATGTCAACTTATTCTAAACCTACCAGTCTACTAATACCGATGGTGCAATTGTCGGTGTTCATTGCCATTATCAAAGGTAAGTGCTCTCTGTAACTTTCTGCACTTTCTTGTGCAACTGGGAGACCATTTAATGGGTACTTTCATGAACCGCAGGCTCCAAAATGTAAGCAGTGATGCCTTGAGGCCAACGTGGTTCCCTTATGCCTCAACAGAGGCTGGTCAAGAAGTCTTGCTGTTCTCCCTGAAGATCATGATGGGTTGGTACAGGTTTTTTCTTTCAATAAAATAAACCTATTGTGGCTGTGCCTAAAAGGTTTTTTTTTTTTCTTTTTTTTTTCTTCATATATTAATGTCTAGGGATCAACTTAAATCCTCTAAACCTTTAAAAAAATACTTGATACAACCACTGGCCTCCATGATAATTCCTTTATTTTCAATCATATTTTACAGTATATTTTATATAATTTTGAGTACATATTGCCAACATTTAAGCTTGTTTAACAAATATAAGTAAAAATTAAACATAAGTAATTAAACAAGTGTAATCTACCAGTCTCTGTTGTCCAGTTTCCACCCTAACGGCACTGGATCTCGTGCTGGCATTTGTCTCATGTTCAGCGGGGGAACTTCTAACTTCAGACCGTCGCCTTGCGTTTCATTCGTAGCTGAAATATGCGGCGACTGGCTCCATAACCTGGCCATAAACAAAGAGTGTACAGTTCTGAGAACATAATTTAACATTATATGTATTTATATTCTGTATATTTTTTAATAAAATCATAAAATTGTATGCAAGGCATCAGGCTTTTCCATCACGTGAAAAGACTGACGCGAGTCACGTGACACTAGTGTAGGTGACTCACATCGCGCCCCTGAATGTTGCTTTGCATAAATTAAACTATATACAGCACAATAACGAATTTATAGATAAAATAAAATGTACACAAACCTGTATTTGTGAGTTGTGAGCTGCACTGCTCTCTCCTGAAGAGGTCGCAAAAAGCCCGCAATGAATAACTCAATCCCTGGGTTGTTATGTCTTACCCAAGATCTGGGTAACACAAGAAAACTACCCAAACACTGGGTTGTTACGTTTGACCCAGCAGCTGGGTAACACAAAAACTACCCAAATACTGGAAAAAAATTACCCAAAAGGCTCAACCCAGGATTTGGTTAGAAAAAATAACCCAAGATTTTTTAGTGTAAATAAAAGGTATTAAGTTTAACTAGAATGTACATTCCTGAAGAAAATGTGAGTGGTGCTTGCAGTGGCAAAACTCGCCAATTGGTTGCTAGGGTGTTTCTAGTGGGTTGCTAAGGTGTTCTGGTGGGTTGCTAGGGTATTCCGGGTGGTTAGTATGGTGTTGCTAGGTGGTTGCTAGGGTATCATGGGTGGTTGCTAGGTAGTTGCTAAGATATTTTGGGTGGTTGCTAAGGTATTCTGGGTGGTTGCTATGGTGTTGCTATGCGGTTGCTAGGGTGTTCTGGGTGGTTGGTATGGTGTCGCTAGGTGGTTGCTAAGGTATCCTGGGTGGTTTCTAGGGTTTTTCTAGTGGGTTGCTAAGGTGTTCTGGTGGGTTGCTAGGGTAATCCAGGTGGTTAGTATGGTGTTGCTAGGTGGTTGCTAGGGTATCATGGGTGGTTGCTAGGTAGTTGCTAAAATGTTTTGGGTGGTTGGTGAGGTATTCTGGGTGGTTCCTATGGTGTTGCTATGCGGTTGCTAGGGTGTTCTGGGTGGTTGGTATGGTGTTGCTAGGTGGTTGCTAAGGTATCCTGGCTGGTTTCTAGGGTGTTGCTAGGTGGTTGCTAAGGTGTGTTGGGTAGTATGATTTTTACTATTATGATTGTCATAATTTAGAAATAAAAGGCATTTTCCTAGCCTGATTTTAGCCCTCTGATTTGAACACTCTGTTTGAAGGGGCGTGTCTGCTGAGAGACTTCAGTGTAAACGCCCACTGCTGGGATTGGCTAACAGCTTTACATATGAAATAGCTAGTATTACATGTGGAACTCTCTCAAACTTTTAGCACGTTTTTACTATTACTGCTCTCAGTGTTAACTACTGGTGAAAAGTGATAATTATAGCAATTCAATTAGATCTATGGCATTATATTAAGATCATGGCATGAAAGGTTGCAGTGATGAGCATACCCGATCACAGACATGTATGTAGCGATCCTGTAATTACAACTCGATTTATGCACACTAACGAATGCTTTCATCATAACTAAAAGTGCAAACACAATGTTAATAAGAGATTTGTTGATTATTACGGGAGTTTTGGCCAGAACTCAGTCAGTGATAAACGCTGTTTGATTTGACAGCTCCAGCGTGCGCTGTTTGATTGACAGCTACAGCTATTGCAAACAGAGCGTTCTTTGATCGCTTTCTATGTCTAATTCAATCAGTTTAATCAACAGATTATTTACACTCTGCTAAGAGAAACAATGTGAAGTTGACTGTTTGCGTTTAGTCACTGGTTTGATTTAATGACAAGAAGAACATTTGACTGTATCTACATGAATCATTACATCAGAAATCACTGGTCTCAGATCAGGCATTAGAATGAACAGGGTTACTTACATGTTGTGGCAATACTGTCGAGTCCATATCGTAAAAGCCTGCAAAGCCTGCGCCGAGTTTGCGGGTGGATTTACCAAAGAATCCAGTGAAATGTACCGAATACGAATAAATAATGTTCAACTGAAACATTCACATTGTTGAAAATAAATATCCACATTCCTAGCATTTTGGATCTTGTTGTTGTTTTTAGTCCAATGAGTACTCTTCTCTCTTCCTCATCTCACTAACGGCAGTGGGCGGGGCCAAAGTTGATTTTATTATGCCGAGGCGGTCTTTCACTACCTTATTATGTCATAAAGAGGCACATTCCAGGACAGGTCGTTCGCTCGGCCTGGTAACAACAAAAGCTGATTTTGGACTAACAAGGATGTTTTCAGTTCTGAAACTCTCAGGATATTCTTAAAAAATGAAAACCTATTATATGTCAAAACAAAATCCAAAATTGGATTTCTCATTTCATGACCCCTTTAAACTGATTTAAATTAAGTTGAATCTCATAACTTAAGTTGAAATTGTTTAACTTGTTTGAGTTAAAGTAATGGAAGAACTTAAGTTGCCACAGCTTATTTTGATTAATGTTTAACAGAAAACTGCATTACCTATGATTACACTGAGAGGTCTGCAGGGAATGTCATGTCCCCATGATGCACATGACTGATCCTCTTCTCTCAAAGTGTATGCATATTTTGTGACTTCTCAACTTTTTTTCATTTGCATTGCTTTGTGGGATTGTAGTTATTTCCACCAAAACTATTAAGTCCAGCCTTTTGTGTTTTGTCCAATTTTAATATACTTATTTATTTATTTTTGCTTTAAATAAAAGTTTGAGATTCATTGAATAGCTGGTTGGCTTAATACTTCTGGAAACAACGCTGCTGAAAAATTGGTCTTGCACTGTTTTGTTATTGGAGTTTTAGGTTCTCTTCCTACTAAAAGGAGGGTAGTGAGTGACCTTTTGTGCCATTACCGGCCCCAAATGGAATTGAGTGTTGATTTTAACCTTTTTCCCAATACGCCCTTTTTTAGTTTCTGGACTAGTGGTGGGGACCTGCTGGCACATGCATACTGAACTGGAATGCTAAATGAAGCGCTCTCCAAGTATTAAACCTCTAAGCATCAACATCGCCACAGCATTTCCCACTTTTGGAGAACTTATTTGTTGGTTTATCCATTTTTATTTGGAAAATGGCATGAATCACATTTAGAGTTTGGTTTCATGTTTAGGGATCCAAACTTGCAGAACCTGCACTGATGTTATTGGCTCCATCCAGTTGTTGTGCCGTAGCAGCAGGTTAGTTATACAGTCATCCTCAAATCAAGTACGTAACACACAAGATCTTGCATTGAACCTTAATATTTTCTGGAATTTAAGCTGATGTTTTGAATCCCAGCCGACGACCATAAAAAATATGTTTGTGCGTCACTTATGCAACATCTCATGGATTTTGTTTCTTGCACAGCACAGTTTCACAATGAATGTCAATCTTTGAGTTTAGATTCTGATACTGATGTGTTTATTACAAACAGATATAATTTCCACAGTCCATTAAAAAAACACTCATGCTCAATGATTAAAAACAAAGACAATTTGTTCAAGGGTGTTTTAATTTAATTCTTTGAATGCAAGGTTGAACTGAAACCCAGTTTGTTGCATGGACCATCGTGTAGTTTCAGGCTTTGAAGATTTAGTCTCACTTTTTTCCTTTTTGTTCACCTTTTTTCCCATGGTCACCATGACTGTGATCATGACCTTTTCCTTGACCTGGTGCCTGACCTTTATCTTTCCCTTTGTCTTGGCCCTTTCCATGCTTCCCCTACAAGACATAGCAGTAAAACAAAAGTAATAGATGTCTGTCATTGGATATGTTTAAAGTGCATCATATGTTGTCACCATTAAATTGCATTGTTTTTTTTTACCTTTCCACCTTCTTCTACTGAGCCCTATGAGACGGGAAATATGACAATATGATTAGCATAAAATTGAAAAATTATTTATCTGTTTGTGTAGAAGTGTTTGAAGTTATTGTCTTCATACCTCACAGTGAGAATCAGCATCTGCGCAATCCTGTTAATGTACAGTATGATCAGTGCATCATTCTTTAAAATTAACCTTTTATTTAATCAATGAATTGCTATGCACATTTAAAAATATAAATATCTCACCTTCTTTGGTGCTGTAGAAGACATTAGGAAAACAAAAATAAGCATAAACAATTATTCTCTGATGGCATTTAATGAAAACGATTGGAAAAGTGTAAATGTAAAACATCTTAAACATTTAATAAAATGTCTGTCGATGCCACAAACAGAAAGATGTCCATCTTTATAAAAAATATCACTTACGTTTATCACCCATGTTGATATTTTCTATTTTCTGATATGCAATACGGCAGTAAAACTGAACTATAAAAAAAAAGAGCCATAAGTGAATTTGCCTTTGACTGCATGCTTGAATTATATGTATTATTTCACAAGGTTATAATAGGCAAATGAATTTTCTAAATGCAATAAATTATTCAATCTGTTTTGGTTTCTGTCATCAAACAGTCACATTAATCATGCATTTGACAAATATCTCAGTCCTGTTGCAGCGAATAAATGAAGAATGTCTTACCTCTCGTCTTGTCTTGCTCTTTCAATGTGGAAATACGGTGTCCCTGCTGTATTTATACGTTTAGGTCCGCCCTCAGGTGACACATATACCTGCGCATCCGCACCCAAGAGTGGATAAACAAGTCTGTGTTTGGAGTCTGTGCGCGCTCACATAAAAAGAGTGGAATGAGAATTATATTTTTAAGATCAACTGTATTTTCTGGATATGCTAAAAATGTGTCTTAAATCTCCTCTATTAGTTTGTTTCATGTATTTGAGTGCATGGCTGATGCACTGAACATAACATTTTATCACCCGCGCCTTAATCGAACAGTTGGCATGTAGTTGCAAAGTTAAGACATCTGGTCCCTACATGTATAAACATGTGAGTTTAAATGTAAAAGTTATCTTGCTGTAAAATGGTGATGTTTTTTTGCTTTTCATGGGGAGAGGAATGTTATTGTCCCACTGATGCAATCTGAATGGAGCAACGCCCAAAATATCTTGGCAAGTGCACAGAAATAGGCAGTTGAAGGAATCATAATTACAGCCTCCGTTTCCACTTCACAAACCAGAAAGTCTATGAAAGTCAGAAAGATCTTCTGAGATGCCAGCCAAACTGTCTGTGACTACAGTAGAGTTTACATGAGAAGATGCATAGAAACATTTTACAAATTATACTCAGAAAATTTGTTAAAAAAAAAATCTCAGAAAATTGTACAAAGTGTACCTTTAGGGGTGCAGCTGTTTGTGACAATAAAGACAACTTTGTACCTTTTTTTACCCCTAAAGGTGCATATTAGAGTAGAAATATGAATCTTAAGGTACTACTGTGAATTTAGGGGTTAATAAGGTACAAAGTTGTCCGTTATACATTCTCAGAAAAAAAGGTACAAAAGATGTCACTGTGGCGGTACCTTTTCATAAGGTATACTTTCATTCCTTTTAGGTACTGATATGTTCCTTTAGGCCCAGGTATGTACTCTTAAAAGTATAAGAGGTACTGCCCCAGTCACAGCTTTTGTACCTTTTTTTCTGAATGTACTGGCCCAGTGAAAAGCCTTAAAGGTACAATAAAAAAAAAAAAAAATATCTGAGAGTGAATGAAAAAGTTTATGTTCATTCAAAGTAATCGTCTTACATAATTCCATAAATAAACTTTTTCACTGAACTGACCTGCATGCTTCACAGCAGAATTTGAATTAGCCTCATATTTGATAAGGTTTGCATCATTGATTCTGTTATTTTTCTGTTACCGTGAAGCCATCTTTATTGTTTAACGCGCTATAGAAATAGATCTGACATGACTTAAATTCAAAAGAAAACAACTGAAAGTGTTAACTGATCTTCATTTGCATTTGAGGTAAATAAAGTAAGGAATCTTTCTCAATATTTATCCTGGACAGAACTAAGAATTTACGAAGGATTACCTAAGGATATTGATTCATGTTAAAGTTTGCATAAGTTCACATGTAAACTGACACTATATGTTGATCTTGAGAATAGATTTGAAGGAATTCTTGATGGTGTATGTTTGTTTTATATTCTTTTGAAACATGATGCTTTAGGGTGTTTGCTCTGTGAATCTGGATTAACCCGCTCTGTGTTTGTAAAGGTGTATGAATGAGTTGCATATATAGAGGCATGTGCACCCGTCATCTTTAATTGATTTAATAAAGCAAGCAGATCCATGGGAGAAAATGTGTTATATTCTCATGAAATTCCCCTTTTTATTTATGCAAAATGTAGGTCAGGTTTCACAGACAGGGCTTAGATTAAGCCAGGATTAGGTCTCACTTCAGTTATTTAACTAGCTTTTATAAACGTGCCTTATAAAACACTGTGTGAGACAATGCCACTGACATATTTTACGATCTGTCAGTGCAAGTTGCCTTCAGTTCAAACATGCATGTCTGTGAAACCGGGGGATGATTTTATTATTTTTTCATTTGATTCTTGTGGTAAATAACCTGTTCCTGACAGGTTTCATGAGATTCGCTTCATCAAAGCTATACTTATGCAAGGTTTTTGATTTCACACGGCATTTGTTTTAACTAGGTTAACCAACTCTATGCCAAGAAGGTGAGAGTTCTTGGCTGCAATCCTTAGAGAATAAACAGGTTTGGTCATGTTTACCATCACAGAACATTGACACGCACATGCCAAGAGCCAAATCCTAGGTTTTTAGATGTTAGCCTTTTGTAAAAAAAAATCCCTTTAAATAACAAAAGTAAGTTCCTTACTACCATTACCATTATTACTACCAATTGTGGAAGGAAAACAGCAGCACAAACCTCAATAGCCTAAGTTTCATCATTAGATCTGATGAGTTCAGTGATGCAGTGCTATTTTATTATTATTATTATTTATTTATAGCACTATTTTAGTGCAATAAAATTTAATATGAAATTACAGTTATAATCAAGTTAATAAAGTTGTGGTGCAGATTTAAATCCTTTTATAAAAACATTCCTTAAAAACAGCGCAAGCATATTTAAAAGCATATTCTTGTAGTGACTAGTGAAAGTTGATAGTCTGGGACAAGCACCAGTATTATTCACATAAAAGACATGAGTCACTGCTGCAACACCTCACTCTCCTCTGATTGGTCGACACGGAGGTGTGTCTGATCAACATCTAACCTGCCACTACAATGAGCTTCAGGTTTATTTTTAAAAGATCTTGGCGTTTCCAAAAGACTCGTAATGTAACATATGCAAACCCAGTACATCCAGATAAATGCATAGCCATTTTCTCCACATTGCTCATTGTTTTATAAAGCAGAGCGGGGTGGAAATGGGAGATTTGAAAAGCTTAAGGTAACACAAACAGTGTCATGTTTAATGCTGAATGTATCACTTTATTTATCTTATATATGTAGTTTGGGGATGAGATATGTGTGCCTTGCATTTTGGCTTTATGAGAAGTCACACATAAATATGCTCAAAGAGCAGGTAGCTATTGGAGTGTGTAACATGAAGCCACAGAGACATCTGAATCTCTTTTTTTAATGGTCTGCATACACAGCCGTAGTGTTGTGGAGGTGAGCGGTCATGTAGTAAAACACTGGTTTGTTTTCCCTCGAGCAACAGGTGTGGTTTATGCTCAGTGTTTCAGGTGTGCCCTCTAAAAAACAGACTGATTTGGGATTTGATATTTATGAATGTAACAGGTTTCACTGACATCATATACCTATATCTTGATCTAAACCATCTATACAGTAGATAAAACACTCGTTTAATAGTTTCATTCAATGTCCCTTTTATTATAGATGTGCACTTTGACCCAATTCCTGGTTTTGGACACTGTTTATTCTGTCGTTGCACTGTTTAATAGCCTATGTGTAGCCTATATATATTGCCAAGAATGTCTATTGCCCAGAGAATTAATGATCAAATGCTAAAATTCCTTGAGAGAAATAAAAATAGACTCAAATGAGTCAGCAGTTGTCATAAATAAGCTGAAGAGCACAGCTATGAAAGTGCGTAGTAGCTCAGATCACGTGGTTTCGCACTTTCGGCAATGAGCAGCAGATGGCGCCAAATCTGAAGCGCGCAGTGACGTCACTCAGTCAGGCCTCAGTTCAGTCTGCCAATCATGAACTTAACTTGTGTTAGTGTTTTATACCTAGTTGGCAGGTAAGCGGTTCCACATCCACCCTGAATACTGGTTTATTTGATTACTTCACCTCATTTGGTCTTATTTTTTCTCTTTTAATGTCTGAAGTGTTATAAAAATGCAACGTAAAAAATGCTGAACGCGTTTTTGACGTTACAATACAAACATACAGTTGTCAAATCTGTGATTTAAGTTACAACTCCATCTCAAATCTAACGTTAAGTTAGTTAATGTAATGTTTCAGAGGTATACATAACAATATTTTTGTTTTAAACAAATTATTGTTGATGGTTTAGTGCTGTTTGATACTAGTTTGATTGATTGCTAGTCTACCCAGCTAACAATAATAGGCTATGTTCTAAAAACGTTTAATTACCGTTATGAAGACGTTAGTTCGGAATGTTAATTGAACATTCAAAACGTCTAGTTAAAAAAAAAAAAAAAACGTTTTAAAAACTATTTTTTCTTGGTTATGCGAATGTTTATCGTTTTGCAAGTAATGTGAGAACAATTGAAAGAAAGTAGGAACGTTTAAAAACATAACGTCCAAATGAAATGTTTCAGAAAAACGGTTTCATGAAAGATGTAACTTATAAATTATATTTTTGTGCTTTTGAGAACAATATTAAAGACTAGATAACTTTGAATGAACGTTTTATTAATTTGGAAGAACGTTTGTTCTTAACTTTGAGGACCTTGCCACAACTTTCTGAGAACGTTCCCGTTTAGTTGATGGATTTTCTCGTTAATATGCTCAGATATGCTTAGATATTGATTAGGACAAACCAGCTCACCACCATTACCTGCTACTTAAAGTACTGTTGCTTTACCATGATAATATGGTGGTGTTAACGTACAGGATTTGGATATATTCATATTTGGGCCATTCCTTGGATTCGGTAATATTTCAGTCCCCCAGACTTTTTAAAGTGGTGGTTCACCAAAATGAAATATTAAAAGCTTTTCACAATACGTGGTATGTAATCATGAACTTAACTTGTGTTTTATACCTAGTTGGCAGGTAAGCGGTTCCACATCCACCCTGAATACTGGTTTATTTGATTATTTTATCTCATTTGATCATAATTTAATGTCTGAAGTATAAATTAACAAAAGGAATTTTAAAAAGAGATCACATTTAAATAATGTTTTATCATAAAATAATGTCTTATTTCTATTGTACACTAAGCATTTTGTCATGTCCTTGAGGCACTTAACTGAATTTGCACATAGAAAATATTTAACAAATTGTGCACAGAATATACATTTTTTGCAAGTATTAATTTGTGTTGATTTCTTGTGAAAAATAATAAATAAAAGGATAGACGTTCTTTAATGCCTGAAGTGGAGAAAATATGGTTTGATATGTTCATAATGTTGTGGGGTATTTAGAATGAATGAATTATTTATAATATTATAATTCAAAAATACAAGTTGAAATATTACCTAATCCCAGGAATGACCCATTTATAATATTATTTACTGGCACTGTATTTCAAAAACTGGAATTTCCATGTTCAAAAGAATATACTGTGTCCGTTCAGCTGACGTTCTTCATGTTTTCTGCCAGTAATCAAGTTTGTTTTTGGATCATTTGAATATATGCAACGATTGTCTCTCTATATACATATGAATTGTCATTGTTTCTTACAGCGGAGAAACACAGCCTGAGGAATCATCATGCAACACCAGGAGCATCTCATCATGTTCGTGGACGAACACTATCTGCTGGAGGACAAGACTCATGTGAGTGTTTCAAACACTTTTTGTTGTGTTCAGATCGAGATTGTGAAGTCATCTTGATTCATGTAACCAGACTTGATTAGTATGGCTTGCTTCATTTAAAGTTAAAGTTGCACTAGTTTTTTTGGTAACACTTTACAATAAGGTTCATTAGCTAACATTAGTTAAAGGGATATTTCACCGCAGGAAAGATGAATGTGTATTTAAATTGGGTCATTTATGTAGTAGAAATGTGAAATTATTTTAGAAGTTGGTGCCTTCTAGACTGAGAAAAGCCAGAAAATGTATTTTTTTCTCATGTGGATGAAAGACAACAACTCCCAGAATGCACTTGCTTCACTACTGGGTTTCTACTGATACAAAGCTTGATGCTAATCGGTGAAGCATCCCTTTAATGTATTAACTAACATGAACTAACCATGAGCAATACATTTGTTATTGTATTTATTAATATTTGTTAATGTTAGTTAATAAAAATACAGCTGTTCATTGTTAGTTCATGTTAGTTCACAGTGCACTAACTAATGTTAACAGTATTAGTAAATGTTGAAATTAACGTTAACAAATATTAATAAATGCTGTATGAGTATAAGTGCAGTTCATTATTAGTTCTTGCTAACTAATGTAGTTAACTAATGAACCTTATTGTAAAGTGTTACCACTTTTTTCTTCTCTATTGTCCGTATATCCGAGTGAAACGCTTCTGGAACAAGAACAAATGTGGGCGGGGCTTGATTTTGTCAGTGGGAATTGATTGGATGGTTGTGATTGGATGGTTGTGGTTTGCTATTGGCTGATCTCATGTGAGTGACAGGTTGCCCCGCCCTCGTCATCAGAGAAGAGAAGAGATGCTGCAAGAGGGAAGGGAAGTTATTCTGATTCAAGATTACTAGGCATATGATGTGCACTGATAAATAATTTATGAAATAATACACTGTAATTTTCCATAAAAAAAAACAAGAACTGTCCATTTGATTTCATGGTGACTTTAAAGCCACTTAAACAGGGACCGTCGACTTATTTTATGCACTTGCTTTTATTTATTTAGCAAAAGATTTTTACTTATAGGTAAAGAAAATCACAAGCAAATGTTTATAAGAGATAATAATTTTTGCAGTACATAATACCAAGTTTAAAACTGCTAGAGCAGAAGAGAATAAGACGTGTTTATGGTGGTGGATTAGTTAAGCACTTGAGGAAGAGGTGTGTCTTCAGTTTCAGATTTGCATATCTAATTGACATGCAAAGTAACCAACCACAGATCTTTTGTTTTATGTGAATCTCAGAAGCAGATAATGCACATTTACCTTTCAGAAGTGTGTGCTATTGGCAAATTTTAAGGTGAAGTGTGCAATTTCAATGCCACCTGATTCACCAAATGAGATGATTACGTTTCAGTAAGCAGCCACCCTAGCAACTGCTTAGCAACGACCTGTCAACATCCCACAACATAAATGATGGATTTAAGTAGTTCATCTCTATGTCAGTGATCGTTATGCATAGGAATTTATGTTTAATTTTAAATGAGATGAATCCACTCAAACAAATGACTCTCATGAGCCGGATCGTTTTAATGAATCGGTGAATCATCATCACTCACTGAACCGGGATCCATTTTTATGATTTCATTCATTATTAACTTCATCAACCCTGTCCAATGGTTTTGAAAACAACATGAGTGAGTAAATGATCATTTATTGTAAAAAAAAATGTTTTTGAGTTGAACCGTTTCTTTAAATCGACTAGTGAGAGTGTGGAAAGAGGTTATTTCTAGTTCAACACTCTTAAATGTATTGATTTCTAAATGTCACTGTTGTTATAAAGATCCCGTATTGAGAGTCATAAAATGAATGGTTTTCAGGGGTATGACAGCAGGCGTGGGTGGGGTAGTGAGGGGTAATTTTAACTATGAGCAAGAGCTTTAGAGAGAGGGAGAGAGAGAGGCTGAGCCGTACGGGTGAGCGGCGGGGTCCGTTAGCAGGGCTTTTCTTTGCGTTCGGAGATCTTGGCTCGCAGCCCAACTGGCGTTTTTGTAATCAAGGCATGATCCGGGACTCCATGCGCTTCTTCCCCGAGCCGCGTCGGCTGCCTGCCGTTTGCAAGGATCCCAGATTTCCCTGCTGACATGAACAGAGCTGTGAGTGCCACTGTTTCTCATTCTTCCACTAGCTTTTTTTTTTTTTTTTTACTCTTCATCTCTCTTTCGTGCACATCTTTGCTCTTCTCTGGATCCTGCTCGTTCCCTTTTTTTTTTTCCCCAGCAGTCTGGATATGAGGATGGTAGGCTGACACTTAACGTGAGCTTGCTGTCAGATGCACGTTTGTCTGAAGAACGAGGCCTAGGTTTTAGGAACGGGAGCGTCCGTCAGCTTATAGTTAGAGCCGCTGTGTTGGGCTGTTTGACATGTGATCTGTACAGATGAGTGGGAAGCGGCCGCTGGAATGTTCCCTGTCCTTTTTGCAGCATTGATGATTCATGTTGGCTCGTATTGCACTGGATTTCTGGATGTGTTTGTACCTCCGTGAGGTTTTGTTTTGGTCCCCTGACAACCGAAGTCACTGTGAGTTCCTTGTGCACTTGCCTTTGCAATCTGTTCACTCTTTAACAAAATAAAGGTTCTTTATTAGGAATCAGTGGTTCAACGAGGAACAGTTTACATCCATGGAACCTTTCCAGGTTCTTTATAACGGAAAAAGGTTCTTTAGATTAAAAAAAATGTTCTGAACACTAAGACACATTTTTTATTTTAAGGACTGATCACTGAAAGGATCTTTGGGGAGCCAAAAATAGTTTAATTGCTTATGGAAACTTTAATTTTTAAAAGTGTGCATCATTATCACTTAAAATGTTCTTTAAAGGGATCGTTCACCCAAATATGAGTTAATTTAATGTTAATTTCTTATGCCGAACTCAAAAAAAGATATTTTGAAGAATGCTTAAGCCACTGTTTTCCAGGTGATGCATAATTAAAATTTACTGCATTTTGGTGTCAATTATTGCATTGCAAAATTGCTTGTAAATTTCACAAATAATTACTAAGAAACGGCACGTAACACATTGAATTTTGAAGAAACGATGAAATACAATAGTATTTTCTTGTAAAATGTAATCAACTTCGAAAAATCTTTTTTTTTTTTTTTTAAGTGTCTTGCACTATTTATTTCTAGTCTTCTGAAAACAAATGATGCTTTGTGAGAGGAACAGACTAAAAGTTAAGTCATTATTCTCTGAAAATCCCCTCTGCCGTAGCTCTCAAATCTTATTCGCAGAGATGTTTGGCAAATAATGGCTTGTATTTCAGAGACCAATCATATGCTTCAAAAATCACCATCCACTTCCAGAGCATTTTTGCTTTCATGTTCCACAGAAAAAAGAAAGCCAAATGAGTTAGAAACAGCATGAGGGAGTAAATGATGACTGGATGTTTATTTAATGGTCTTGCACCTTTAATATGAAGTGGTTTCAGACTGAATTATTAGTCTGCATGTTTTCCCCCACAGAGGGCCTGTATAATAAGCTTACTAATGTGTGCTTCGAGAAACAGGAATGCTGGGAATCTTAACAAAGTTAAGATGTTTGGTGTCATCAGTAGCAGAACTTATTCTCCTGATATTAACCAATCAGAATCCTCCATGCAGAATTGAATTTAATCCCTCCATTGCAATGAATGTCGGTCTATTTACAGGGGTCATATGTTATACTTGTGTTGCGTTTAATCTAATTTTAGGTAAGATTTTTTTCCTGCACCTAAAGATTTATTGTTTTTCCTCTCCAAACTTTTTATCAGGGCGTGTCCAGCTGATGAGCAATGCGTGTGTGTGTTGATATGTAAATTTATGCGATCATATGTTAATGAGCTCATGGCCATTTTTGCAGTTTAGTTTTAATAAATGTGTGTCTGGGGAGTTCATGATTGTTGTAGTCTGTGGATATAGGGCTGTAATCCAGAGAGCTAGATGGCAGATAAAATGCTGATGTGCAGTTTCATGACAGCACAAAAACACACAATTGCTGAGTTTGCATGCAGCATGTCATCTGTTGCGCACTGTCACTTTAAATGTGTGCAAACGCTCAAGCGCAGCGGCTGCATGTGTTCCAGTGGGTTTGCATGAGTGTTGAGTCATAGTTCGGCTGAATTTCACATGAAGTGAGCCCAGGGAACGGTAACTTAATCTTCCTCTGCTTCACTCTGCATTGGACAGATGTAGGGCTGTCGTGATAAACTGCAATATTGTAATACCGAGTTACAGCCCCCTGTGGTGTAAATCAAGCTTTTAATGTTGTTTATATGTCTATAGTGTTTTTAATAAGACAAACCATGTGTAAATTCATAAGTCGACAGCATTGCTGAGTATTTTCTCCTTAAAACTGCAGTGAACCAAAGACAGTCTCAAACACACACTTTGAAATCGCTGGTGTTTCTGACGTCACAAACTACCTTGTAACCAATCAGATCATCATGTGATCGTCAACCAGTGGATCTCTGAGCTGAGTGAGTGAGTGGAGGCGGGGCTCATTTGCATATTCATAGAACCGCGTATACAAAATGAGGCAAGGGTGTCGAATTACATTCAAGGCATGTTTTCCAGGTAAAAATAAGGTATAATTTTGGTGATCAAAGGGATGAATGATTCAAATTATTGACTACAGGGGGACTTTAAGACTCTGTGGCCATTGTGATTTGTACTAAACAAGCCTAAACAGACAGCAAGTGAGAGAGAGATCGAGTATATGCATCTTTCCTTCTTCAAATAAACACCTTTATTGCTAACCTTGCAGGCTTTCCTTCAAGTGGCTTTGATTTCGGTTTTGTTGGTTTCTTCTGATCATGTCTTCGTTTGTTTCTATTACGTATTAGTTTCACATGTCTAGTTTATATAGCCCTGTGTTTCAGTTATTTGTAAATGTAGAAATAAACATTAAAGATTAATAAATGCTGTAGAAGTATCGTTCATTATTAGTTCCTGTTGACTAATAAAAACTAGTTAGTGTTACCAAATATGCTTTCTAAAGGTGAAACAATGAATAGATATGTTATAACAATTGTTCAGGAGATCACACAATGCATTATTCAGTGCATTACAAGGCATATGTAATGCATATTATATTATAATGCATTATATATATATATATATATATATATAAAGGCTTCAAGTGAAGTGCTACCAATATTTTGCTCCAATGCTCGGTTTTGAAATAGAGTTTTCTGGGTTATTTAGTTGAACTCCTTGGGCAATTTCAACTCGAGCCTCAGTTATTAGTGCTGTGAAGTGACTTAATTGTCCTTTTGGTGATTCTCGTGTAAATCCTGTGGATGCAGTAACCATGAGAACTAGGAAAGTCATGCTTGTTTTAACAAACACCTCTGACAAATCATGATATTACTTAAGCCTTTTATTAGAGGATCAGTCCTGCCCGTTGGTTTGCAGAGGTTTTCCTGTGTTTGGAGGGATGAAAACGTCTTTCGACCTTGAGGAATCTCTGTTTTGAGCTGAGATCTGACTCTATTCTCTCTCAAATCTCTGCAAGCCTCTTTAGATCCAAATGTACTCCGTGTAGGAGTCTCGCTGGCCTGGAGTCGGCCGGGTTATCTCTGCCGCAGGCGCTCTGGCTTTCAGGCTTTAATGTCTCTAAAAATCCACAGATACTGAGAGATCTTAATGTTTGATGCCTGATTTAAAGGTTTAGTTCACCCAAAAATGAGAATTCTGTCAGTAATTACTCACCCTCATGTTGTTCCAACTTCCAACCCCGTAACACAATCTCCATCTTTAACACAAATTAAGATATTTTTGATCAAATCTTAGAGTCCATGCAGGAGGAGCAGCGTTTGGCACTGCGTCGCTTTTCAGCGCGAGCTGTGTGGAGAAGCCCATTTCCACCTCTATTGCGTTGGAGAAGCAATCCCGCGTAAAATGCAGGTTGCACACTTAAGCTCTAGGAGGGAACTCACGGTCTTCCAGGTCAAGTGCATGCAACTACTGCCACCTAATTTCCAAGTCTGCTGGAAAGCTATGCAGTCCAGCAGTGCTGTTGCAACCAGCAACACTACACCTACGTACCATCCTGACCTACAGATAAATCTACGCTAGCTCATCCAAGGGCGTGGTGAGCTCGTACCAAGGGCGTGGTGAGCTCGTACCAAGGGCATGGTGAGCTGGAACCTGCTTACGTCACATAGTACCGCAAACATCCAATAGGAAAATTCAACTGCAGTAGCCACTGTTCAACCTGAAGAGGGCAGCACTCAGACGTTTTTACACCATATATTGTAGAATTAAAACACTTTATACCCAAATGTCAAAAAAGTTACTCGAATCAATGAACCGCACTAATAAAGCCCCATTCTTACAGATCATTAACTAAAAAAAGTTGGTTTAGGGTTTAGTTACCCTTTAAAGGTAGGGTAGGTAATCCTGTTCAGAAACACTTTTTTTTATACTGGGTGAAATGGTCCTTCCATCCTGATAGTAGTCAATACATTATGTGTTTAGAAAAAGGAATGAAAAAAATCAGACCTCTGTAGCAGCTGCAGGACAGTAAAAACTCTGACCAATCACTGCCATTCGGTGCGAATGTAAAGAACCAATCAGATGCCTTCATGTCTCGTGCCCGCCCCGAGCCCCACTGCGCGCGCTGCCCGGCGTGCACTCATCACATGTCACCGTTCCCGGAAATATTCAGCTCAAAGCACCTGCATATGCAGTCAGCGAAGGCAAACAAGGCAAAAACTACTTCCTCGGACCCTGCCCGCGCTCTTGAACGACCTCCTCTGCTTCGCCCTCAACCCCGGACCTGTCCTCGAACCGACGATGCGGTACTTGTCTCCGGACTCGGAGTGTACGTTAGTCTTCATTAGAGTCAACAATGTTTTCATCATGGAAACTCTTACATGCAAAACACCGTATATGTTATGAATCTTACACGAAATTCATCTTCATCACAGTGTAACTGATGGTAATGGAAAAACGTGTATCAATGCAACCTGTTTTTAGTTTTGCCTTATAAATATAGCTCGTTACCGAATTAAACTTTACCATTATCGATATGCTAGCTTGATAGTGAGTACTAAAAGAAATCTTATTTGTTTATATTCATAGTGATAAAGTTAGGTATTTTATTACATGTGATTCTGACATGATGTCACTGTATGTACTGCGCTCCTTCCTCTCCACTCGTCTCAGGTAATAAATGCGTCTTGTTCCAGCCTGAGCGTTTGGCGTCGCGCGTTCATGTGTTTTGGGGGCGTGGCTTTGGAAGGAGCTCAGAAGGGAGGGGGTGGAGTGAATGGAAATAATGAGCTGTGTTTATTGCAGATTAAAAGGTCTACAGTCACTCGATTTTTATATTTTCTTTTTCAGAGTACTTACATTTTAATTATGTATTGGTATATAAAGACAGTTTAAACAAATTTGGAATGTTTTTTTTTTTAGAAAAATGATTACCTACCCTACCTTTAAGCAAGCAACTCAAACCTGGAATGTTTTTGTAAATCACATTTTAAATCACATTTGCAATTTTTATCTGAAGAATCGCTATTAGATTTTCCCCCCAAATCATGCAACCCTACCACAATGTTTGAGGAACATTAACAGAGAGATTCTGGCAAATGCTGTAAAATGAATATCCAAATAACCCTCAATATCTGAGGGTCATGGCTGAGTTTTGAGCTACAGCGTCTGAAATCGTGGTCACATGTGACTGTCAGACGTCTTGAAACAGCTGATGGCATGAGGAGTTTTACTGCGCTGAGCTCATGTTGCCAGTCGTAGCAGCTGATGCTAATAATGGCGTGTCCGTGTGCAGTTAGACCCACAAATGTACACGTGTTAAAGAAACATGTAGACAGTAATTGACTGATTATAACTAATCATATGTCATTGTGTTTATATTTCAGTCCTGGACTGTTTCTCCTGGGTCTCTGGCATTAGACATTTATGTAATATAAACGCAGCCGTATTCCATTAGATTTGCTTTATGTAATTCTGTTATTTTTCCTCCAGGCTGTTTAAACGTCTGGACAAGAAAAATGTGCAAAACTATTATTTTGCTGTTTGCGTATAAAGATTTTCATTTTCATGTGAGATGCAGTAAACAACAGAAATCCTGCTGGCAGACATAATCTTTATGTATCACAGATTGTTTGGATTATTGTGTTTGTGTATGTAATGTTCATAAACCGTTCTGTGCTCAGAGCTCGACAGAGATGATGATGATGAAGAAGGAACTCAAGGATGCAGAGCTGGATAAAAAGATCGAGGCCTTGCGGAAGAAAAATGAAGCACTTATGAAACGGTACCAGGTGAGAACCTGATTAAAACACGCCAAATAAACACATTTAGATCTAATTGAAATTTGTAAACAAATCATTTGAAGTCTTGTTTAGTATGAAATCATAAATCTATGGAAAATAGAAGAAAAAAATGCCTGATGAAGGTCATGTGACCCAAAATGTTGTTAGAAAGCTATAGCAGTGTGTGGGATTCAGCCATTATGCTTTTAATTTATTATTCTATTATTTGATATTATTACAAAAACCTACAATGCTAAGAGATGCAGAACATGATCTTTTTATGATATGATTTCCTTATGATGTTTTACAGGAAGTGGAGGAGGATAAAAAGCGTGCGGAACAGGAAGTGATGTCACCCCACGGCAGGAAGGGAAAGCTTGATGATCTGTCCATCACCATCAACAAATCCTGCAATGTGAGCTGCTTTATTCCTTCACAGGTTAAACTGATAATCGTGATTATCATCACAAGAAAAAAATATATTTTTTTATTAATTACAATTGACCCTTCGCAGGGAGTTTGATTGACAGGCGATCTGACCAATCATAATCCGCCATCCGCCGAATCCGCCATTTTTATCCGACAAAGCAGTCAGGAGAGTTAGTAGATTAACGTTGGAGGATTTGAACGTGAGAAACGGAGTGTACTGACGTCTTTCCGTGGTTAAGGCGAGACACGGCAGGCAAAAACATCGTTTTTTTTGTACTGGTCAATTTTGAGATTTTTGGATATTTGTCTTCAATAGCATGTCTTCTTTCAGACTGTGGTGAAAAAAAGTCCGAAATACACATGTAGGTCTTTATTTTACTACACTTTGTCTGTTTGCGTCAGTAGATTTCGCATAAATTCAACAAAAGTTGTCGTTGCAAATCATCCCGCCGATCCGCGATCTCTGTCTGCTCCCTGTCATCACAGGCACGGCTGGAAAGCTCTCTCTTCACTGTACAATGCTGTCGGATCCAAATATGGTCATTTCCTTTTTATCAGCAACCAATCGCGAAAGTAAAAGGGCTGAATACGCAATCTCATTGGCTGATGATAAATCTTTAAAGCCCGTTTTCTCAAAATGACTTTTCTCTCATTCTCCAAGTACGAAATCTCCACTTCAGTAGCACCTATATACACCAAACTTTCCAGTATTGTGCCTAGTTATATTATGAAGATATTTACAGAGGGATTTGTAAATATATTATTCCTAGCCTGATATACATAACATTTTATTCCAAAAAACATGGCAAAAATCATTTTTTTAAGGCTATTGACAGTATTTTCTGATTTACAGCATAACAAAAGTAGATATCCATAAATCCCTCTGTAATTTTTTTCCCATCTAATATGTGAACACAATGAAAACATTTTTTTTAACCTGGCTTTATCCAATACTCAGATTTCGTTTTTTAAAATATATACAAATTAGCGCATATTTAATTAGATATTGCCTAATTTGCATATTTAAACATTAAATTACAGAAAACTTGTAATACATTTTTTTCTCATCTTAATGTAGGTAATCAACTGGGAAAGTTTCATGGTGATATCTGCTAGTGATATCTGCTAGTAAAAATGTTACCCTATTCACCTGTAGTGTCTCGCCTTAAAACAACATTCCTTCTGATGTTCATTCATGTTTATTTGATGCTATAAATGAACTAGAAGGACGAGATGATCGGTTCACGAGCGGCTTTAACTGAGCGATCTGTCACGACACATTAAAGAGCCACAGAACGCTATTCATTGTTTAAATTTCTTAAAAAAATGACCAAATTTGAAAGTTGAGACTTTGTTTCATATCAAAAGTACCCTGGTCTGTCCAGGATCAGCGTGTGGTGACCAAGAGGCCGGGAGGGCTGAGAGAAGGAGAGCCGGAGAAGGACTGTGATCCTGGATCCAGTGTCTTCAGCATCGGGAGAGGAAAGAGACGGCAGCTGCTCGTCAGAACGCCAGGAAACATCAAGGTGAGACCGAATCAGCTTATTAGAGAGAGATTATTTTCAATTTTTATTTAATTTAATTTACATTTTTAATAATTTTATCATATTGTCATTGTTATTTTTTTTATTTTTTTCTATTTAGCTTTAATTTATTTTTATTAGTTGCATTAGCTGCATTTATAATTCATTGTTTTTTTTTTTTTATTCTGATATTAATATTTTATTTCCCACTTTACACTATGTGGTTTCTAGGTGCTTTAAAACCCATTTAAGTTTAATAATGTGACGTTTTTAATAGAGAAACAATATATGCAATGAGAAGTCAAAATAAATGCTTGATGGTTTAATGGCCACTTCTTTTTATAATTATAATTGTTTTGTTTTTTTAAACAGCAGTTTTATTTCTTATTTTGTTTAATAATTTAATTTAGTAAAATAATAAGTTTAATGCTTCTTTTTATAAGATATGTGCAAATTATGCAACCCTATAAACAAGCACAGCAAACCTGGAGCTTTAAAAAAAATTATGCATTTTTATCAGAAAAATCTAAAATTCAAAATTTAAAAACAATAAAAGCCAAATTCGATTTGTTTTTCACCAGATCGTGCAGCTCTACTCGTCAGTAACTCTCGTCAGACACTTGTGATAACAGGCATTAGACAGAGAGAGTGAATTTAAAGGATGTTAGAGAGTGTTTACGTCATGTTGTTTCAGGGTAAGAGGGTGTTCGGGGAAAGAAAGGACCGGAACCGGCCCGTGAGTCCAGTGAGGTTGAAGTGTTGTGTTGAAGACGTGCTGGAGTCCGACGCGCGAGAGAAACGTCCTCCGTCCGCAAGGAGAGTCCCGGAGGTGAGCAGATGTTCTCTTGAGTTTTGACGGCCCCTGTTTAGCAGCATTTGTCTGGGACGCCCTCTTCATTTGGTTCTCAAGCCTTGATGCCGTAAATAGATTCAGACATGACACGAGCCGAGCGTGTGAATGTTCATTGGGCCGAAGTTTGTGCGTCTGTTCAGCTGTTCTGGTGGATTCCAGACGCCTGACGTCACTGGGTCACCAGCCAAACACTGATTCACACTGTTTCTCTTTCTTTCTCGTTTGTTTTGTTTGGGTATTTTATCTCTGCCCGTTTCACCGTCTGCTGTTCAAAAGCTTGGGGTTTTTGAAAGAAGTCTCTTCTGCTCACCAAGGCTGCATTTATTTGATCAAAATACAGTAAAAACTGTAAAAATGTCATATATTTTTGCTGTTTTCTATGTGAATATGTTGAAATGTGATTTATTCCTGTGATCAAAGCTGAGTTTTCAGCATCATTACTCCAGTCTTCAGTGTCACATGATTCAGAAATCATTCTAATATGATGATTTGATGCTCAAGAAACATTTATGATTATTATCAGTGGTAAAAAAGTTTTTTTGCTGCTTCATATTTTTGTTTTGAAGTTATTCAAATTCATACGCCATTATGAATCTGAAAAAATAAATATTCAAGGCCCTTTGAAAATAGTCCTTGAAAGTGCTTGAATTTATTTTGTGCAAGAAGTTTTCTGGAAAAAATGACATATTATTCCCTCCAGTCCACTAATGTGTTATTTCACCCAAACTTTGTGGCCTATGCATACTAGCTTGCGTTATTTACGCTAGTTACGTGCATTTACGCGCTGCGTTAAGCGTTTCCCGCGTGAGGTATTTTATTTATTTATTTATTTGATAGGGACAATGCTCATTGATCAACAAACAAGTTACTTGCTGTCAACAAGCCAGAGTTATCTACAAGTGCTAGTTTCCATCTGTTGTCCCTAGCCAGGTTTTAACAGGCACCCTAAAATACAAAAGTCAATAAAAATACACTATAAATTTTATAAATACAGTAGCAATGTAATAAATACAGCAGGAATTTTAAAACAATATGAGAATACCCTCAAACAGACAATATACTGCTCACCTCACCTAACCCTCAACTTAATTACAGTATAAAGTAAATACAGTATAAAGAAAGAAAGAAAAGAAGAAAAAAAAGGCAATAAAAGCAAAGTATGTTCATGGACTTAAGTATTTGGTGTATGGTTACAATTGTAATTGTCCCTAATCCAAGATTTAAGCTGTTTTTTAACTCATTGGGCAGACTATTCCAAAAAATTGTGGCTCTGACAGAAAAGGCCGTGTTTCCAATCCTACTTTGTCTATATTGAACTAAGTAGTCCCCCTTTTGATGTGTTGTACGTTGACATGACGTTCACGCGCGATGGAACCTCAACGTTTGTTGTTGGACACAACAAATATGAATTTGAGGGTATTGGACCTGGAAAGTCCTTGTAAGGTCCTTGCATTTGAAGTTAACCAAGGTGTGGGAACCCTGTGTTACGTTTGTGTGATTTGTCTGTCAGATTGTCACTGGCGTGTGGGAATGTGCGGGTGTGGACCGATGTGACGTCCTGGTTTCCACCCAGCAGGGCTGGACTGTCTGGACGGCAGCTGCTTCTGTCCTCCGGCGTCTGAAAGGCCTGTATAATGCAGCCCATTGTGTGACAGACACGACAGGCCGAGCCGAAGCGCTTTATCATCAGAGCTTTTGTCTGATCGGCGCTCGCAGACTCTTCTTACACTGACAGAATGAGAGTGTGATTCTGAGCGGCGGCGGCGTCTTAAGATATATGACTTCACTTAGCGTCAGTGTTTTACATTTAAAAACAAAGAGACGTGTTATTTTGGTATTTTTCACATTCTGTTATATTTAAATACTATTATATAGATTCATATTTTTAATTCGCTTTTTTATTTTAGTTTGTTTTAGTCGTTTTGTTACGTGCTTTTGTCATTTTTATGTTTCTATGTAGCTTTACTTTTTTTGTTTTTTTATATATAATTTCATAATATTATATAATAATTATAAATTATATTATAAACTATATATTATTTTTAAATATAAATAATTTTAGTCCTTCAACTACTTATTTCAGTTAGTTGCCAAGGAAGCATTTCTAATTTTTAAGTTTTTCTTTATCTAAATTAAAAAAAATTATTCATCTACAGCTTTATTTAAAGGGGACATATCATGCTAAATCCACTTTTTTAGCCCTTAAATGCATTTTGTTGTATATTTGGAGTGTTTAGAAGTACAGAAAAGTTGAAATTATTTTCTTCAGGTTCTTCGTTGATATCTTTATATTCTGTTTTGGTCATATTTTCCAACCGGGTCAGATTTTTCTGTTCTCTATGACGTTTTTTTGAACTATTACGTCACAGTAGTTGCAGCGGAACTGCCAAATAAGGACATCGACTTCCGGCCCAACACTTCCAGCAATCCGCCATTTTTATTTCTCGCTGCAATTTTGTAGTCCAAGCTAAAGGATGCAGAAGTTACGAGAGGGTAAGTTAAAATGTTCGGTTGTTGGATGTAGTAACCCACACGCTTCATTACACCATCTAATGTAGATGAACTGCTGCGCTTGTGACAGGGCGCATGTTTAACTGAAAGAACGAGCAGAGAGAGAGACCCGGTCGCGCACGCACTCTCTCTCTTCGGAGCCAGGCGAAAGTGTAAACAAGACTTCACCGTCTCCAAACTAGACGCTGTCTTGCTCTCTCTCCCTCGCACATATTAATCAAAATAAATCGACACGGTGGTAAAAGGTCAGAAGACCAAAGTTTCATGTGTAAATACAGTAACACACCATTGCGATACATCCATCCATATGAAGACGTTGTTCTGCAGGTTCGTCGTCTTCATTTTCATCTCGCTCCGGCTCCGACTCTGGCTCGAACATGTAAGGCTGGATGGACAAGTCTTCCGTTGTTGACATTTTGTTAATAACGTGTGAATAAAAAGTTTCTGTGCCGCTAGATAATCGTATCTCTGCTATCAAACTACAAAAATGGCCGAACCGGGTGGAGTTGAACCGAGTGTCACCTCTGCAACCTGGAGAGGGGGCGGGGTATGAAGTGTCTCAATTGTATTTAAAGAGACCGCACCAAAACGAGTTGCTCTCAGACGCACATCAGAAAAGGGGTAGAAAAGGGGCCTGTGGAGCTATAATAATGAGGAATTCAGACCCAAGCATTGCAGTTCCGCTTTATATAGACCACAAATGTATGATTTATATGTAAAAAGGAACGATTTAAAAGCATGATATGTCTCCTTTAAATTCATGAAAGGTATTTTTAATAGTTTTATTTAACAATAACAACACTGGCCATAACACACTTATTGCTAGGGCAGTATTTTTTTAATATTTTGATTTACCTTTAGTAATTTTTAGGGGTGTCCCCGACTATGGATTTTCATAGTCGAATCAGAATCGTCAAGTCTTGCCTATAGTCGACTAATAGTCGAATCATGTGTATGGGGGCGGGGCTTTAACATTTCAAAGCCGCGATGTACAGAAAATCACACAAAGATATACAAGAAAATGTATAAAAACATTTTGGATCAATAAAACTAAGAAATAACATAAATAACTCCAGAAAGGCCACACTGCAGACAGGATTTACATTTCACATGCAAATAAAATTAAATCGGCTAAATTACCTGTGCGAGCAGGCCAGCCTACAGCACAACATCGATGCACCGAAAAAATAAACAATTAATTGACTGAATTAAATTAGAGCAGAATATACCTTTCTTATAAATAAAAATACAAAATGAAATAAATCAGAATCAAGTCACAAGATGAGGAGCAAATGTGTGCAAAATGCCTAAAGTGCAGGGGAACATATATTCAAAACACAAGCCACAAATAGTTAGATTAGATAACCCTGACGGATCAATAAATAAAATTAAAATAAAGAAATTATTAAAATAACGATAGTAGCCAGAATTTTCTACTTTGTCTTTTTAACTGCGGAAACAACAATAAATGCTAAACTGGAGTCGCAGTCTTTTTAGCAAAAAATTTTCACAGCATCCAAAACTCAAATTAGAACCGGCTGAAAAGTTTTGAAATCACTTGTATCCGATACCTGATCGAGAGAACAAATCCAGTCTTTCCGTCTGTGTCCGTTAGAGTCTTTTAAAATTGTGCGCGCGGATAAAATACATTCTAAAACACGTAACGTGAAAAACGTTTAACGACTTAATCTCCTAAAATAGTTAAATTAAAATATGAAAACGCTTTACTATAGGAGGAACGCGCTGCGGTCATATTCTGAGTTCATCTGCTTATCTGCACATAATATGGTTTCTTAATAAAGTGTGTAGGCTACTGTGTACATACATTAAGCCACATTAAAGTGCCGTTTAAGCGTTTTAAAAGCTTTTTTCACGTTAAGCATTTTAGAATGTCCTGTGTGAAAACCAACTTGTTAACGTTGGCCGGCAGAAGTGCGATCATGGTTTTCCTGATGCTAAATCCAGCCTTGGAGAATATCCTTTCTGATGGTGTACATCCACACTTTAGATTTTCTTATCCCAGACATTGTTAAAGATTTAAATCCTTGCCGCGAAGACGCTCCTCTGTCGGTCACGGATTGAAAGTGAAACTTAAATCTGTCACGGGGTGTTTGGATTTATTCACGCACGTTAAAAAATATTTATTAAAAGCTTCTTTCTTTGCAAATTTTTATATACAGCATTATCATAATAGGCTGAATGTTAACACATTGACAGAAAACCGGTAGTTCTATGTGAAGTCAGACATTGAGCGCCCTCATATAGCCAAAGTGGCATGATCCTCGTTTCATAACACCTCTGCGAAGATTCGACCGTGAGATCGGTAGTCGAATCAGGCTCCTCCTATCGAAGCATCGAATCTTCAACTATTCGGGGTCACCCCTAGTAATTTTACTACTTCAACTTCTTTTATTTCAGTCAGTTGCCAAGGCAGCATTTCTAATTTTCATTTAAGTTTTTTTAATCTGATATTTATGTTATTTACTAGGGGTGGAACGGTACATGTATTCGTATTGAACCGAAACGGTACGGGTGTCACGGTTCGGTGCATACATTTACGCGGAGAATACACGGTATAAAAATAAATAAAACTCCCGTGCAAATTAATTAATGTAATGCAGAATTACTGTTAGATACGCGGGTTCTTTAGGGACACCTAATCTGTAGCCCCACCTTAGCTCTGAAGTAGGCTGCGATGTAAAGATTGCAATGCTGAGAGAGAGAGACAGAGAGGCGCGGGCGCGATCGAACAGTGGAAACAAAAAAACATACTCCGTCATTTTGTTTATACAGGACATCATTCAAACTGCAAAGTTTTTAAGTTACTGTTAATTAAAAATTTAAGGAAAACAAATATATTAATCTGAAATGTAGCAAATTATTTTTCAATTCATTCAGGCACAATTACCAAACATATCTCAAGGTCTTTTTGTCTTTAACTATTTATATAAAACTAATGTCAGTGCACTACAAATAAACTGGTTCTATGCCTTTACTTTATTAATAAAACTTATTTAAAAAATACAAGGCTTAAGTAATTTATTTTCCTTTGGTGGTCCAGCCTGAGACATGCACAAGCCTTCAGCATTTTTGTTTTGCTTTTCCCTCCATTGTACCGAACTCGTACCGAACCGTGATGTCTGAACCGAGGTATGAACCGAACCGTGACTTCTGTGTACCGTTCCACCCTGATTTTTTTCTATTTTTAGTTAGCAATAATAACACTGGCCATTTATAAAAAAAATTTTGTTAGTTTTTTTGTGTGTGGTTGCTAGGGCCGTCTGGGTGGTTGCTAGGTTCTTTTAACCACATTTAAATTCTATAATGTAACATTTTCAGAGTGAAGAATTGATTGGATGGTGGGAAGTGTCTCAAAAAGCCATATTTTGATCCAAAACTCATATTTCATGTGATATTCATCATTGGTGTGTGCAGCAGATGCACTAGTGGCCGACAGACAGATCTTAGTATAATGTGAGTGGGAGTATTTTGTATGTGATACAATATGATTCTCCCATAATGCATCAGTGCAGTTGAGTGCTCTGCCCTCGCCGATCGCAGCATTCATCAAATGTTTGAGAGACACTTTGGGTGTGTGTTTTAGTCTCGTTCTGTCACAGTAGTGTGTGCTTTAGTCTCGTTCTGTCACAGTAGTGTGTGCTTTAGTCTCGTTCTGTCACAGTAGTGTGTGTTTTAGTCTCGTTCTGTCACAGTAGTGTGTGTGTTTTAGTCTCGTTCTGTCACAGTAGTGTGTGTGTTTTAGTCTCGTTCTGTCACAGTAGTGTGTTTTCCCTTACGAAAAATAAGTTTATTCAAGTGTTCTATTAGTATACTTCTTTTAAACTAAAAATAAGAAAGTATACTTTCAGTCTACTTTTTATATACTTCTCAGAAATATACTTCAAATTGCACTTAAGTATACTTGACTTATACTGACAGAAAAGTCTAAGTATATTTGGCCTATACTTGTTGATCGAGATATACTTAAAAGTATAATTAAGTATTCTAAGTATTCTTGGCTTGTACTTGTGTTTACTATTATGATTGAGTAGCTTATTAAATACTTTTTTAAAAACATAATATTACACACCGTCTTATAAACTAACATGTTCAGCTTTATATAGTAACAAACTTTCGGGTGGAATAGCTTATAGAGTAAATAAAATAAGCATGGAAAATAAGTTTATTCAAGTGTTCTATTAGTATACTTCTTTTCAACTAAAAAGAAGAAAGCATACTTTCAGTCTACATTTTATATACTTCTCAAAAATATACTTAATAACACTTAAGTGTACTTGACTTATACTGAGAGAAAAGTCCAAGTATATTTGGCCTATACTTGTACTCAATCTTTTGATCGAGATATACTTAATTTGAATTATTCAAAGTATACTTGGCTTGTAGTTATGTTAACTCTTTTGATCGAGTAGCCTATTAAATATACTTTTCTTTACATCGTTTTTCATATACAGTCTTATGAAACTTTGTTTGAAAATATTGATTAAAATATTGATATAAAACAGATGTGTTTCTAATTCTGCGTATCTGAATTTTTGTGTAGGCTAGTCCACTGGTAGTGTACATATTTACTTTAATTTAACTTTTCCCCACCATTGACTGAATTTTCCAGCTATCCATGTTTTCACTGGTATACGGTAGGGGGCGCTATGACACATCTTCTAGTACAGAATCTCTGGATCAAAACACAGGAGAAGAAGAAGCTGAAACAAGTGATAGAAGATTGCTCACTCAAATGTAAAATAATGTAATATCAAACATTAAACAGCTTGTAAATCAAAACTGCTTAATGTTTCCAAATGAAATGAAGCGTAGGCCTAACCCATGAAGAGAAACGACTGTGAAGCTTTGGGGGTGTTGGACTCGATCTACTCCACCTGTGTTTTGATCATGGTTCTGGATCTGATCAAGGCGTAGTCTTTGACAAAAATGTGATTTTCTCAACTATTTTGTTTAAAATGTTGCCTTTATGAAACTTACTGACATTCAAGTGTTGATAAAAAAGGATGCATGATGCTAATAAAATGTTTTTTAAAATTAAAGTAGAGTTAAAGGTATTTTTCAAGTATAAAAAGTTAACATTTTAACATAGTAGTATAGGCCTACTGCAACTGCAAAAATTGTATATAAATAGTAAACTATAAGTATAATGTTAAGTTCACTTAAAGAAAACTTGTAGAATAAAACTACTAAACTAGTAGTTTACTGAGAGTATACTTCAAAGTTGCTACAAGTATTAAAATAGTAAACTACTAGTATACTCATAAGTTCACTTGCAATACAAATGAGAAACATAATTATGAACTAGTTGTGCACTTAAAGTTTACTACTGTTACACTTATAGTACACTTAAACATATACTTTTATATACTTCAAGTGAGCCAATTTAGTCCCAAGCGGTATTAAAATAGTACACTTACAAGTTTACTACTAGTACATATTGATATTAGTATACTTACTACATAAAGTATACTTAAAAATATACTTGAACATTACTTAAGTATACTTCATAAAATGAACTTGAAGTATACTTTTTTTTTCGTAAGGGTTAGTCTCGTTCTGTCACAGTAGTGTGTGTGTTTTAGTCTCGTTCTGTCACAGTAGTGTGTGCTTTAGTCTCGTTCTGTCCACAGTAGTGTGTGTGCTTTAGTCTCGTTCTGTCCACAGTAGTGTGTGTTTTAGTCTCGTTCTGTCACAGTAGTGTGTGTGCTTTAGTCTCGTTCTGTCACAGTAGTGTGTGTGTTTTAGTCTCGTTCTGTCACAGTAGTGTGTGTGCTTTAGTCTCGTTCTGTCACAGTAGTGTGTGTGCTTTAGTCTCGTTCTGTCACAGTAGTGTGTGTTTTAGTCTCGTTCTGTCCACAGTAGTGTGTGTGTTTTAGTCTCGTTCTGTCCACAGTAGTGTGTGCTTTAGTCTCGTTCTGTCCACAGTAGTGTGTGTGCTTTAGTCTCGTTCTGTCACAGTAGTGTGTGTGCTTTAGTCTCGTTCTGTCACAGTAGTGTGTGTGCTTTAGTCTCGTTCTGTCACAGTAGTGTGTGTGCTTTAGTCTCGTTCTGTCCACAGTAGTGTGTGTGTTTTAGTCTCGTTCTGTCACAGTAGTGTGTGTGCTTTAGTCTCGTTCTGTCACAGTAGTGTGTGTGCTTTAGTCTCGTTCTGTCACAGTAGTGTGTGTGCTTTAGTCTCGTTCTGTCACAGTAGTGTGTGTGTTTTAGTCTCGTTCTGTCCACAGTAGTGTGTGTGCTTTAGTCTCGTTCTGTCACAGTAGTGTGTGTGCTTTAGTCTCGTTCTGTCACAGTAGTGTGTGTGCTTTAGTCTCGTTCTGTCCACAGTAGTGTGTGTGTTTTAGTCTCGTTCTGTCCACAGTAGTGTGTGTGCTTTAGTCTCGTTCTGTCACAGTAGTGTGTGTTTTAGTCTCGTTCTGTCACAGTAGTGTGTGTGCTTTAGTCTCGTTCTGTCCACAGTAGTGTGTGTGCTTTAGTCTCGTTCTGTCCACAGTAGTGTGTGTTTTAGTCTCGTTCTGTCACAGTAGTGTGTGCTTTAGTCTCGTTCTGTCCACAGTAGTGTGTGTGTTTTAGTCTCGTTCTGTCACAGTAGTGTGTGTGCTTTAGTCTCGTTCTGTCCACAGTAGTGTGTGTGTTTTAGTCTCGTTCTGTCCACAGTAGTGTGTGCTTTAGTCTCGTTCTGTCCACAGTAGTGTGTGTGCTTTAGTCTCGTTCTGTCACAGTAGTGTGTGTTTTAGTCTCGTTCTGTCACAGTAGTGTGTGTTTTAGTCTCGTTCTGTCACAGTAGTGTGTGTGCTTTAGTCTCGTTCTGTCACAGTAGTGTGTGTGCTTTAGTCTCGTTCTGTCCACAGTAGTGTGTGTGTTTTAGTCTCGTTCTGTCCACAGTAGTGTGTGCTTTAGTCTCGTTCTGTCCACAGTAGTGTGTGTGCTTTAGTCTCGTTCTGTCCACAGTAGTGTGTGTTTTAGTCTCGTTCTGTCACAGTAGTGTGTGTTTTAGTCTCGTTCTGTCACAGTAGTGTGTGTTTTAGTCTCGTTCTGTCACAGTAGTGTGTGCTTTAGTCTCGTTCTGTCACAGTAGTGTGTGTGCTTTAGTCTCGTTCTGTCCACAGTAGTGTGTGTGTTTTAGTCTCGTTCTGTCCACAGTAGTGTGTGCTTTAGTCTCGTTCTGTCCACAGTAGTGTGTGTGCTTTAGTCTCGTTCTGTCCACAGTAGTGTGTGCTTTAGTCTCGTTCTGTCACAGTAGTGTGTGTTTTAGTCTCGTTCTGTCACAGTAGTGTGTGTGCTTTAGTCTCGTTCTGTCCACAGTAGTGTGTGTGTTTTAGTCTCGTTCTGTCCACAGTAGTGTGTGCTTTAGTCTCGTTCTGTCCACAGTAGTGTGTGTGCTTTAGTCTCGTTCTGTCCACAGTAGTGTGTGTTTTAGTCTCGTTCTGTCACAGTAGTGTGTGCTTTAGTCTCGTTCTGTCCACAGTAGTGTGTGTGTTTTAGTCTCGTTCTGTCACAGTAGTGTGTGTGCTTTAGTCTCGTTCTGTCCACAGTAGTGTGTGTGTTTTAGTCTCGTTCTGTCCACAGTAGTGTGTGCTTTAGTCTCGTTCTGTCCACAGTAGTGTGTGTGCTTTAGTCTCGTTCTGTCACAGTAGTGTGTGTGCTTTAGTCTCGTTCTGTCACAGTAGTGTGTGTGCTTTAGTCTCGTTCTGTCCACAGTAGTGTGTGCTTTAGTCTCGTTCTGTCCACAGTAGTGTGTGTGCTTTAGTCTCGTTCTGTCACAGTAGTGTGTGTGCTTTAGTCTCGTTCTGTCCACAGTAGTGTGTGTGTTTTAGTCTCGTTCTGTCACAGTAGTGTGTGTGCTTTAGTCTCGTTCTGTCACAGTAGTGTGTGTGCTTTAGTCTCGTTCTGTCACAGTAGTGTGTGTGTTTTAGTCTCGTTCTGTCCACAGTAGTGTGTGTGCTTTAGTCTCGTTCTGTCACAGTAGTGTGTGTGTTTTAGTCTCGTTCTGTCACAGTAGTGTGTGTGCTTTAGTCTCGTTCTGTCACAGTAGTGTGTGTGCTTTAGTCTCGTTCTGTCACAGTAGTGTGTGTGCTTTAGTCTCGTTCTGTCACAGTAGTGTGTGTGCTTTAGTCTCGTTCTGTCCACAGTAGTGTGTGTGTTTTAGTCTCGTTCTGTCCACAGTAGTGTGTGTGCTTTAGTCTCGTTCTGTCCACAGTAGTGTGTGTGTTTTAGTCTCGTTCTGTCACAGTAGTGTGTGTGCTTTAGTCTCGTTCTGTCACAGTAGTGTGTGTGCTTTAGTCTCGTTCTGTCCACAGTAGTGTGTGTGTTTTAGTCTCGTTCTGTCCACAGTAGTGTGTGCTTTAGTCTCGTTCTGTCCACAGTAGTGTGTGTGCTTTAGTCTCGTTCTGTCACAGTAGTGTGTGTGCTTTAGTCTCGTTCTGTCACAGTAGTGTGTGTGCTTTAGTCTCGTTCTGTCCACAGTAGTGTGTGTGTTTTAGTCTCGTTCTGTCCACAGTAGTGTGTGTGCTTTAGTCTCGTTCTGTCCACAGTAGTGTGTGTGCTTTAGTCTCGTTCTGTCACAGTAGTGTGTGTGCTTTAGTCTCGTTCTGTCCACAGTAGTGTGTGTGTTTTAGTCTCGTTCTGTCCACAGTAGTGTGTGTGTTTTAGTCTCGTTCTGTCCACAGTAGTGTGTGTGTTTTAGTCTCGTTCTGTCCACAGTAGTGTGTGTGCTTTAGTCTCGTTCTGTCCACAGTAGTGTGTGTGCTTTAGTCTCGTTCTGTCACAGTAGTGTGTGTGCTTTAGTCTCGTTCTGTCCACAGTAGTGTGTGTGTTTTAGTCTCGTTCTGTCACAGTAGTGTGTGTGCTTTAGTCTCGTTCTGTCCACAGTAGTGTGTGTGTTTTAGTCTCGTTCTGTCCACAGTAGTGTGTGTGCTTTAGTCTCGTTCTGTCACAGTAGTGTGTGTTTTAGTCTCGTTCTGTCACAGTAGTGTGTGTTTTAGTCTCGTTCTGTCCACAGTAGTGTGTGTGCTTTAGTCTCGTTCTGTCACAGTAGTGTGTGTTTTAGTCTCGTTTTGTCCACAGTAGTGTGTGCTTTAGTCTCGTTCTGTCACAGTAGTGTGTGTGCTTTAGTCTCGTTCTGTCACAGTAGTGTGTGTGCTTTAGTCTCGTTCTGTCCACAGTAGTGTGTGTGTTTTAGTCTCGTTCTGTCACAGTAGTGTGTGTGCTTTAGTCTCGTTCTGTCACAGTAGTGTGTGTTTTAGTCTCGTTCTGTCCACAGTAGTGTGTGTGCTTTAGTCTCGTTTTGTCACAGTAGTGTGTGTTTTAGTCTCGTTCTGTCCACAGTAGTGTGTGTGCTTTAGTCTCGTTCTGTCACAGTAGTGTGTGTGTTTTAGTCTCGTTCTGTCCACAGTAGTGTGTGTTTTAGTCTCGTTCTGTCACAGTAGTGTGTGTGCTTTAGTCTCGTTCTGTCACAGTAGTGTGTGTGCTTTAGTCTCGTTCTGTCCACAGTAGTGTGTGTGCTTTAGTCTCGTTCTGTCACAGTAGTGTGTGTGCTTTAGTCTCGTTCTGTCCACAGTAGTGTGTGTTTTAGTCTCGTTCTGTCCACAGTAGTGTGTGTGTTTTAGTCTCGTTCTGTCCACAGTAGTGTGTGCTTTAGTCTCGTTCTGTCCACAGTAGTGTGTGTGTTTTAGTCTCGTTCTGTCCACAGTAGTGTGTGTGTTTTAGTCTCGTTCTGTCCACAGTAGTGTGTGTGCTTTAGTCTCGTTCTGTCCACAGTAGTGTGTGTGCTTTAGTCTCGTTCTGTCCACAGTAGTGTGTGTGTTTTAGTCTCGTTCTGTCCACAGTAGTGTGTGTGTTTTAGTCTCGTTCTGTCACAGTAGTGTGTGTGCTTTAGTCTCGTTCTGTCACAGTAGTGTGTGTGCTTTAGTCTCGTTCTGTCCACAGTAGTGTGTGTTTTAGTCTCGTTCTGTCCACAGTAGTGTGTGTTTTAGTCTCGTTCTGTCACAGTAGTGTGTGTGTTTTAGTCTCGTTCTGTCACAGTAGTGTGTGTGCTTTAGTCTCGTTCTGTCCACAGTAGTGTGTGCTTTAGTCTCGTTCTGTCCACAGTAGTGTGTGTGTTTTAGTCTCGTTCTGTCCACAGTAGTGTGTGTGCTTTAGTCTCGTTCTGTCCACAGTAGTGTGTGCTTTAGTCTCGTTCTGTCCACAGTAGTGTGTGTGCTTTAGTCTCGTTCTGTCACAGTAGTGTGTGTGTTTTAGTCTCGTTCTGTCACAGTAGTGTGTGTGTTTTAGTCTCGTTCTGTCACAGTAGTGTGTGTGCTTTAGTCTCGTTCTGTCCACAGTAGTGTGTGCTTTAGTCTCGTTCTGTCACACTAGTGTGTGTTTTAGTCTCGTTCTGTCACACTAGTGTGTGTTTTAGTCTCGTTCTGTCACAGTAGTGTGTGTGCTTTAGTCTCGTTCTGTCCACAGTAGTGTGTGCTTTAGTCTCGTTCTGTCCACAGTAGTGTGTGCTTTAGTCTCGTTCTGTCACACTAGTGTGTGTTTTAGTCTCGTTCTGTCACACTAGTGTGTGTTTTAGTCTCGTTCTGTCACAGTAGTGTGTGTGCTTTAGTCTCGTTCTGTCCACAGTAGTGTGTGTTTTAGTCTCGTTCTGTCACAGTAGTGTGTGTTTTAGTCTCGTTCTGTCACAGTAGTGTGTGTGTTTTAGTCTCGTTCTGTCCACAGTAGTGTGTGTGCTTTAGTCTCGTTCTGTCCACAGTAGTGTGTGTTTTAGTCTCGTTCTGTCACAGTAGTGTGTGTGTTTTAGTCTCGTTCTGTCCACAGTAGTGTGTGTGCTTTAGTCTCGTTCTGTCACAGTAGTGTGTGTGTTTTAGTCTCGTTCTGTCACAGTAGTGTGTGTGCTTTAGTCTCGTTCTGTCACACTAGTGTGTGTTTTAGTCTCGTTCTGTCACACTAGTGTGTGTTTTAGTCTCGTTCTGTCACAGTAGTGTGTTTTAGTCTCGTTCTGTCACAGTAGTGTGTGTGCTTTAGTCTCGTTCTGTCCACAGTAGTGTGTGCTTTAGTCTCGTTCTGTCACACTAGTGTGTGTTTTAGTCTCGTTCTGTCACACTAGTGTGTGTTTTAGTCTCGTTCTGTCACAGTAGTGTGTGTTTTAGTCTCGTTCTGTCACAGTAGTGTGTGTGTTTTAGTCTCGTTCTGTCACAGTAGTGTGTGCTTTAGTCTCGTTCTGTCACAGTAGTGTGTGCTTTAGTCTCGTTCTGTCACAGTAGTGTGTGCTTTAGTCTCGTTCTGTCACAGTAATGTGTGTGTTTTAGTCTCGTTCTGTCACAGTAGTGTGTGCTTTAGTCTCGTTCTGTCACAGTAGTGTGTGTGTTTTAGTCTCGTTCTGTCACAGTAGTGTGTGTTTCTCTTCAGGACAGCATTTCTCTGCTGGTTTTGCTTCAGGAAAAACACTTTACAATAAAGGTCACATTGGTAAGCATTGCATGAACTAACAATGAGCAATATATTTATGCGACATTTATTAACCTTATTGGGATTATTACAAAATCTTTTCAATGAAGATCGCGCTTCTTCAGAAGTGTAGAAAGTGCGTGTGCGCGTGCGTATGGTTGCCAGATACTATTGAAAAGACTCTGCTCTTTTAACAGAAAAGCTCTGACTGGAGTTGAAATTATTGAAATCTGGCAACCGTAAGCATGAACGCTCGTAAAAACAGTCTGTAATGTGTTGTCTTCTCCTTTATTCGACGAAAATAAGTGGTTTTGGTCTTTAAAATTTTTTTTTTAAACAAATTTCAGTCTCGTCTTTTTTTGTCAACGATATTGCATGTGTTGATATAGTCACAGTAATCGTTTAATGACGTGGGTGTCGTCTCATTTAGGGGAAAAAAGGTCATCAACGTAAATTTTTTTCGTTAACGAAATTAACACTGGTGACAAAATATTTTATTTAAAATTATTTTTTTACAAAATTTGAGACCCCCTTCAAATTTTCCTTTTGAGGCTTTCAGGGGGTCTCATGGATTAATCGGGGGGGTCGAGCCCCCCCGGATCCCCCGGTATTTCGCACGGAGAGATAAGAGAGATTGATGCACTGCAAAGGATCCAGTAGTGCTCAGGATCTCTGAGGCGGCTGAAGAGGAGAAGAGGGCAAGGCTGTGACATGCTGCTAAACAGAGAAAACGGGCCCTTGAGATTCTGGTTCAGGCGAAAAAGAAAAAATTATCTCATGCTGTGTGTTTTGTGTAAATACTTGCCTCCACACATTAAAATGGCCCCCATATTTTATGTTTTATGTGTTCTTTTTATATTTTCTATTTATTCTTTGTGCAGCACTTTGGTAACCTTGTTTTTTAAAATGTGCTTAGCTATATATATAAAGTTGATTGGACTGGATTTTTTGCTGCCGTATCCTTCTCACCTTTTTTTACTCCTGACCAGTTTTCATGCCTGCATGTACTTCATTTGACTAATGTGGCGGATGAATTTGTGCTGTAAATACAGTAGAGTTTAATTTGCACGCTTTGACGTCAACATCAAATGAAATGGGAAGCGTTTCTCATACCGTATAAAATATGAGTTATTAAAACAAGTCTATCCCAACTACACACAACTAAATGGCTTGTTGCATTTGATCCTCGTTTTTTCTCTGCTCTCTGTGAATTTATCAGTCATTTCCGGGGCACAGCCCAGTAGTGGAGAACCGCTTTATTTTATGCCACACTTTCAAAACTCTACCGTTGTAAGGTTTCTAGAGATTGTAAGATGAGACCCTGCTGATTTACATATGAAGTCCAGTGTGTGTGTGTCTCATGGCTTTATCATATCCAGCCCTGAACTTTAATGCATAGATCTACAGATCTAGAAGCTGTGATGAAGAAGATGATGATGATGATGATGACGTCACTAAAGCCAGTGCACTGCTTGTGTTTATCCACATGAGGGCAGCGCATCCCTGCTAGTGTGTGTCATGTGCTTGTTTTAAATGGTGACATAGGCTGGGTTCCAGGCTGCTAACTTCTCTCCGCCTCGTTCACTCGGGTGTACATCATTGTTTACGTTGCATGAGTGCCCACAACTGGCGGAACCTTTGCTATAGGCTGAACTGGAACGTGATAAGCCCTTGATCACTTAGAATCCACTATGGGGTTGATTTATTTATTTTTTATATAAATAATTGTTTAATGCAGCACTCTATATATGTAGATAGGTGTGTTTGAGTTGTTTAAATATAAAAAAATACAAAAAATTATATATCATAGAGTTGTTTGTGGTGGGATAAATTAAATTGACGTCACAATCGTGTTGCATTGTGGTATTAGGAGCTGCCTGAAGTGTACATATGAAGTAGACTTGCTCCCTAGGTCAAAATCGAGGATCTGTCCATATAAATGAAGTGGAACGCACTTCAAAAATGGCGGCAGGGATTCCCCCGAGGTGAAGTGCTTAGGGATGTTCTGAAGTGCGTGTCTAAAAGTGGACTGGAACGCAGCCATGGTCAGAGTCAGGCGTCACATCTTACCCCACTCCCCTTCTAAATATTCCTGTGGAGTGTGTGTGTGTATATGCACCAGTAACAATAAAATTCAGCTGTGGAATCACTGTTTTTGAAATCTTGATCTGTAACAAACCTTTACAATGAGGTTTCAGTAACGTTGTCTCTCTCTCTCTCTCATCTGTGTGTTTATTTAGGAGGACGCAGGACAAGGAGATCAGTGGAGTCGACGTGAAGGACCTCACGGTGTCCCGGTGAGAGTGTTTCCATCGCTCACACACGCATATTAAATTAAACGAACAGAGCTCAAAACAAAATGTTCAAATGCCACTAATCATGTTGTTAGGACAGCTAAATAAATTATTCATCAGCTTTTAAAAGGGAGGGAATAGACCTTAATCACAGCAGCGCCATCTTTGATTTCTTTAATGGGAATGAAAGCGAGGCTGTGAGGGACAGACATGCATCTCTTCAATGGGCTGTGCTGTTATTTAATGTGTTTTTGGATTGTTCTGCTCATGAAACACTGGAAAAATATCTTTTTAAGAAATTTCAGTTGACAGAAAACTCCAGACAATATAAGCTGTGGAAAATTGTAAGTAATCTACAGCTTTTTACAGCGGACGCCATTGAAAACACGGCAAGTCTGTCCCTCACAGCCTCACTTTCACACCTGTCATGCCGCCGCTCTGAATAAGGTCTATGAAGATATCGTTCCATCTTCCTTCCCATATCTTTGTGTTGGTCAATCAGACTTAATAGTAATTAGTCACAAATTCATTTGTCAAATTTGACCGTTTACACGTGCATTTGACAGACAAACTGCAGATTTTACGAGCAAGAAACGGGTATGATTTATGCATTCAGAAAAAAATCACATATTAGCTTATTATTAAAGGTATAGCGGAGGATGTTTTACTTCCTGGTGGGTAGTCTAAACTATTGGTCCTCCTAATTGTCAATCATTCTGGTGAATCAATCAAACTTTTCAAAAAGTGGAGAGGGCGGGTCTTATCTAAAATTTGGAAAGATCCTCCGCTATACCTTTAAGTATTTTCATCTATTTGAGTTTCTTAAATAATCATATTATAATGAATAATCATTGTGAAAACAATCACATTTAATAAAAAGTATGAACATGGTTAAAATATGTCTGGCTGTGGAATAAGCAATATTAAAGAGGACCTATTATGCCCTTTTTCAAAGTTTTGATGTTGATTTTAGGCTCTACTAGAACAGGTTTTCCTGCTTGAATGTTGATTATTTTCCTCATATTCTCCCAGTCTGTCAGTCTGTCAGTAACGCTCTGTTTAGTTCCTGTCTCTATGAAGCCTCTCCCTCTGAAAAGCACACTGTGCTCTGATTGGTCGGCTGGAGCATTGTGTTGTGATTGGTCAAGAGCTAGTGTGTTTGGGAAATGTCCCGCCCCTTACCATAACCGCCAGTTTCAACACACTACTAACTAACTCAACCAGGCCCCGCCCCTTTATTCTGCTTATTAATTATTTAAATTAGGAATATTGTGACGTGTTCGTTTCCGGAAGAAACTCAAGACAACAGTGGAGGCGTTTCAGGGAGTTCAGAAACACTGACACTGATATAGAGAAGAACATTACACACTAAAGAAAGATGAACAAGGAAAAAATCCCCTTTAAATTTAAAATGTAAGAGATGGAAACAAATTGGATATATTTTGTTCTGTATTTGACACTCAAATGATCTCCTAGCTCTCTGAGGCCATCGCTGACCTGAGCATCACATCTAAGGAAGAACATCTTGAGTACCTGCGATGGAAGAAGGAGCGCGAGGAGATCGACCGAGAGCGCGTGGCCCGGCACAAAAACGCCAAAGGCCAGTGGAGGAGAGCCTGGGACATGGATAAAGCCGATCTGATGTAAGCCAGACGCAAGCGCCTCAATTCTGTTCTGACGTGAGAGAAACTAACCTGTGTTGCCTTAGTTTGCACCTTGATTCAGTTTGAATTCTTCTTTGTTCGTTTTTTTGTTTGTTTTGCATGTTTAACTGCCTCTTACATAAATTCCAGCTGTTGAATCGTCTCTGTGTCTGCTGTCTTACTGACACCTTCAGATCCATGAGTTCAGATGCTTCACTCATATCTTTGATTTGTCCTAACTTTAATGCTTCATAGAATCATCAGAAAACCTTTTGAAATGGCTTTCATTTTTGGCTGATGTTGTTGGTTAATGTTAGGGCGTTTTCAAAGTCCGCACCGAGGTCCGAACCAAAGTTCATGTTTTGATGCATTTTATACATTCGGTAAATTTTGGTTTGGTTTCACATTGCAATTATGCGAGCGGCGCACTAAAGCACTTTACATGACTCACTTGCATCCTGTCGTCATCATCTCTGTGGGCTGCATCTTGACATTGATTGGTTTGTAAACGGACGTGCGTCTGACGTCAGCGTGATGTCAATTCGGCGGGTAACTTTGACAAGAATGAATGAACAGATGCACATCATTGCAACTATACAATTATTATCACGGCATTACTCCCTGCAGCACCGACTATACTCGAGGCTAGTTCACATTCGCCAAATGAACGTCCTCGTTGTGCAAACATTTTATGGTCGCCGGGCAGGAAAGGAGGAGAAGAGCAAGCAATCCTGCGGGAACCACCGGAACTTCCTGTAAATGGTCTGAAAGTCCGAACCATACAGAAAATGCGTTCACACTAGAAACGAACCAAACCTTTGTTCAGTTTGATCCGGACCGAGACTACCTCTTTTCGTCGGACCAAATTTCGTCTGATTGGTCCGGATCGTGGTCCGGGAGAGGTTTCACACCTGTCATTTTGATTCGGATCAAACTGAAAAGTCAGAAAATCCGGACCAAACAAGGTAGGTGTGAAAGAACCCTTAATGTTAACCAACTAATAGTAACTAATAACCAACTAATAGTAGGGATTCACCGATATGAAACTTTTGGCCGATACTGATAACCGATAATTCTGACATTTTGGTCGCAAAAATCTAAATCCAAATTTTTTTATACAATTTTTGAGAGCCTGATTACTGATAAGGTTCTCATTATAATTTCATGTAGCTTATATGACAGACTTGCGTTGCACATGTCGCACTGAACTGTATTTTCCTGTTTGAAGTGATTCCAATCATATTTCAAACAATTCAAACCCATCATGATGAACAGTGCGCATCTGGAGCGTCTCAGCTGAGGGACATAAGACATTATTTATCGGCTTTAATATATCGGCCAAATTTTCTTATCGGGCCGATAACGCTAACATTAATGAACATATATCGGCCGATACCGATATGGTGGCTGATATATTATGCATTCCTAACCAATATTCAAATCGTCAGCTGTTTCCATCCATGTGTTTTTTTGCCAATTTTGAGATCTTGCACAACAACAAAAATTGCGCACAAAATCTTAAAATGCACACAATTTTTTTTGAGGCAGATACTTTTTTATTCCATAAGAAGACATACGTATAAACTATGATGGAAACACATTTGCCAAATAAATTTTGCAACAAAAACTCAACAGAGGAATCATGTAATTGAATAACTTTAGGTCACTGTTGTACCTACAAGAAGTAGCCAATAGATTCTGCAGCCTTTCTTAAATCTTGTCTGTAGTTATATAGTAATTTGCTTGTTACTGTCTACATTTAAAGCAATAATATCAAATAATGATAGCTGTGAAAAAGACGCGTCACCATTGGGAAATGTGCACAATCCACTTCAAACTAACTTAAATATCTTGTCTCGCTCTGAGAAATGTCACATTATGGAAGGAAAATGGGTTTAATGAATGATCTTTGACCTTTTCGCTGCCCACATCATTGAGCAGGACTCTTGTTTAATGTCATAGAGGTTATAAAAGGTCCTTGTTTTCGCTCAGATGACTATAAAGTTTATTAGATGCCAAACTGCTCAAGACATCTGGCCTGATCTTCTGTGTAAGTCTGATCTGCTTCATTGGTTTGATTAAACAATATAAATAAATATCTCTGCCTGTTAAAACTGAAGTTGTTTTCAGGGAAAGTTTATGAATCATGTCTCTTGGGCTTTTTAAGGTCAAATGTCTTGATTCAGTGAGGTCATGAGACATGGATGACTTTAATTCAAGTAATTGAATCAAACCGCACTAGACGATAATGTGATGTGGATTATTAGAAGTAAAAAGGTCATGTAGTCTTGGTCTTCTGTTTGTAGCAGAAATTCAGTATGTTTATTCCACAGCATGCAGATTTACACCAGATTGAGTTTTTTTTTTTTTTGTAAATGTTTTTATAGTGCTTATGCATTCATATAAATGATAACATCACTACATGGTTATGGTCAACATGAAAACAAATTGGACTCTTTACATAAATAAATGTTCATCTTCATAATTTTTCATCACTAACCCTTCATAACTAAGGGTTTTCTTAGCACAAAGGCTTTGTGAGAGAGAGCGTGTGTGTGTGTGTGTGTGTGTGTGTGTGTGTGTGTGTGAGTGTGAGTGTGAGTGTGAGAGAGAAGGTTTGGCTATACTTGAGGGCCAAATGTCCTCACTTATGTAGTTAAATATTATGAAAACTGACTAGTGAGGATATTTTATTGGTCCTCACTAGTTAAAAAGTATTTTAAATCAGCCCAAAACATGCTTTTTATTTAAAGGGGACCTATTATGCCAATTTTTTCAAGATGTAATATAAGTCTCAGTTGTCCCCAGAATGTGTCTGTGAAGTTTCAGTTCAAAATACCCCACAGATCATTTAGTATAGCATGTTGTAAATGCATTTTTGAGTGGAAGGAAAAACATGCTGTTTTCGTGCATGTATCTTTAAATGCAAATGAGCTGCTGCTCCCCGCCCCTCTTTCCAGAAGTGGGCGGAGCCTTTACAGCTCGTGCCTCGGATACTCTGACAAAAACTAAATCTGTTTGGTTTTGATCATCATTTCTACCGTGTTCACGCTCACGTGACATTTCAGTTCTTCATCATCATGAAAGTTTATTAACAGCATGTCATAAAGCCATATCAATCTAAACTTCTGATATATGGTTTTCTGAGCGCACAAATCTGGCTGTCAGATGGAGCGTCCCGTGAGTATTAGACGAAGTTCTCTTTCACATCTTATTGAGCTTAAACTGTGTGTTTTTGACATAACCTTGTGTGTATTTGCAAAGTTCACATATGTCTGTGAACATAAACAGCAGGGAAAGAAATCGCATACGTCTATTAGATCTGTGTATTTAAGTGAAAGCAGCGTAATATACAGTATTTACTGATATATATGCTGTTAATATGAATCAAACAACAAAAGAAAAACAGAAAATCACTCACTGATCTTGACTGAACAACTTAAGTAGCTTTAATAAGAATACATTTCTTACTTGCTCTGGCGAGGAGATAAACATGGTGGACTGTGTACATCTCACTGAGGGGCGGAGTCTATGCTAATAGGGCGGAGTCTGTCAACAGTTGTGGGCGGGGCCTAATCATATGCGCCGTCATATTGCATAGAAACTGCAAACAGCTTATTCTGAGACACTGCTTATTTATGGGGATTAAATAAAGGAGTGGGTGGATTTTTGCCATTATTGGGTGGTTGTGTACACACACACTGCCAACACATTTATGTTCAAACACCATGTTTTATGTTGTTATGTTCTGTGATGTGTAGGGGTATGGGTTATATCATTAACCTGATATAAAATCAATGGAAGTCTATGCAATGTCTTTACTAGTGAAACGAACGCGTGTGTGTGTGTGTGTGTGTGTGTGTGTGTGTGTGTGGTCACCAACAGTGAGTCCTCACAATCCTGAACATGCCGTACCACAAACAAGACTTCAGGCCAAATGTTAACAAGTGTCTGGAAATCTTCAGTGTTTCATATGGGTTCCTCTGAAATAAATAATCTTCCCTATTGAGTGGACGGGGACAAGAGGATATTTTTAGGGTGCTTTGAATGCCTTGCCTTATTTGGGAGGGTTTACGAACACTAGAGACTGTTCAGGGCAGCGAAGCTGTTTTGTGGGAGGTAAAACCCTTGATCAGTGAACGTCCAGTACAAGTGTTCATGTCAGAACAATTTTTCCTGCTAACTATCAACCCTGGATTCAAGTTCTGTTTGGGTAAATCGCATGAAGAAATATCCAGATCATATTTAACTCCAAAATCAAGAAAGAAATTGTCATTTTAAAAAGTTATGGAAAGAAAAAGAGGTTTCTAAAGTCTTAAGAAGAGCCTCCTCCATCTGGTAGCCAGAAATCTAAATCTGCACCACTAACCATCATAAACCAGTCAGTGCCAGCACTAAAATTCATGCTTCTGTAAGCTAACTAACGCATGCACTTGTAGTGGCACATTGAGCTTGATTTGCATGGTATGTTGTTGGAATTGTCGGTGATTATTTTGTGTTGATGTTCAGTGGCCGCGTGTGTTTTTCCCAATATGTTTTATTTGTAGGTTCTCTGAAAAGGAACATGGAGGAACATCAAACAGAGGTGAATGTTTTAATTTTCAGATGAAACCCATTTACAGCTGAGATCGAGATACTAATCAAGGAGCAAATGGTACATTTATTATTCTCTCTGTTGAAGATTGGGTCTTACCATATGTAGTGTGTAATTACTGTATTTTCTGGGTTAATTATATTTGATTTATAGGAGGTCAAAACGGCAGAAGAGGAAATCTGAGATCGGAAGAATCCAGAGGTGCGTAAAGCCAAAAACTCTTGGCCTAGAAATTAATTAAATGATATTGATGAGTTGTTCTCAAACCTTTTGAATACTTTGATGGATTGGAATCTGTAGATCGATGTTTGAAATTAAACATGGATAAATAACGTTCATGATTTCTAAAAGCAAAGTCATGTCTGTACAATAGGAAATACAATCATTATATTTCAAACAGTCTTTAATTTCTTTCCTTATACATTTTCTAGCATGTTTTATGTGTATAATATACCACTAATGATATTTTTATAATTATCTTAATAGGCAGTTAGGGCACATCACATTAAACACTGCAATAAAATTCAAGCTCAATTTTCATTAGACGCTTCGAACAAACTGAAACAAATTTCTGAAAAAATGTTTTATTATTGTTAAAATTTCAATAAATTGTTAAATTGTTTAACTTTTGTGAATTCAGTTGATTATACGTCCTTTTTGATTATTCAAATTCAATTAAATCATTCAAATGGAATCCAGGAAAATTAAAATGGAAAAAAACAAGCTTTGTGAATTGATATTAGGAATGAAACATGGAAAAACAAAATATGAATGAATAAAGTTTATAAATTCTAAAAGTCTTTTCTGTGATATAATCATAACTATAATTCATCCATTTGTTTATTCATAATTAGTTTTTCCATGTTTAATTTCTTTCCAAGTACATTTTCTAGCATGTGTCATGTATATTTACTAATATAATAAACTGATTTTTTAAATATTATATTAATTATATTTTCTCTTTAATAGACAGTTCAGTACACTGCAATAAAATTAAAGCTCAGTTTTCATTGGAAAAATATTATAAAAATGTATTGTGTTGTGGCACTGTGTGATTAATAATATTCAAACCTTTATTATAAATTTCAAACTTTAAAGATTATAAACTGGTAGTCAAGTTGACGTCACATTCTGCATTATGTTGATTTTCTAGTTCGACACAAAGCGTCTGACAAGAAGGGGAAAAGTGTCCCAGTGGTTGGGAGTAAAGCGAAGGGTAAAGACCGTCTGACGGGTCGAGCGAGGAGGTAAACTGACCTCATACTGAATTGTTAAAGTGCTGAACCTTTTACAGTAACATCCTGCCACATTTCACCTCAAATCCATTAACACAGACTCAAAGGATGATGGGAAATGATTTTCAGAGGGATTTATGGTTATGAGCATTTCCACTCCCACTCAGCATTAACGTTCAACCACAAACTCATCCGATCACATGACCGGATGATTTATAATGATACAATTCGTCTTTTAAAATCTCATTAAGTTCAAAGCAGTTCCTTGTTATCATACAGTAAACGCACATTCATTTGCTCATTAAACACAGTAATTGAACAAAAAGCCCCAACAAATGTTTTGGTAATCAGAAGATATTGTGATGCTGTTATAGAAGATGGATAAATTATGGTTAAACTTCACAACAAGGTCCTGTAAGACTTGAGAAATTAGAAAATGCCGGGCAGTCCAGTTGAAGAACGACCACTCCCTGAGAAGACAAATTAACATTTAAACTCTCTCTTGTGAAACTAGCATCACCATTCGAGACGCAAGTCTTAACTAAGCATCATCCTAATCTACATCTCTTTCCCTTGACCCCCCATTCTCTCTCTCTTGCTGAAATTCACCCAAACATCTATATGGTTTAATGTGAACAATTATCATACAACACTATACATGTTTGGTATCATTTGAAATGTCTCAGTGCGACTGGTACAAAGGTCTCATTCCCACAGAAGTAAACCAAAAGGGTAATAAGGTGTGGAGAGTTTAGAGATATCTTGTTAACAGCTGTGGGTGTGCCCGCATGTAAATCAGCCTCTGTCCCCAGTAAGTCTGGGATGTTGGTTAATGCAAATTCCCACTGTGAGCTCATGTTTACATTTGAAAAGAGGTTTCTGCCTTGGTCTGAGTATTTAGGGAGATGCTGAAGAGGGTTCAGCGTGCGATTCTGTAACTCAGATCAGCACGTAATGTTGAAGGACCTCAAAGACTTCAGCATTATGTATTTTTCTAAATGTCGGGTTTAGCCTACATCTTTTACTCTTTATCTCAGAGCATTTTGATGTTATTGTATTGATTATCTTTGAACTGATTATGAAATTGGCATGATACATTTACTTGACATAATAAAATTGTAAACATTTGACTCTGAAATTGTTTTCCCAAGTAGATAAAACGGATTCGTTTGTTATTGCAAAATCTGTGTCAGATTAGTGACGACTAATATTTGGCACTAATTCAAGTGTACTTGGTTTTGTAAAGACAAGAAGTGAATTTCCGTTTAGGGCAGCAACTGCTGCTTGACCAACCTAAATCTGTGTGTGTCTTACCTCTGTTTTAATGTAATGTTACTTTAGATAAGTGTACTGTATGTGGGAAACCACGGCATGGCTAATCCAAAGCTATTGTAAGAGTAATGTTGGTCAGCTTATATCTGTAATAGTGGCCATACCTCTACTGGAGTAAACATTACTTTAAATTCAAATGTATGCAAAATAATGGGGGCTATACCAAAGTATCTTTGATTGTGTATGCATGAATGCGACCATCTCAGGTATATAGCATTTACCTCTGTTTAGTGACCGAAAACTGACGAGTTTGTGATCATGAGACCCGCGTTAAAGAGAAGGCCTCAAAGTGACATGCTCCCTAATATGAACAGGTAAAATATAAGTAAAGAGTTAAAAAGAATAATCAAATGTGCTGCTAAACTATTATATAAATGACAAATAACCAATTGGCATTCTAACCTAAATTCGAAGTGGTGATAAAATGAAGTCAGATAAGATTAATTGGAACTAAATTACTTTGCCACGCGGAAAGACAGTAACGCGCAGAGACCTTCACCCGTTTCAGACGGGCTTACAGTCCCATTGCTTAAGTTAATGCATTAACTAACAATGAGCAAAATGTTTAAGAACTTGTTTAAGTCTTATGGTAAATTATTACTGATTTTATTAGATGTTGTTCATTAATGTATTTTTTGAGTACATAAGAGCTAAAATCGCTAAATAAAAGTATTTAGGTTTTTTAGTCACATGGTATTCTTTGACGTTACTATAAATATGTTTGTACATATACTGTCATCTGACTTATATTCATGAAAACTTGACATTATATATTAATAATATTCATAAAACCTTATTTATATGGTACTCAAGGTACTTGATTTATGACATCTTTAATAAAAATACATTAATGAACAACATATAATAATATTATCTTTATCTTTTTTTAGTAATATCACAATATCTTTGATTCCAAAACATTTTACTTTTTGACGTGTTTAATGAGTAAATTAATGTCCATTTACTGTATGATAACAAAGAGTTGTTTTAAAATCATAAATAAGATCGTAAAACATTTCTTCATTGTCCTCAGGTGGGATGCTAAAGAGCAGGAGGAGCATTTGCAGGTGATTTTTATTACGGTTATTATTACTGCCACAGTAATAAACATTATAGGATGAAAATGTGCAAAATTTTTATGGAAATAATTTCACAATAAAATGTATTTTAATACTCCTAAATGTAAGTTTCAAATTGTTTTTTACTTAAAATTTTTGGGGTAACTTCTGGATATTATTTGCATGTCTATGTGCCCGATAATCGATATCCAGAACCGATATTTATGATAATGGTCTGTCTTGTGTGCAAATCACAAAACACACACAAGATGACGCCATTTATCGGTGGATCCCATATTACAAAACCGATATTCAAGCATTTTTCCATAATTGAATATTGGTTTTGTAATATGGGATCCACCGATAAATGGCGTAATCTTGTGTGCGTTTTGTGATTTGCACATAAGACTGACCATTATCATAAATATCGGTAAAACCGATTATCGGTCTCTTTGTTTTCTTGAAATTTTGAGGTTAAAGAGATTTTAATATTTCATAGTCTTTTTTTAATACATGTATTTGTTGGTTGATTTCTGCCAGGTTTATCCAGACAGCAGTCTGCAGGAGTTTTTAGAGGAGCTCGATGCTCTTTGTCCTCCTGAGAGCGTCAGTCCAGAGACTGACATTGAAAACACAAAGTCATGTGAGTCTGAAGAGTCAATGAAAACAATCAATGCCATGACCTCCAATGGGACGGCGGACCAGAATGGACGTGTTTATACAGAAATTGCTCATTCGGAGCCGCTTTCTCTGAGGGCCACTGAGAAAAAGGTCCGCTTTTCTGGGAACCATGACAAGAACAAGTCAGAAACCGAGACCAGTGCTCTGCAAGCGGCCTCACTGATCACGAACGTCCCTGTTGAAGACGACGAACAAACATCGGCACAAGATGACATCGAATGTATCCAGAAAGAGATAAAACCTCTGTCTCCGGAGCAGGAAAACCTCACAGAACTGAATCCAGCCACTGAAGGAAGTGCGACCGAACCATCGTGTCCTAAACCTGCAGATGTTTGTATATCAGCAGAACCGGACGAGAACAAACCCGTTGAACACGGCAAGAGCTGCTCTTCTAGAGGAAACGGTACGAAACACTGGCTGTGTGAAACTTGCTCCAACACTGGAATACACTACACCACTTTTGCTCAGATTTGCAGTCTAGATGAGTCAACAGTAGTTGCTGAGAGTCTGTGCCAGTTTTCAGATTTTGGGTTGACGAATATCACAGAAAATCTTGTAGTGTATGATGGGCACAGGCAGATTTAGCTTCAGACCATGATTCCATTCTTTCGGAGGATATCAAAACATGTTTTATATTTTGAGCTGATTTGAGCCTCCCCAGTAAACAATTACCGTCTTTCAACGTTGAAATATGGTTGAAAATAACCTTGAACCGCCTTGGACTGGTTTACGACGTGATTTCAACTAAGTAGTTTCGGCCGGACTACGTGTTTTCAACTGATCATCTAAGACAGGATAAGTCTGTTATACATGCTAAAATAACGGAGAAAAACAAACTACCAAACCATGTTCATTATTAATCTCAAATAAATGTAAAGAGTTTTACATGTTCCATCGAGACGTTGAAGATCGACCTGTTTTCAACGTTGTAAAGTCGTAATTAGACGTTGAAGATTTACGTCTATTCAACGTCTAATAGACGACTTTTTGCTAGCTGGGACAGTCGGTTAGTGTTTGATGCCGTTTATTTACAAAGTCGGCAAGTGTATGATGCCTAGTGTTTCAAAATCTGTTCAGATAATGTATATATTTGTATGAATGTGTATATAAATGATAATGTATAAACAAGTCAAAATTTTGGAAACATGAAGGTTTTTTAACGATTTCTTGATTTCTCTAAAGCCGGGTGCACACTGTGCGATTTGGCCGTCTGAGACAAATTTAGCGAATCCTAAAAGAATCCTCTGATCATATAGGCTAAAATCTGAAGTCTTTCATCGTTGATCAGCCGATTAATGAACATTGTGATCAAATTTTACCTCAGATGAAATTCTGGCGGTGTCAGAAGATTTCACTCTCAGTCCTGCAGTGAATCTCCTACGACCACCGTCAAATTAACTTTGTTTTTCAAGACAAGCCGTGACCAAAATTAACATTAGAGATTTCTTTGTAGCCACCGTTACAATCCTGCGTGTAACGCAGCTCACAGTCACTGAACGTGTCATTGATTGATGATGTAAAACTTAAGACAAGTTTTCTTGCGTGCGTCAGTTTTTAACGCGTCTTTACTTTCGTACAGTCTGACATTAATGACACCTGATATCTTACAGTGTGACATGGCTTACAGCGATGATCATGTCCGTACAGTCTGACAAACAACAATCGCAAAGGACTATTATAAATAAGGCTTAAGGCTGCATTTATTTGATCAAAAATACAGTAAAAACAGAACATTTATTAAAATTTAAAATAACTGTTTTCCATGTGATTATATAGTAAAATGTAATTTATTCCTGTGATCAAAGCTGAATTTTCAGCATCATTACTCCAGTCTTCAGTGTCACATGATCCTTCAGAAATCACTCTAATATGATGATTTGCTGCTCAAAAAACATTTAATGTTAAACACCATTGTGCTACTCAATATTTTTATGGAAACTGATTTTTTTATAAGGATTCTTTGATTAATAGAAAGTTCAAAAGTACAGCATTTATTATAAATATAACTTTTTTGTAATATTTATTAATTTCATAAATGTCTTTTTATCAATTTAATGTGCCTTTGCTAAATTAAAGTATTTATTTCTTTTTCACAGTATTACTGTTTTACTGTGTTTTCACTGAGATCATGTGTGTGTGTGTGTGTGTGTGTGTGTGTGTTTTCTCTCAGAAGAACTGATGGACTCGAGTCTGTCTGTCCTGAATCTGGATCCGGGCGACGCTCTTCCCGACCACAACACCAGCGCTGATATGGTGAGTGTGCTGCTGCATTAAAGCATCAATCCTCATTTGACTTGCAGATTTGAAGTGTCCCACCTCACAGGATTTAGCGGCCCACTGAAACTCCATTATCGAGCTGAAGTGCTTCAGAAATACCCTAGGAAGCAGCACTATATATGTAACCAGGCCACATATTCAACCTGCGAAGTAAAGAGCACACTTACATCAGTTTTAAAGTGTTTAAATGCAACACTACACTCTATTTCTGCCTCTTTTATAATAAACTAGGGCTGTGTGATTTTGGGGGGAAAAAATTAAATGTCTCTGTTTTTATTCCAGGCAAGAGAGAATGGGAAAGTTGTTTAGATGGAAATGATGTCTCTCACATCTGGAGCGAAACTTCATGCACTAAAACCAAAACAGAAGAACGAAAACATGACTCTGATTCAGTGAGTTACTCACGTGACTCTTTAACCTTCTGTGTTTGGAATATTTAATTGGGAACGTCTGTCATTTATTGGATGCTGAGCGTTGAAAACACTGGTTGGCATTGACGTTCTGATTAGTTAATCTTCTCGTAGATTGTTAATGCTTCAACGCACAGTTAACCTTTATCTGATCCACCAAACCCAATTTTTTTGGTGGTTTGGTGGAGCTTTAGTCTGAAAGCACTACAAACAACTTGAATGTGTAACTTCATGAAGTTTAGCAGAACAAACCCATTAATACAGCACACTAACTGACTAACCTAGTAGCAATCTTCATCAGAACTCATATACGTCAATGAAATCAAACCTGACAGATGCTGATCTACTTCACAAGCACACGTGTCATGGGATTTTGTGTGGATAGTTCACAAGGATCGTTCAAGTATGTTTATTAGCACTTTATTTTGTATGAGTGATCTGAAAAGTGATCAGAAATAAAACCTTTTGTTTGGTTTTATTGTCTAATTCAACATTAAGGACGTTTACAGTCCTTGCAGATTCAATTATTTTGTTTTACAAAAGACTGCAAGAATGTTTACTAGCTGAACATATGTGCTAGTTTAGCAGGTATTATTGTACTTTATGTGGCAATGAATTATCATCAAACTGATGTTCATCTTCACAACATTTCAGTGTTTAAAAACGTTACTGTTTGAAGAACACATGAAGGGTTTTATGTTTAAAGTGACTAAGATTTGATTTTTATATTTTGCTGACACTTTCATTTAAGTATTTTGTGTTCATTTGGTTTTGAAATGAATGTTAAATAAAAAATAATAAGCATTAAAAACTTGATGCTTGCATTGATTCCACTGCTCAAATTGTTTGTTTTTTTCAACCATAACAATCATCAGTTATGAATTAATTTAGTTGTTAAATGCTAAAATTATACATGCAACACACCTTTTTATTTATGCATTTATTCCAACAATAGCTTCCTTTAAAAGGTATATTAGATATTAAATTGAAAGACATTTATTACATTTAAATGACACAATATTAGGGTTTCACATTAAGAATGTGTTTGTGGTGTGTGTTTGTTAGATAAGTTCTTAAGTGATATAAGGTTTATATACATATAAACATATTTTGCACTGCAGTCCATTAAAAATACACTGAATTCTCTTCAATTCCCTGTTGATAAAGCCTCTATTTTGGTCCATGTCCTGTTTTACCATAGAAGGATATAATGGAACTTTTACTTGCGTGCATGAACTCACACACACACTCACACTCACACACACACACACACACACACATACATATACATAGATAGACAGACAGATAGATTGATCTGACAGACTCATATACAATCGTTGGACAGACTCACCGGCCACTTTATTAGGTACACCTGTTCAACTTCATTAATGCAAATGTATAATCATCCAATCACATGACAGCAACTAAATGCTTTAGGCATGTAGACATGGTGAAGACGATCTGCTGAAGCTCAAACTGAGCATCAGAATGGGGAAGACAGATGATTTAAGAGACTTTGAACGTGGCGTGGTTGTTTGTGCCAGACGGGAGTATTTCAGGAACTGCTGATCTACTGGGGTTTTCAGTTCTGTGGGTGAAAATGCCTTGTTGATGCCAGAGGTCAGAGGAGAACGACCAGACTGGTTCAGCTGATAGAAAGGCAATAATAACTCAAATAACCACTTGTTACGACCGAGGTGTGCAGAAGAGCATCTCTGAACACGTCAAACCTTGAAGCAGACGAGCTACATCAGCAGAACACACACACGCTCCTGTCAGCTCACAACAGAAAACTGAGGCTACAATTCACACAAACTAGACGATATAAGATTGTAAAAACATTGCCTGGTCTGATGAGTCCGTATTTCTACTGCGACATTCATGGTCGGGTCAGAATTTGGCGTAAAATCCATGAAAGCATGGATCCATCCTGCCTTGTATCAGGGGCTCAGGCTGCTGGAGGTGTAATGGTATAATGGATATTTTCTTGGCACACTTTGGCCCTCTTAGTACCACTTGAGCCTCGTTTAAACACCACAGCCGTCCTGAGTATTCATGCTGACCATGTCCATCCCTTTATGACCATCTTCTGATGGATACTTCCAGCAGAATAACACTCAAAATTATCTCAAACGGGCAAACATGATGAGTTCACTGAACTCAAACGATCTCCACAGTCACTAGATCTCAATCCGATACAGCAGCTTTGGGATGTGGAGGAACAGGAGATTCACATCATGGAAAGGCAGCTGACAAATCTGGAGCAACTATCATGTCAATATGGACCAATATCTCTGAGCAATGTGTCCAGCACCTTGTTCAATCTGTGCCACGAAGAATCAAGGCAGTTCTGAAGGCAAAATGGGGTCCAACCCGACACTAGCAAGGTGTTCCTAATAAAGTGGCTGGTGTGTGTGTGTATACATTACTTCCAATGAAACACATTAAATGCATCAATTAATGCGAATTCATTCCTTGCATTTTGTGGAGTTATTTCAGGTAAGCTGTCTTGTTTCCAGCTATCCACTTATTATTATTATTATTTTCCAGCCTTTCGTTGTTTTGACCTGCTTCTCTCACCTGATCCATTAAAGGGAGTGTAGCTTATCACACATTTGATAATTAATTATTTTGATGCAAGTCGATTTACTCGGGCATATTTTCACGTGCTAAAGCAATCGTGAACTCTGTGGAGAGTTACTTACAGTAGAAGTAAAATAACTCACTCTGCTGGAAATTACATTTGTGTAAGATACCAAAAACTTAAATAATATGTTGTGTTGTTTTGCACATGCTGCGCTGCCTCAGTCCTCAGCGTTCTGTTTAATAGAGGATCTTTTGGGATTAGTGTCTTATTATTTTCTAAAAGCCTCCCATCGGCCGGTTGCTCTGGAAATCACTCCCTGTTCTCTTCAAACACGGCTTTGTCTTCTGTTACTCTTTTAATTACCCTTTTCCAGCAGGCATGCTCGGGGACGGCATCATCCTCGGGGACCGGCAGTGGGGCCGGTCACATGACTCATGATGATGATGATTTGGATGTTAGATGAAGGTAGCTGAATCTTCTTAATTGTGTTTGGCCAAATGTTATATTCGTGATGTCTAGCAAAAGATGCAAGTGCATTAAACAAGAGTGAAACATCACCCAGTGAGCATTGATGTAGGCGATATAAAGGCAACGGAAGTTAAATTACATCACTTGCACTGATTCTTGGTGTAAACATCACTAATGCATTTCACATGTATTCAAGTTAAACTGTTCTGAAACCGTCCACAGTAAGCAGGTGAATTGGTAAAAGGTGAGGGTATCATGATTGGGTATAAAAGATGGGAAACATTTCATGAGAGAATAGTCTTAACAGCTTAAAAAGCACACTTTTTTTTAATAAAAGATTGCAAAGAATTGAGGTCTTTCACCATCTATCATACATACTATTGTGAAAAATTTCCAGTGAATCCAGTGAAATCTCAGTACATAGGGAAAGGCGTTAAGCCTCTGTTGAATGTGAAAGACGTCATTGCATGAGAAACCATCATGTTACTGTGTTACTTACAGCCACATGCGCTCAGGAGTACTTTGGAAAGTCCTCCTGTGGTGAAAGTCAAGTTTTTATGTTGTTTGTATGTCATGTTTTTAATATGCTTTAAGACAAACCATGTGTAAGTTCATAAGTCGACACCATTGCTGAGTATTTTCTCCTTAAAACTGCAGTGAACCAAAGACAGTCTCAAAAACACGCTTTGAAATCGCTGGTGTTTCTGACGTCACAAACTACCTTGTAACCAATCAGATCAACGTGTGATCGTCAACCAGTGGATCTCTGAGCTGAGTGAGTGAGTGGAGGTGGGGCTCATTTGCATATTCATAGAACCGCGTATACTAAATGAGGCAAGGGTGTCAAGTTGCATTCAAGATATTTTACGGCATGAAGACATTTTTTCAAGTACAAAATGCTTAAATATGTCATTTTGGTGATCAAAGATGAGTTTTAATGGATCAAATGATTGACTACAGGGGGACTTTAACAGTCTGACACTGCATCAAGAAATGCAAATTGAATCTCTGTTACGCAGGAGAAAGCTATACTTCCAAAACACAGTGGAAATGTGTGCTGTGTTCAGATGAATCCATGAAAACATATTTGGATTGAACAGAGACATAAAGTGCCATTTGATGACATCTTTCCTGGGAAGCAAGGCAATGCCAGGCCTCATTCTGCACGTGCTACAACAGAGTTGTTTCTTAGTCATTTTACACTCCAGTCCAGATCTGTCTCCTATTGAAAATGTACAGCCCATCATGAAAAGGACAATCAGACGATGCCCACACACTGTTGTGCAGATGTCTCTTAAATCAGGCGAGATTAACAACAATTAATATCCTCAATTCCCAAAACAAATAAAAAGTGTGTTGCAGCCGTCAAAACTGGTTTATATTTACAGTGCAATTATGTTGATCAGTGAAAACATTGGAAATCTTTCTTTGTATGTTTGTCAGTTAAATAAAGGTTCAAGAGAATAAAAAAATCACAGATTTTATTGCATTGTACAAAATCTCCCAACTTTTCTGGAAATTGCCGGTGTTTGAATAAGATTTCTTACCCTGGAAATCCAGAGTTCTCGCGAGAGCACAAGTTGAATTTGCTCAGCGAGTTACTCTGGCGTCGAGTAATGATGCTCATTAAATATGCCCTTGTATTCGAGCTGCACCAATCACATGTGGTTATCTGATATAGGCGGGCCAGAGGCGAGATGACGACAGCGCTGTGACGTCGAAGTCATTAGTAAACATTGTAAGATGGCTATGGATGAACACCAGTTGTTTGAAATGGCTTTGGCCGCTACAATGAACGAGTTAGACTTGGCTTTTTATCTAAAAGAGGAACAGAAGACGCCGCTCGAATCCTTCCTTTGCAAGAAGGACGTTTTTGCTGTTTTGCCGACCGGATACGGCAAGAGTCTAATCTACCAGTTAGCTCCGCTGGTAGCTAATCGATAACTTGTTGTGATTGGTCGTAGTGTTATCCAATTGTGTGCAGTGAGATTTTCAAATGCATGCTTGGTGCCGCCCCTCGAGCTGGCCGAGTTTCATTAGTCGACGCCAGACCATTAATCTTTCAGATTTAGGTCTGGATTTCCAGGCTAAAGATTTCTCTCAAAATTCAAACTTAATTTATGCTGTTTTATCTTACCAAGGGTTTCAGCACAGACACTAACATCATGGACAATTGCAGAGCTTTAACCAAGACTTTTCAGCCCTATAAAGAGGCCGTGGTGCTTATCCCACCAGTTATTCTAGAAATGGGACAGAAAGCCTCGCAAAATCCACTTAGTTCCAGTGCCAGAAATAAGTGTTGATTTGGCCCGGTCCTGCCGGAGTGTTTCCTCGTCTCCTGGCAGTGCTCGTGCTGCAGTGCGGTGGAAAATGGCTCCCAGGTCTCTCGGCACACATTAGATTATATCATGTGCACCTGCAGCTGTGAACTCAGACGGCGTGATGAAGCCGGTCCCGAGCGCTGATGGGAAATGAGGATCAGTAATGGATGGGCTGGGTAACAGCACTCTTCAGCAACACTTGTCTCTCGGCTTGATTAATAATGCATTTCTGTCCGGTCTGACTGATGATCATTGAAAAGCCCATTATGAACCTTTAACATAATCCTCCACTTTCTCTCAAACACAAGCTTTGACTGGTTCTCGAAGGATTTTGCTTCGGGATGCAGACCAAACACAACATTGTTTATCATACAAAAGTACCTCAAATGTCCTTGAAATCAAACTGGATGTTTATTAATAGTGGCATGAACTGATTGAGCTAAATGTGCAATATTAATAACATGAATGCACAAAGAACAAGAAGATTTAGCAGACTACTAACATTGGGTTAATTTTGTATTAGGAAATATCAGTATTTGACTGGACACATGACTTTTGGCGTCAATAAAAGATATGGTTTATTTGGCTAAGCAGCTAAACATGATTTTAAGGTTAGTTGTGTTTAGTTATTTGCATTGAACATCGATTTGAGAACCACTGATTTAACTTGCATGCATGCCGTTAAATCTTTGGTTTCTATTCGTACTTGTATGAAACATTTCAATTGATAATATGCATATGTGCTTCTGTTTGAGTAACATGCATGTTTTGAATCTAATAAGAAACTTGTCATTTTGATTAAGACTTTACATTTTTTAAGGAAATGCATGGTGATTGTCCATGCAAAACACACTGTCAATGATGCTATATGGTTGCTAGGGTGTTCTGGGTTGTTGCTAGGGTGTTCTCAAGTAAAAAATGACATTTGGAAAATCATCAGATCTCTAGATGTGGCTCATCGTCTGTCTGAGGGATTTTTTCACCTGTTTTACGCACACACTCGACTTCAATAGCGCTGGAGGTTTCATCACATGACTATCAGCAGTTCTAGTGAGGACTGATTTGGTAAACAAGTCTAATAATTGGATCTCAAGGGGGTTTGCACACTAAAAACTGACATTTTAACTAGTCAAGTCAACATTGATTTGTTCCCACAGCTGCTGAATCAATTGTCTTCAGTCACAGGACGAATCAAAGAAAGTTCAAAACATCTTGTTTACAGGAAACAGCTGGTTAATGGCACAAAAGCAGATTCTTACTTGTAGTTGTGCATAATTTACTGTTATTACTATAGTAACTACATGTAACGTAACTATGTCACCTTAAAATAACATGTTACCAAAAACTCTACTTGCAGTTTCATTAATAATACCAATAATGAAATAAGTGTACTTAAAGAGAGTTCACTTTCATGACTGTTCACTTTTACAAGTTTTACTTTAATGTAAATTTAAAATCATTGTTTTAATAATCTTTTGTCATGCTTTAAGGAAATACGCTTATTTTGATGTGCTAACTTTAATACTAAAGCACACGTAGTGTTTTTCAAAATTACATTTAAAGGTTTTAAATTGCAACTTCATTACAAGCATGTAATTGTAACTATATCTAATACAAGTTTTAAAAGAAATTATGTAAAAGTATATATTAGTTTACCATAAACGCTTGAAGGAGTAAACTTTAAGACAATGGAAGTAATTCTGAAATTGCATATAAAGATGTACTTAAGTATGTCAAAAAGCACTTTTCAAGTTCAAATAATTGCATTTAACATAAATTTAAACTATAATACATTTTCATTTAACTGCAAATAACATGCAATTAAGTGTCCGAAAACATTACATTCAGTTCGCACTTACGCATGTATTATTCCTGTAATATATTTCTAAAAGTATGCTTTTCCTCAAGGGAACTGCTGTAAACACACTATAAACACATCCTAGCAGCCGCAGAGCAACATCTTATTGTGCTGCTTAGTTTTCTCATTTGTGCAGGTGCTGTTTTTCCAGAAGATGTGCAGTATTGAAGTGCTTTGGTGTTCCAGTTGCACAGATATTTTCCAGCATGTGCTGTAACAGGTCATGGAGCCGCCGCTGAAAATAGAGCAGGATTGTGTAATCTGTGCTTTTGACTCCAGAACTGTAAGACAATCGATAAGCCTTGACAGTAGAGAGAGGAAGAAGCTCTACTAAACATGCATAGATCAATGGATGAGACTCTGAACAAGCACAAGTGTTAGAGACCGATGATAAATAGACGGATGGGACTTTGTGTGTGGGACACTACGAGGCCAGAAGACACTAGACACCGAAAATGAGTTGTTGTTTTTGACCTGAATACAACCAGTAAATTCTCTATTATGAATATGAATCATGCATACACACTAGTCCTGGTCTAATCTGCTCAAAGGTCAACAAAACACATTGATTTTAATATCTGATTACAGGTTAATCCAGGATTAAACAGTGTGCTCACCTTGACTAAATTGTCATTTGATTATGAGTGTTATAATCTAGTGAAAATGATTGATGTGCTGCCCAGTTTTGCCCAACAGAAGTGCATGTGAACCCCTCATCCAATCTATAACGAAGGAAATGAGTGTTTGTACTTTTACAAGGGAGTTTATTTACCATTATGGTGATGTATTCTACACCTATGGTATACATTATTTGCTGTAAAAATGATCCGAGTGATGCGAAATGTTTCCAGAGCATGTATGTACATTACTAAACAGTACATTTACATGGATATTATTTGCACATACCTGAGCATCGACACAGGTTCCTCTAAACATACGAATCCTTATTAATTGGTTAAAAGGTAATTCATGCAAGCTTTTAGTGTTGTTATTTTTAAAAGCTTGAACCCTTCCCGACCCCATAAACATGGCTGTTCATATCAAGGCATTGCGCGCGATGGACAGTCTCCGGTTCGGATGAATGATTCCTATACAACTGAATGACAGGCCAGCCGGTGATTTTTGGACTATACGCTCCGAGGATATAAAGTTAAAGCCCATTACACTGCAAACGTCCACCAAGGAGATGCCGAGTATTAAGGCGAAACGAAAAGGACAGATTATATTTGATCGTAGTTTGCCTCTGCTATAAGCGTGTGTGTCCGACAGTCAGTGCGCGCTCCCGGCCTCCTCCAGCGTCCTCCTGTCCAACATCTCAAGTCCCAAGGCTTCTCTTAGTTCTTTTTGTGCTTGTTATCCGTATCAGACACTAACTGAGTTTGTGTTCGCCCTCCAAGCCCGTCCTCGTCCCTGCGCGTGTCCGGGTGCGCGTCTCCGCCGGCGAGGGTCTGGAGGTGATCTCTCCGAGAAGACTGTGTTCCTGCAGCTTCTGAGCTCTCTGTGGGCATGGTGTACCTGTAGAAATCCCCGGACTGGGACTGCGCACTTTTGGAAAGCGACCTTGCTGTCCGGTTGGAGCCGCCGGTGGTGTTTAAATGGATCAGTTCCACATTCGCGCTGCTGTTGCTCTGCGTCCCGTTGTTGATCACGGAGATGTTGCTGTTGCTGTTACTGGATGTAGAGTTGGATTTTGGATTGCTCGCGCTTCCGGCGGGTTTCCATATGAGACTGTAGTAAATGGCCAGGATGATCGCAGCCAGAGACACGGATAACACATAAGCGAACACGGTGGCCAGTCTTACCCACTTCTTATTGGTTTTTGCAGCCATCTTTGCCTTCTTGTCGCCCGTGTAAGTGGCAGGTTTGCCCCTCTCCATGTTGGGCATGTAGTCTCTGTCCCGATTGACCCTGTTTTTTCCTCGATGCTCCACGATCCCGTCCGTCTTGAAGGCTCTTGAGGATCAGACCCTTTAAAACCCGTCAGTTGCGGTTAAATCGATTGAGTTTCGTCCATGGCGCTTGAAATGCCTCAGAAATCCATCAGGATCATGTTGCACCTCGGTGTGGATGTTGATGCTGTTGATGATGATGATGATGATGCTTCTGGTGTTTTCCAGCATCCACTGCAGCTTTTTCCCCAAAGATAGAGATGTTTCTGATCAGAATATCATGGGATGGATTAGAGAGGCTTGGGAATGATGAGACGGATCATACTGTATGAGTGTGTTATTCAACTGAAGAAGAAGAAGAGGCTTCATCAGCTAAAAATACAGGAGAGGAGGATGAGGAGGAGGAGGAGGAGGAGCAGCAGGAGACTCTTAAAGGACCAGCGGAGATGATCATCAGTTCAAGGTCTGGTAACACTTTATAATAACTTATCAAAATGCAGAAAAAATATATTGTATAATGCTTAACAGGTCTGTCTAATTTACATTATATAATGTAATTAATAATGCTAATGTTTCTAACTATACATTATATGTGTGTGTGTGTGTGTGTGTGTGTGTGTGTGTGTGTGTGTGTGTGTGTGTGTGTGTGTGTGTGTGTGTGCGCGCGCGCGCTCTTATTGGTAACATTTTCAACTGGTTTTAGACAATATTAGCCTGTATTATACAAATATTATATCAAAAATATCATTTAATATTTTAACTATCAACCTAAATGCATTAATGTAAAATTACAATAAGAAATACAATCATAAATAAATTACATAAAGATGCAATATTTTTCATGTAAATTAGAACATATATAGGACGCCAGCAGAGGGCACTCTAACCGCTTACTCTACCCACTTTCATGAACTCTATTGCCCATAGTGCTGTGTTGGTCATCAATGTAATGATGTGCAGCTGTTCCTCATCACCTCATACCTGTTCAGTTGTTTGTATCGTCTTGTTTTCTATGTTCCTGGTTTTCGCGTTCCTGTCTTGCCCTCTGGATTTGTTTGTTTGGATTGATTTACTGTGCTCTGATCTTCTCTCGTTGTGCGCAGTGCCCTATAACGGCAGCAAAAGATTGTTAAGCTTCACACACATATATATATATATATATATATATATATATATATATGTGTACACACACATACAGACAGACATACATGTATACAGCATGTGTATATATTTATTACACGGCTCTGTGGAATACTTGATTCTGATTGGTCAATCACACCATCCAGCGGTAAGTTATCCCCAGATAACAACCGCTGAGAACAGAAACACAGGCTCATCCGGGTCACTGAAGTCAGCAGCGCTATACGCTCGCTAGGAACGTTTTTTCTTATATATAGCAGAGAATGTCTAATAGGAAGAGAATTGGCACTCTCTGCTTACTTCCGGTTTCTGGACTGGCTGCAGTAACACGTCTCTGTCCATGCGGGGGCGCTCGCAGGCGAGTGCAGAATGAATGGAGGTCTATGGCGAAAAACCCTCAAAATCCACTTTTCTCAGGATATAATTTTTTGTCTAGTAATTTGAATGTTGTATTCGAAAGGAGATGCAAAGAAATTACACATTGCTGGGTGTTAGATTTTTTAGAGTCACTTATTTGGTTTAAAAAGTCTTTTAAAATGTCAATGACGTCAGAATGCTGACGTCATTAGCAGAATGCTAGCGTGTTATGGGTAACAACAACTCAACCTGTAAGAAATCGAAAATAAATAAGTACTCGTTCATTCAACTTTCGACCTATAACCCATGTTGAACTTGCAAAACCTACAATAAAATCTGAGATTTCTCAACGGCAATCGGGTGAAAGAGACACATTTAGCCGTCTAGCCCCATTGACTCCCATTCAGTCTGCACTCGCCCGCGATCACCTCCAGTGGAATTCTAATGGAACTGCAACCAAGATCGATACAAGGGGGCTAATAGGAAGTGCCAAGGCTCTCCGTAGACGGGCTCTGTATATAGCCTATATATATATAATATTAAAACTCAGTCAAATCAATATTTTGTGTACAGTTATTTAATTATGCCATTGAGTATCATGGACTCACTCTCTTGTTTCATACAAACGCAGCGGCGGCCATTTTGTGAATATTGTTTTGTACACTGTTGGATTATAAGATACAAACAGGTACGATTTAGAAACAGTTTAATCTGAAATAAATATCTCTTATCTCCATAATTATTTATGTGGCGAAATGCTGTGTAATAAGTGCTATGACTGTATACCATATCTCTTAAATGTCCATCTAGTGTGATCTCGCCGCTGAAACGGCTCTCTCCGCGCAAGCTTTGCGTTTAAAGAGCTAATGAAATATTTCGACTCAGATCAATATTCCGTATCTACTTATTTACTGATGTGGCAAGTAGCCGTGTAATAAGCAGGATAATGTACATCCAGCCAGTTGTTATCTCAGAATAAACCCCTTCAGGTGTGTGTGTGTGTGTGTGTGTGTGTGTGTGATCTCAGAATAAACCCATTTCAGAATAAGAGTTTATTCTGAGATAACAACTGGCTGGATCTACATTATCCCTTATATATATATATATATATATATATATATATATACACATATATTTTATAAACACAAACTTTTATGTTAGATGTGATTAATCAGTGCATTTCAGTCAGGGCCTATATATATATCAGAATATATTATAAATTAATTATATATTTTATTAGAATATATTATTATTATTATTATATTATATCAGAATATAATTACTATTATAAATAATTAGAAGATATATAATGTTTTTTTTTTTTTGTTTTTTTTTTTATGAATCAGAACACAGTAACTATTAGACCTATATTTAATTCTGATATATGAAACATTTTAACTTTGGATAAAAAACATCCTCTATCAAAGCCATCAAAGTATCTTTAATGACATTTCTGTTTGAATGTACAACTATTAATGATCTGTTAAGCAGTTTGATGCAATAATGTTAATGACTTATTCATTTCCAGATTTTGCTTTGAATGAATACTTCGGAAAACATGATATTGAAGTGATGATGATGTTGAAGATGGCGATGAAACGCACCTGCGCAGGTGTGTGTGTGTGTGTGTGTGTGTGTGTGTGTGTGTGTGTGTGTGTGTGTGTGTGTGTGTGTGTGTGTGTGTGTGTGTGTGTGTGTGTGTGTGTGTGTGTGTGTGAGAAAGAGAGAGAGAGAGAGAGAGAGAAACACACATGTGAGCTGTCAATCAAACAATATCCCACTGTGAGTTTAAACATTTTGTTCAAAATAACATACAGATTAATAATATATGATATGGTCTTATACCATGTTCTAATTCATACAAATAAGGAAATGTTATATATTTTTTATAATATTCATGATATAACACATCATTACTGTCTTATAGAAACGTTACCACTAGAGCTTTTGTTATATAATGAATCAATCCTAAATGTGTGATGAATATTTGATATCAAATGAGGAAGCTTCTGATTCTTCTGATTACATACAGTAATGATCTCCTACATTATGCATATTGTTAATATATGTTTAAAGTGTTACGTTCTGTTCCAGTGTTATTATAGTTGACTAAAACTAAAACCATAAAAAACACATTGTTACTTGAAATAAAATAAATGTTAACTGAAATAAAATAAAATAAAATAAACTTTTTTTTATTTCATCTAGTTGCCAAATTGCTAATGTTCATTTATTTTAACTTGATGTACTCTAACTAAAACTAAAAAAAAAAAAAAAAAAAAACTATATAGACATATTTTACAAATAAATAACGAAACCTAGTAAAAATGACAAAAACAACGAAATTACTAAAACTTTAACTAAAAATTAAATAAAAAAAATCTGTTCAATCTATTACTAAAAACTACAAAAGCATCTTAATGTTTCTAAAATAACACTGTTTTGTTCTATGATAGTTTTTTGTGTTTTCCTCATTCTGGATAAAAGCTAACTGAACAAACATTTACAATGGATGTGAATGTTTCCTTGATTAAACATGAAGTGTCATTTCCCACAAGCCTCTTCATTTATGCGGCGTACACACATGCAGAATCACTTCTTTCTGAGAATGAGCCCTTTAAACACTTGATGCTCCCATGATCAGCTGATTCTGACACACACACACACACACACACACACACACACACACACACACACACACACACACACACACACACACACACACACACAGGTAAACCTCTCTCTCTTCTGTCCTCTAATG